>CM066606.1:40628946-41211446 GCA_033816785.1 Picus viridis
GGTCCATTAATGTGACCTAAACACGTCATTCAAGTGATACCTTAAACTTTTCATTTTGCAGAGAATATTGACATTTTCTTATTAGCTTAGTAATTGACATTAATTAGTCAGGATGGATGTTTGTGGAACACAGTAAACATAGTGAGTACTGGTTTAAGTGCTGAGTAATATTGTTATTGATTTACAGCACCTTTTGTATGCACAACGGCTTTACAGAATAAGAAATACAATACCTAGTAGTACAGAACAAGTTGGTTTTGATTTCAAACAACTTTGATCTTACATCTGTCTTCTATGGCCTTTCTTACAATTTCTTCGCAATATTTAATACACTGTCCTTAAAGAACATCTTGAGTATAAGTGTGACATTAGCAATGAAATGTAAATATTAAAATAGGACTGGACACTACATAGTTAGTAGACTGGGTCTTTTATCTGGAATTATACCACCAAGAATCCTGTAGTCCAATTTTGGGAAAATTGAGTTATTTCAACAGGTCTTGTTCTCTGAGTTCCTGAAAGTTTCCAGATCACAATGACAAGCTGGAGCTGTGTGCTAAATTCAATAGACACACCAGGTCCATTATCAAAGGAAGCAGCCCCTATTTGTCCCTTCAATATTGTTATCATCTTTGTTCTTATTATCAGTAAATCAGTGTCTTCTGTCCAGATTCTAAATACCATTTTTCTGAAGGGGAAAAAAAGGGAAGAACACACAAGGAAAGCAATACAATAAAGGAAGTACTAAAACAATACAGGAATTAACTTGGAATCTCTTGTGTTTGTTGACCCTCAACAGTCTAGTTAAAGGCTAGATCTTTGGAGTTAATATTGCCATTCACACACTGTTTAGAGGTCATGTTGACTTGATGCATTGATTCTAAGATATACAAGGTAGAGCTTTTGCTACAGTACAATGGAGGTCCTTCAGATGTTACCAAGAGAAACTGCAGCCATTGGTGTGATTGGTGGGAGACAAGGACTACTATTTCATAAATCCCTCAAAGTCCATTTCGAAGCTGTTACTTAGGAAGACAAGAATCTGATCCATTTTTTAATTTTTTTTTTCTCTCTCAGCATCTCTAAGGATTCAGAGTGGAGGTAATGAGGTAGTGTGTTGTCAGTTCATACAAACCTGTCTGCTATGAGTGTTAACCTCCTAAACCTCACTACTGTAAATGCAAAACAAGTTTGGGTGAAGCTGAATGTGATGGGTTAACGCCCATCCTGGAAGCATGGTGGGGAGGGCTTGCAAGTGCTTTGCCCTCCCTGCAGGGCATTTTCCCCCTGGGAAACTGAGCCTTTTCCACTCCCCCTCCCTGCCAGCTAGGGTATAAAAGGGAGGACACTGCAGCCATTAGCTCTCTTCTCAGCTCCTGCCTTTCCTGGATGAGAGGTACTGCAGCTGCCTTCCTGCTTCTCTTCCACATGGTCAGGCCTGATCCTTCTCCCTGCTGTCTCCGTGCCTCTTCAGAGAGACTAGTTTTGTATTCCTTTTTTTTTTTTTTTTTTCTTCTCTCCCATCCATCCTTGTTCCTTACCCTTGTGAACCTTACCCGTTATTGTTACATATATATCTAAATATCTATATATTTTTTGAAGAAAAACTCTTTACCTCTCTACTTCCAAGCCTACTCCAAATTATTTCTTGGTGAATTTGTTCCTTCCCTTTCATTTTCCTCTCTGCTGGGAGGGAGGAGGGGAGAGTGGGGGAGGGATTCTCAGCCTTGCCCCCATCTGAGCTCTTAAGTACCAGTTAAGGCTCAAACCGCTGAAAAAAAGACAGATGATTTGAGGTAGGTGGACTTTCAATGAGGAAATAAGAGAAAAATTTATCTAGGCATTTTTTGTGGTTTGTAATTTGGTAACCTCTTGGAGATGCAGTTAAATTAGGAGGTTTGTAGAACAAGACTAGTAAGTGGTGCAACTTCTTTATTTTGTGATTCTTGACCAAATACAAATATCTCTGCTGGATCTATACTTGACTTTTGTTAGGATTATACACAAGTGAACAAACTGTATATGTTCATGTATGTTGATTTGACCTTTAAACCTGTGAACATTCAAAGTTCTCCACATATTAAAGAGAGTTCAAGCAGTTGAAGAATAATAGCACCTCACATGTGGACAGTGTTCATCTAATCCTGGTTCCTTCAGACTGGACAGAGATCCAGAGAAGTATTTCTGACTGGAGTAGTCACCAAAATTCTACCGAAACTTTTTATATTGAACAAGCTGAATTATTACATAAAATAAAATAATTTTGTAAACAATCCAGTGGTGTTTGGGAAGTCTGTTGTTTAGGCCATCACTTATATGGTTATTCTAGTCTGTTATAATCCTACATGTAATTTTGTCTGCCTTAAATGACTTTTCATAATCTGGGTGAAAGAGAATCTCACAGAAGCAGCTTATTCTGTTTGGAACTGTTTTGAGCATCAAGTTTCTAGAACTGTAAGGTTTATAGTGAGAACCTTTAAAGTAAAAAAGGTGATTCTGCTAACTATTGTGGTTGCTGCAGTACTTATCTTGAATATTTAAGCAGCAATTTATACTTCATTCAAAGCAATGAATGAGCCAGAATTTGTGCCACACACCATTAAGTTTGTTTAAAATCAGAGAGTAGATGACTGGCATTACATTACCTACATGGAGGAAATGGGAAAAAAAAAAGGCTGAAAAATATCAGAGACTGTATTTTCAGTACCACAAAAGACAATTGTTTTAGATATAAACTTTGTTACTCCTAACATTGTTTGACAAGAAAATTCATGGGGTTATTGTGATTAGTTGTTTTGATTGCTGCTTTGTAATTTTTACATGAAAAATAATTTTGGGATATATTAGAGTAAAAAGAAACGACCAAACAAAAAACCTTAAACATTTACTATGATAAATGTTATGCTTTTAATGATGTATTCACAGTCCTGATTGCAACTAATGAAATATTTACTGTGAAATTTTGTGAGAGAAAAACATATTGAAGTGGAAGTTGTCTTGGTTTTTCCATTTGTCATTAAAAAGGGTAAGATTTAGTCAGAAAACAGATGAACAACCAATCCCAGCAGGGTGTTAACTGTGAAATTAATGTTCACCTGAATGATTGTTCTGTCTGAAAGTCAAACCACTTAATGAGAAACTGAAAATAAGAAGATACTTTATTTATTTCCATTTCTCTTAATAAGGTTAGTCATATATAGCTGAGGATAGACACCAATATTGAAAATGTCTTGGTTGGTTTTTGGTGTTGGTGTGGTGTTGGGTTTTTTGTTTGTTTGTTTGTTTATCAGTTGCAGAAAGGATGTCAGCAGCAATCCCTTGATTGTGATGTTGGGGAAAGGTTACTATCATATAAAAAACATTTTATATTGTTTCCAAGTCCTGTTCATTTCTACACTGCCTGACCAGTGACTAAAACTCAAGAAGTACACTTTATTTAATCTTAAAAAGTCAGTTTTCACACATGAGACAAGGCCAGTCAAAAAAAGACTGGTCAATACCTGTCAAAAAAGACTGGAAGCAAATTGTTGTAAGATTCATAACAAATGGACAAAATATCAGGTCTGTGCTTAATGTATTGGATGCCATCAAATTATCAGCCTTCTGGAAATCCCTTTTCTATTAATTCTTTCAACCACAATGATCAATTCTGAATTAGTACAAAATAAAAAGGAGAAGAAAAATACTAAGCAGAAATAACAGAAATAGGAGATGACAAGTTTCTTTACCAGCTGACTATCTTCTGTGTATCTGACCTTCATATTACCTTAAAATTTCCTGTGATTTACTTTGTATTTTTATTGTATGAGATCTTTAAAAAGCTGGGGAGAAGTACTTATTTTTTACCTAAATCTTTTGGTTTAAATTCTTCAGTAATTGCTGCAGTTGCAATGATTTAAAGCTAGCATGCAACAGCATAAACATGTGTTTGGATTTGGGTTTTGGAATGTATCTATAACATTTTAGGTGTGATATTTTTAAAGGATCAATTATATCAATGTTATTGTGAACTTATAAATACCTCTCACTGATCTCCAGACAAGAGTCCTTGCTTTATACCGTAACAAAGCTTAGTGAACTTAGTCTGCTTGAGAAAACAGAAGTCAAACTTTCCTCCTAAATATTTTTACAATATTCACTATTGAAGCTTTCTATTGTGGAAAATTAATCAAAGAAATCATTGATCTGTTGTCAAAAGTCAACTTTACTTAATTCATGAACCATTTATAAATAATTATGGAAGTCAAATTTAAGATCCTATACTACGTTACAAGCTTTTTAGAAAGTCTTTGAATTTCCTGGTGAAAATCAATACTCTGAAATTCATTTTTTTACCTTATTAAAAAAGTCAAAGTTTTTCTGAAAAAAAGGTTATGAAAACTGTACAGATGATTAGCAGTCATCTATGGAGGCCAATACAGATATTTCTGCAAACATGTCATATATCCACTGCCACATTTTGTACTATAATAAAAATAAACTGGAAGTAGATACACTTTTGGAACGTATGTTTTTAAAAATGCAGTGTGTGTTGACTGATAATAATGAGCTTTAGTAAACTTAACTGTTTTCCAAATTTCAGTCCACAGAGTATTGATATTATGTAACAGGCAAGATACTTCCTTCAGACTTTGTAAACAGTGGAAAATTTACAAAAGCAGTGTACACATTTTAAATAAGTAATTCCTTAAATCTGCTGCTGATATTCAGTCCCATGTTGCTATCATGCCAGCTTCAAAATAGAATCCTAGCTGGAGCTTGAAGTTCAGCTTATAAAATCAGAGGACTTCTTTTCTGGTTGTATAATATGGTGGGTTGAAATTTCCCACCCCCAAACACTAACTTTACCAGAGCAACTCAGCTGGAAGCAAATGGAAGTTGTATTTACATGCACAACTACAATCTACAATGGAATGCTATGAATATGTACAAAATATACAGTATTTTGCAATATTTTCAGATACTTAAAATTAACAAGCAACAGGAACAACCCCCAGACAAAAATACCCATGAAAACTGTGGGGAGGCCTGTAGATGTGGTCTACCTGGACCTCAGCAAGGCCTTTGACACCGTCCCCCACAGCAAACTCCTGGCTAAGCTATCAGCCCATGGCTTGGACAGGAGCACACTGCGTTGGGTTAGGAACGGGCTGGAGGGCCAAGCCCAGAGAGTGGTGGTGAATGGTGCCACATCCAGCTACTGGCCAGTCACTAGTGGTGTGCCCCAAGGATCAGTGCTGGGCCCCATGCTCTTTAACATCTTTAGTGATGATCTGGATGAGGGCATTGAGTCCGTCATCAGTAAATTTGCAGACGACACCAAGCTGGGGGCAGGAGTTGATCTGCTGGAGGGCAGAGAGGCTTTGCAGAGGGAACTCGACAGGCTGGACAGATGGGCAGAATCCAACGGCATGAGATTGAACACATCCAAGTGCCGGGTTCTGCACATTGGCCACAGCAACCCCATGCAGTGCTACAGGCTGGCGTCAGAGTGGCTGGAGAGTGGCCAGGCAGAGAGGGACCTGGGGGTACTGGTTGATTGTAGGCTGAACATGAGCCTGCAGTGTGCCCAGGTGGCCAAGAGGGCCAATGGCATCCTGGTCTGCATCAGGAACAGTGTGGACAGCAGGAGCAGGGAGGTCTGCCCTTGTACACTGCACTGGTTAGGGCACACCTTGAGTCCTGTGTCCAGTTCTGGGCCCCTCAGTTTAGGAAGGATGTTGACTTGCTGGAACGTGTCCAGAGAAGGGCAACAAAGCTGGGGAGGGGTTTGGAACACAAGCCCTATGAAGAGAGGCTGAGGGAGCAGGGGTTGCTTAGCCTGGAGAAGAGGAGACTCAGGGGTGACCTTATTGCTCTCTACAACTACCTGAAGGTAGGTTATAGACAGGCGGAGTTTGGTCTCTTCTCCCAGGCAGCCAGCACCAGAACAAGAGGACACAGTCTCAAGCTGTGTCAGGGCAGGTTTAGACTGGACGTTAGGAGGAAGTTCTATACAGAGAGTGATTGGCCATTGGAATGGGTTGCCCGTGGAGGTGGTGGAGTCACCTTCATTGGAGGTGTTCAGGAGGAGACTTGATGGGGTGCTTGGTGCCATGGTTCAGTTGTTTGATGGGTTGGATGCGATGATCTTGAAGGTCTCTTCCAACCTGGTTTATTGTATTGTATTGCATTGTATTGTAAAACTGTTCCACTGCCCACACCACCACCACCCCCCATCCATGAGGGAAAAAGGAACAGAGAGAAAGCAGTGGTTGGATTTAACCAAAATAATGCTGCCAATGTCAGCCAAAAGCAGGTTAATCTTTCCCAAGCAAAGTAAGCAGATGAGATCAGAAAAGATAATTGTTTTCATTGTATCATAGTATCAGTCAGGGTTGGAAGGCACCACAAGGATCATCTGGTTCCAACCTCCCTGCCATGGGCAGGGACACCCTACACTACATCAGGCTGGTCAGAGCCTCATCCAGCCTGGTCTTAAACACCTCCAGGGATTGGGCTTCAACCACATCCCTGGACAACCCATTCCAGGGCTTCACCACTCTCATGGTGAAGAACTTCCTCCTCACGTCCAGTCTGAATCTCCCCACCTCCAACTTCATTCCATTCCCCCTAGTCCTATCACTACTTGATAGCCTGAGAAGTGCCTCCCCAGCTTTCTTGTAGGCCCCCTTCAGATACTGGAAGGTCACAATAAAGTCACCTCGGAGTCACCTCTTCTCATAGTCTTATAGTCTTATATTAGATATTTTCTCCAATGAAATTGTTTAGAATTACCTTTAGTTTTCTTTTTTTACACCCAATAGTGATTTATTTATATTTTTCTGATTTTCTGCTCAAAATTTGTAACCAAATTTTAAAGGTATAGCCTAAACTCACTGCAATCCACCTGTTCTAAATAATTCCTTTGGCTTCTAATTATCACAGTATCACAGTATCACCAAGATTGGAAGAGACCTCAAAGATCATCGAGTCCAACCTGTCACCACAGGCCTCATGACTAGACCATAGCACCAAGTGCCACATCCAATCCCCTCTTGAACATGCAGCCCATTCTATCCATCTAATCTAAAACAATATCGACAATAATGAGTAAATAAAGTTCATAGTCCATTCTGGCTATATCCAATGTAGATGATTCAAAAGTTAAAAAATCCAAACAAACAGGAACATCAGAAAAGAGATGAGATGAAGAAAAGGAACAGGAACTTTCAGGTGACTCAGGGCTCTCAGGGTTCTCAGGGTTTGTGCACTGTAGATTCCTCATGGATTCTTCTTTTGGGCACCATGTTGTATCTGTACAACATTCTGAATTTAAACTCTCTCAGGTGAAGTCAGATTTCTTTGTGGAATACACTGAATTTCACCATTCTCTTGCATTACCCAGTAAGTGTGACTAGGACCTTCAGCAGAAACCCCACTGGATGGGTTTAGCCTCTCCTGAAGGAAAAAAATACTCAAACAGTTTTGCCAAACAGATTCTTTTCTCTAGCAACAGGAACTCTATCACCTTCTACTTTTCATAGCAAATCTGAGTCTGCAGGTCCAGCTCAATTCACTGAACCTCTACTGTTTATCAGCCAGGTTGCCTGTGCTGGATGTTTCTCCCAGTTTTTTTTAAGATCCACTTCCCATGGCTTTCAGAGTGGTCTTCAACAAACCGTTGTAGCCTTCAATGTTCCCTGCAGCTGGTGCATAGTAGGGAATGTGGAATATCCACTCAATGCCTTGGTCTTTGGCCCATTTTTTTGCAAGATTGTTTTTGAAATGAGTTCTGTTGTCTGATTCAATCCACTCTGGAGTTCTGTGTCTCCACAGGATTTGTCTCTCCAGACCAAGAATGGTGTTACGTGCAGTTGCATGTAGAACTGGACAAGTTTCCAACCAACCAGGGTTTACCTCTACCATAGTAAGCACACACTGCTTGCCAGATTGAGAATGAAGTAGAGTGATATAGACAATCTGCCAGGCCTCACCATATTTGTATTTGGACCATCTGTCACCATACCATAAGGGCTTAAGTCACTTTGCCTGCTTAATAGCAGCACAAATGTCACAGTCATGGATGACTTGTGTGATAGCATCCATGGAAATGTCTATGGATCTGTCATGTGCCCACTGGTAGGTTGCATCTCTGCCTTGATGTCCTGACAAATCATGAACCCACTGAGCTAAGAACCTCTCACCTTGGTGTTTCCAGTCGAGATCAAGATCAGATTCCGTGTCTACTTGAGAAACTCTCGCAGCTAGATCTGCCTGATGGTTGTGTTGCTGTTCCTCAGTAGCTTTGCTCTTAGGAATGTGAGCATCAATGTGTCTCACCTTCACTGGAATTCTCTCAATTCAATCAGCAATGTCCTGTCACAGATCAGCATCCCAAATAGGCTTTCCTTTTCTCTGCCAACCATTCTTTTTCCAGTCCTTTAGCGAACCCCACCGAGCATTGGCTGCCATCCATGAGTCGGTGTAGAGATAAAGCTTTGGCCATCTCTCATTTCATCCACGTCAAGAGCTAGCTGGACAGCTTTTCCCTCTGCAAACTCTCCTTCTCCATCTTTTGCCTCTGCAACTCAATGTGTTGGACTCCACACTGAGACTTCCATATCTGCCTGTTTCCAACAAGATGTTCTTACTGTCTGGACCAGTTCATACATGTCCCAGACCATTGCTTGGTCTCCTTCTTGCTTTATCTGGTCACAGGCTGCTTGTTGCTCAGGATGACCCTGGAAACTGTTTCTCTTTTGAGTCACATCATACAGAGGCTTCACTATCTGACTGTATGCAGGAATGTGTAGTCTCCAAAGTCCCACTGTACCTAAGAAATGTAGAGTTTCTTCCTTGTTGATGGGATTTGCCATAGTAGAGACCCTATTTATCAAATACACTGGCATGTGACAGTGACCATCTTGCCACTGCACTCCCAGGCACTGGATCTCTCTGGCAGGTCCTTTCACCTTGTCTTGCTTAATAGCAAAACATGCCTTCAAGAGAATGTGAATTCTCTTGTTACTTTTCTTGAAGACTTCTTCAGCAGTTTTACCCCAGACGATGACATAATTGATGAAATGAATGTGTTCTGGAGCTCCACATTTCTCCAAAGCATCATGGATCAATGCATGATGGATGTCTGAACTGTGAACCCAGCCCATAGACAAATGATTGAATGTGTACTGTATTCCTCTCCAGGTAAAGTCAAACTGAGGCCTGCATTCTTCTACTATGGGAAGAAGGCTTTCTGGGCTTCAAGTGCACACTGGTGGTTCATGTTGAGCTTCTCAACATTATCTCTGTGATCATGTAATTGTTTCATTTTTTTCAGCTTCTTCAAATTCTAAAAAGTGAATATGTCCTAGTATCTAATGTCTATGAATTCCTGAAGGTATACAAGGCCTATTAACCCTAAGAGTCTGGCCCATATTTGCAGACAAAAGTTTATTCCTGATCCATTCTGAAGTTCCTGTAGCATAATGGGAAAAAAATATGCCTAATTAACACTGAGTTTTTTGTGGGATACATCTGAATCATTCTGCTTAACAGATGTTCTCAGTTTGTGGACACAATTATATGGATTTCTTGCATGCAACTTTCTTCCCCAAACATGTTTCCAGAGTATATTTGTATATGTTCAGTTTGCTCTTTCTATGTATTTGCTCCTTCCTAACTCTGACTTTATAGTGGACACTAGCATTCAAAATCTGCAAAATGGGCTGACACACAGCTTGTAAATCATCAAAACAGAAGCTTTTTGACTATCAGTACTCTGGTTTTGTTTATTTTCTCTGTTTATTTTTGTTTGTTTAGACAACTTTTCTACTATTTTGAAAATGACTCAGATTTCTTAGTCATTCCAGTATGTCTAAAGTTCTATAGGTAAGACCATAAGGGTAAAAATGTATGAGTTGATAAATACACCGTCTATATTTCTGAGCTATTTTAACATCATTTTAACAGACCCCAGCACGTGGCTGAGGAGAGAGGAGGCAGCTGTGAGGAGCTTGGCTCAGCCTTCTCACTGACGGGGGAAAAAAACAAACAAACAAACAAACAAAATAAACCACGCCGGGTGGAGAGGGTGGTTACTGGATTACTGCAAGATGGTTACTACTAGAAGAAAGGCTAGTAGAAGATCAGTGGGCACCCAAACAGAGGCCACACTCAAGCATGCAGATGTTCAGGTAGGTGGCTGCAGTGAGTGCTGGGACCTGGCACTTGATATGGAGGATGCAAGGAACAACTCCAGTGTAAGGTGAACTAAAAGAAGAGGTGGAAAGGCTAAGAGCTGTAAGAGACAGTGAAAGGAAAATTGACTATTTCCATAATCTAACCTCTACAAAACCAGAACAGGGGGTAACTCTAAGTGGAACAGGGAATTTGATACCCTCCCATCAGCAAGCCTCTAAGCCTCCCTGTAGTAACCCACACAAGCAGGGCCAAAGGGAAGAGGTCTCTGCCTAATGGAAGAAATGCAAACAGAGCAAGTGTGCTACTTTGAGCAGCACACTGCCTACAGTGCAATTACAGAATAGGTATGAGGATCTGCAGGAGGAGCAGGTCATCAGTAAGGTTGAGGACTCAAGGAAGAGAGAAGCTGCACCAATGACAGGTTCCCTCAGGCCAGCTATCAAAACTAATCCTCAAAAAGAAACCTCGTAGGGTCATTGTTATAGGAGACTCCCTAATGAAGGGAGCAGAGGGCCCAATATGCAGACCAGACCCATTTCATAGAGAGATCTGCTGCCTCCCTGGTGCCCAAGTAAAGGACATTGTAGGTAAAATTCCCAACCTCATGAGTCCTTCAGACTACTACCCACTGCTGGTCTTTCAGGTGGGTAGTGACGATGCAACAATGCAAGGCTCACAATCAATTAAAAGAAATTTCAGAACCTTAGGGCACCTGCTAAAGGGATCAGGAGCTCAAGTTGTGTTCTCTGCTATCCCTCTAACATCAGTGATGGATGAGGGAACATTGAGGAAGAGCCAACAGGTCAATTCATGGCTCTGGGGCTGGTGCCATCGACAGGGATTTGGGTGCTGCAATCATGGCTTGGTTTACAAGGCAGCAGAGCTGAAAACAACTTATGGGACACACTTGTCCCAGAGGGGGAAAAGGATCCTGGGGCAGGAATTGGCAGGGCTCATTGATAGGGCTTTAAACTAGATTTGAAGGGGGGAGGGGTTAATAGTCTCCTGCTGGCCTGTGACAAACAGAGGGGCAGCTCACCAGAGGCAGAGGGATGGAGAGCTGGTAAGGGCTCTCAACTTGCTGCCCTGAGGCAAGCCACGAATGACACACGAGAACATTCTGTGGAAACCAAAGGGAAACATTATTCCCATTTTCAAAAAGGGCAAGAAGGAGGAACCGGGGAACTACAGGCCAGTCAGTCTCACCTCTGTGCCCGGAAACATCATGGAGCAGATCCTCCTGGAGGCACTAATGACTCAGAAGATCAGTGAAGAGGTGATTTGGAGTAGTCAGCATGGCTTTGCCAAGGGCAAATCCTGCCTGACAAACCTGGTGGCCTTCTATGACAAGGTCACAACATTAATAGAGGAGGGGCGAGCAACTCATGTCATTTACCTGGACCTGAGCAAAGCCTTCAAGACTGTCCCGCACCACATCCTGGTCTCCAAACTGGTGAAGCATGGGTTTGATGGGTGGACCACTAGATGGATAAAGAACTGGCTTGATGGCCTCCCCCAAAGAGTGGCTGTCAGTGGGTCCATGTCCCAGTGGAGGCCAGTGACAAGCAGAGTCTCTCAGGGATCAGTCCTGGGACCTGTCTTGTTCAACAACTTTGTGGGTGACATGGACAGTGGCATTGAGTGCACCCTCAGCAAGTTTGCTGATGACACCAAGCTGTGTGGTGCAGCAGACACGCTGGAGGGAAGGGATGGCATCCAGAGGGACCTTGACAGGCTGGAGAGGTGGGCACAAGCCAACCTCATGAGCTTCAACAAGACCAAGTGCAGGGTCCTGTATCTGGGTCGAGGCAATCCCAGGCACAAATCCAGGCTGGGCAGTGACTGGCTGGAAAGCAGCCCTGAGGAGAGAGCCTTGGGGGTGCTGGTGGACAAGAAGCTCAACATGAGCTCTCAGTGTGCACTTGCAGCCTGGAAAGCCAATCAGATCCTGGGCTGCATCAAGAGAAGTGTGACCAGCCGGTCGAGGGAGGTGATTCTCCCCGTATACTCAGGCCTGGTGAGGCCCCACCTGGAGTACTGCGTTCAGTTCTGAAACCCCTATTACAAGAGGGATATGGAGGTGCTGGAACGTGTCCAGAGAAGGGCCATGAGGATGATCAGAGGGCTTGAGCACCTCTCCTATGAGGACAGACTGAAAGAGTTGGGGCTGTTCAGTCTGAAGAAGAGAAGGCTACGAGGTGACCTAATTGTGGCCTTCCAGTATCTGATGGGGGCCTACAAGAAGGCTGGGGAGGGACTTCTCAGGCTATCAAGTAGTGATAGGACTAGGGGGAATGGAATGAAGTTGGAGGTAGGGAGATTCAGGCTGGACGTGAGGAGGAAGTTCTTCCCCATGAGAGTGGTGAAGCCCTGGAATGGGTTGTCCAGGGATGTGGTTGAGGCCCCATCCCTGGAGGTGTTTAAGACCAGGCTGGATGAGGCTCTGGCCAGCCTGATGTAGTGTAGGGTGTCCCTTCCCATGGCAGGGGGTTGGAACTAGATGATCCTTGTGGTCCCTTCCAACCCTGACTGATACTATGATAATATGATCTTGACATATAACCTGCACTGCTGACGTAATTCATTACATGCTCATGTAATTTCATTAAGGTCATAGCTTAAGGATGAAATTCTAAAATTCTCAGAATGAATTTATCTGGGATGCACTGTTATGAAGAGGGTGGAGCTTTATCTTCGCACATCTATAGCAACATTGTAATTTCCAATATGTTTCTAGTCCTAATTCAGTCCTGTTCCAGGTACTGTTACTGTTGCTCAGTATTGAGAAAATAATAATCTTGGAAACAAATATATATCTCAGGAAGCATCTGTTAGTAGAGAACTAACTAGATGTTTTGAAAAGCAACAGATATGTGTTCAAGGCTAAAAATGGGATTATTCTCTCAAACCTATGTTCAAATGAGTTATTTTATTTCTAAATAATGCAAATTTGCTCAGGTACTACAATGCTGACAAGTCAATAATAACAATAATAAGAAGATACAAGCAGAGGGCCCTTGACCGACTGGACAGACAGGCGGAGTCCAACGGGATGGCATTCAACAAACCCAAGTGCCAGGTGCTGCACTTTGGCCACAACAACCCCATGCAGAGCTACAGGCTGGGGTCAGAGTGGCTGGAGAACTCCCAAACAGAGAGGGACATGGGGGTGCTGGTTGACAGCTGCCTAAACATGAGCCAGCAGTGTGCCCAGGTGGCCAAGAGGGCCAATGGCATCCTCGCCTGAATCAAGAATAGTGTGGCCAGCAGGAGCAGGGAAGTCATTGTGCCCCTGTACTCTTCATTGGTTAGGCCACACCTTGAGTCCTGTGTCCACTTCTGGGCCCCTCAGTTTAGGAAGGACATCAAGACACTTGAATGTGTCCAGAGAAGGGCAACAAGGCTGGTGAGAGGCCTTGAGCACAAACCCTGTGAGGAGAGGCTGAGGGAGATGGGGTTCTTTAGCCTGGGGAAGAGGAGGCTCAGGGGCAACCTCATTGCTCTCTACAACTACCTGAAAGGTGGTTCTAGCCAGGAAGGGGTTGGTCTCTTCTCTCTAGCAACCAGCACCAGAACAAGGCAACACAGTCTCAAGCTGCACCAGGAGAAGTTTAGGCTCAAGATGAGGAGAAAGTTCTTCATGGAGAGAGTCATTCGCCATTGGAATGGGCTGCCCAGGGAGGTGGTGGAGCCACCGTTCCTGGAGGTGTTCAAGAGGGGATTGGACGTGGCACTTGGTGCTATGGTCTATTAAAAAAATGTGGTGGAGTAGGAAGGTTCCCCCCACACACACAAAAGAATTCCACAGCTAACTCAGCCGGAGAAGCAGATGAAAGCTGTATTTTACAAGCAGATATGGAATGCAATGAATATGTACAAAAATATACAATATTTACAATATATACAGAAGTATACAGCAATGAATGTAATGCAGGAAACCTTTCCCCAACCCCCCTGAGGCCAGGGGTTCGGCCTGCCCCTCCTTTCTCCCTCCCTACCTCCCCTTTTTCCCAAAAGGGTTAGAGAGAAAGAGAAAGGAAGGTAATTAAAAGGGTGAAAACTTGTTAAAGCTCAAAGCGGATGCAAAAGTTAGTTTTCTCTTATCTGGTTAGCAAGAATCGTAGAGAGAAACGAGCCAGCTCACAGTACAGGGGGAAGAAGAAGACGACTGACTGCCCCCCCGACTGAAAGACTAAACAAGAACCTACAGCTGGGTTCCACCAATGAAATTGGATTAGCATATCTCTTGTTTTCATTTATATACCAAAACATTCATCCAGAGTGTTCAGAAAGTGTCCATTTCTTAAAGGCACAGCCTAAACCGGTCACAATCCACCCCTGCTAAACAATTTCATTGGCTGTTCGTACTGTCCATCCAATCTAAAACAATATCCACAGTTTGTAAGTAAAGTTCATAGTCCATTCCGGCTATCCTCAGGTGTAGATGATTGAGAAGTCCAAGAAACAAGAAAAATGGAAAACAGTTTGTCTCTTTGCAGACGAAGCGAAGAAAAGGGAAAACAGGGAAACAGGGAAACAGGGACTCTCAGTTGACTCAGGGCTCTCAGAGTTCTCAGGGTTCGTGCACTGTAGATTCCTCAGGGATTCTTCCTTTGGGCGCGATGTAGCTGTACAACACTCTGAAATCAAACTCTTTCAGCTAAAGTCAAATTTCTTTGTGGAATACACTGAATTTCACCATTCTCTTGCATTACCCAATAAGTGTGACCCGGACCTTCAGCTGAAACCACCCCTCGGACAGGTTTAGCCTCTCCTGAGGGAGAAAATACCCAAACAGTTTTACCTAACAGGTTCTTTTCTCTAACAACAGGCACTCTATCACCTTCTACTTTCTGTAGCAGATCTGAGTGTGCCGGTCCAGCTCGGTTCACTGAACCTCTACTATTTACCAGCCAGGTTGCTTGTGCTAAATGTTTTTCCCAGTTTTTCAAAGATCCACCCCCTGTGGCTTTAAGAGTGGTCTTCAACAAACCGTTGTAGCCTTCAATCTTCCCTGCAGCTGGTGCATAGTAGGGAATGTGGAATATCCACTCAATGCCTTGCTCTTTTGCCCAGCTCTTTACAAGGTTGTTTTTGAAATGAGTTCCATTGTCTGACTCAGTCTTCTCTGGAGTTCCATGTCTCCACAGGATCTGTCTCTCCAGACCAAGAATGGTGTTGCGTGCAGTTGCGTGTGGTACTGGATAAGTTTCCAACCATCCAGTGTTTGCCTCTACCATAGTAAGCACATACTGCTTACCAGAACGAGAACGTGGTAGAGTGATGTAGTCAACTTGCCAAGCTTCACCATACTTGTACTTGGACCACCTGTCACCATACCATAAGGGCTTAAGATGCTTTGCCTGCTTAATAGCAGCACAAATGTCACAGTCATGGATGACTTGTGTGATAGCATCCATGGAAATGTCTATGGATCTGTCACATGCCCACTGGTAGGTTGCATCTCTGCCTTGATGTCCTGATGAATCGTGAGCCCACCGAGCTAAGAATATCTCGCCTCGGTGTTTCCAGTCGAGATCAAGATCAGAGTCCATGTCTACTGGAGAAACTCTTGCAGCTAGATCTGCCTGATGGTTGTGTTGCTGTTCCTCAGTAGCTTTGCTCTTAGGAATGTGAGCATCAATGTGTCTCACCTTCACTGGAATTCTATCAATTCGATCAGCAATGTCCTGCCACAGGTCAGCTGCCCAAATGGCCTTTCCTTTTCTCTGCCAACCATTCTTTTTCCAGTTCTTTAGCCAACCCCACCGAGCATTGGCTACCATCCATGAGTCGGTGTAGAGATAAGGTTTGGCCACCTCTCACATTCAGCTACGTCGAGAGCTAGCTGGACAGCTTTTACCTCTGCAAACTGACTGGATTCTCCTTCTCCATCCTTTGCCTCAGCAACTTGGCGTGTTGAACTCCACACTGCAGACTTCCACCTTCGCTTGTTCCCGACAAGACGACAGGAACCGTCTGTGAACAAAGCATATTTCTTTTCATCATCAGAAAGGTCATTGTAAGGAGGAGCTTCCTCAGCACAAGTTACTCTCTCCTCTGGAGGTTTAGTACAGTTGGTACCTTCAGGCCAACTTGAGATCACCTCCACTAGACCAGGTCTTTCAAGATTTCCCATTTGAGCTCTCTGTGTTATCAGAGCCATCCACTTAGACCAGGTGGAATCTGTTGCATGATGTGGTGTGGAACCCTTGCCTTTGAACATCCAATTCAAAACTGGTAGTCTGGGAGCTAAGAGAAGTTGTGATTCAGTTCCAATCACTTCAGAAGCTGCTTTCACTCCTTCATAGGCAGCTAGAATCTCTTTCTCTGTTGGAGTATAATTAGCCTCTGAACCTCTGTAACCTCGACTCCAGAAACCAAGAGGTCGTCCACGTGTCTCACCTGGACCTCTTTGCCGCAAGCACCAGGTTGGACCATTGTCACTTGCAGCCGTGTACAAAATGTTCTTAATGTCTGGACCATCTCGGACAGGTCCCAGACCCATTGCTTGAACTACCTCTTGCTTTATCTGATCAAAGGCTGCTTGTTGTTCAGGTCCCCAGTGGAAATGGTTTCTCTTTCGAGTCACATCATACAGAGGTTTCACAATCTGATTGTATCCAGGAATGTGCAGTCTCCAAAATCCCACTATCCCCAAGAAACGTAGAGTTTCTTGCTTGTTCATGGGATTTGCCATGGTAGAGACTCTGTTTACCACATCCACTGGAATGTGTTGGCGTCCATCCTGCCACCGCACTCCCAGAAACTGGATCTCTCTGGTAGGTCCTTTCACCTTGTCTCGCTTGATGGCAAAACCTGCACTCAGAAGAATGTCAATGATTTTGTTACCTTTCTTGAAGACTTCTTCAGCAGTTTTACCCCAGACGATGATATCATCGATGAACTGGATGTGTTCTGGAGCACCACCTTCCTCCAGAGCATCATGGATCACTGCATGACAGATGCTTGAGCTGTGGATCCAGCCCACTGGCAATCTGTTGAAAGTGTACTGGAGTCCTCTCCAGGGGAAAGCAAACTGAGGCCTGCATTCCTCTGCTATGGGAATAGAGAAGAAGGCATTAGCAACGTCTATGGTAGCATACCATTTGGCCTCTTTGGATTCCAGCTCATACTGGAGCTCCATCATGTCTGGTACTGCTGCACTCATAGGTGGAGTTACTTCATTCAGGGCTCGGTAGTCAGACGCCAGTCTCCATTCTGCTTTTGCACAGGCCACACTGGACTGTTGAAAGGTGAATGAGTTTTGCTGATGACTTTCTGACTCTCCAGCTGACGAATCAGATTCTGAATGGGCAACAAAGAGTCACGGTTGGTTCTGTATTGTCTGTGATGCACAGTCTGAGAAGCAACCGGCAATTTGATGTCCTGAATCTTGTGTTGTCCCACAACTGCAGATTCATCAGAAAGCTCAGGTCTAACAGACAGCTTCAGCTTTTGTCCATCAATTTCTACAGATGCTACTCCAAAAGCCCATTTGTAACCTCTAGGGTCTTTGAAATGCCCTTCTCTCAGAAAATCAATTCCCAAAATACCAGGTGCATCAGGTCCGGTCACCTTAGTTAACTCTTGAGATCTACCAGTGACTCCCAGAATAGTTATAGCTTCTGATCCCTGATAATTTGATGGCATTATGGTGCACTGAGCCCCTCTGTCAACCAAGGCCCTGTACTTCTGAAATTGTGAAGTGCCAGGCCACTGGATGTACACATCCCAATAGATTCTGTTATCTCTGTTACCCTTCTCCTCCCCCTGGCGGGAGGCAGGGCACCCCTAGTTATGGGGAACATGCCCACATGTGCAATGAGCACAGTGTGCAGTGTTAGAACTGGAGCCACTGTTGGAGCTATTAGAGTTGTCCTGGGGAACTGTAGAAGTAACAGCTACCCTTCTGGTATTGCTACCTCGGGTTCTGCCACTTTGCAGTTCCCTCAGTCTCCTGAAAATATTAGCAGTTGGTTGACCATCCCATCTGTTCATGTTCTCGCCAAACTGATCACGCAGAGTTATCCAAATACTCGCACGTGATTGCCTTGGTGGTCTGTTTTGGTTGGATCTGTTTTGGAATGACCTGTTTTGGAATGACATCCTTGGAGGATGTCTATTCCTCACAGAGGAAACCTGTATACATCTGGAGGAAGAATTGGAATTATCTCTTTGTGCCAGTTGGGAGAATGTATTTTTAAATTCATCCTTCAGCTCTCTCATGCAGTTCTTTATTTCACCAGACAGAGTTTCAATGGCTGAAACCAAAGAAACACGTGTCATGCTGTCCTCCAATTGTCTCATCTGATCAGTGAATTGGCCAGCCGTAGGAGAAGCTCCACCATAATTTCTTGCCACAATTCTGCTTGCCAGAATATTTGCATAATTAGGAGGAGCAAGTTTGATGAGCTTCTTAGCAAGACCAGTTCCTACAGGAATTTCATCAGGATTCAGAGTCTCATGGCCACCATAGAGTACCTCTCTAACAGCAAATTCTCTCAGACGCTTAATTCCCTCATCTATGGTAGTCCAGGGTTTAGGATTCCATGGAAGATCATCTCGGGAAGGATATCTCATGAGAGTTGCCATTAAAAGGCGTATCCAGAGAGTAACCTTGCTGAGAGTCCTGCCTAGATGTCTATCTATTGCATTATCCTTTGAGAGAGTTCCTAGTTGAGCTGCTGACTTGTCTCCAACTACCAGAGCTGGAGCACCTGTATCATAGCATCTACCAAGCCAAGCTAGGATTGGCTCCTTATCTGCTTTGATGTAATCTTTACGCACACACCTCAATTCTTTGCACGGTGACGAACAGCTCTCTATGTCATCTGACTCCTCCTCTGCCTCATCTTCCTGAAGTTCTTGTCCCAATAATCTTACTGTCACTCTCCTAAGAATCTGCTTAAGGTCAGGAGTACCACCTTTAGTTGTTCTGCTATCAGCAATTTGCCCTGCATCTCCATCCAGTGATGATCTCAATAACTCAGCTATATCTTTAAGACAAACCTTTTCCTCCATCTCAGCAGGGTCTCTTTGAGCAGAAGTTCCCTCACCAGGATCAGTGTCAGCATCTGGATCAGCTTTGCCCTTTCCACCTCTCGTACTTAGAACAGCTACCTGCTTAACTGGAGCTGTGTTTGGATTTACAGCTGGTTTAATAGAAGCTGACAGGTTTTGAGACGAATCAGCTGCTGTGGAGGGCACTTCCGGTCCTGCCGAAGAAGAAGGAGGAAATGGCTTTGCCCCATTAATGGCTGCCGAGGGCGTGGAAGCCATGTTAGGAGCTGCCGCTGCCGCTGGCTGATTGCCAGAGCCACCAACAGCACCGTTCAGAGCAGCCTTTCTGATGGGCTTTTTAGCCTTGTCGTTAACTGATACAGATTCTGCATTCTCCTCATCACTAGATACTTCTGGGGTAGAGTTAGAGCTGTGCTTTCTGCGTTTCGATCTACGCTTAATTACAAAACACGCTTTCGACACTTTTTTTTCTCCCGATAGAGAGCATATAACAAGAACACATTACTTATCACCAACAGCAGATTTAAACACATCACATAAATCACCTTTGGATCCCAGCCATCACTTAAAACAACCCTTTCGCCTGCCGGGATCTTAAACTCCTTTATCTCTATGGGCAGAGTGCTGGAGGTCACATTCCCGTATCTGTTAAGCCAGAAGAATCCCAGGCACCGGTCGTAAAGAAGCTGAATCTTATACTTAAACCATAAATACAGTCTATACATCAAGTATCTGCCTAAGCGATCGAAAATCATTCCCATGAAGTACTTGTAGACCAGTACCGAACAAACTGAAAAGACCAAACGCTCTAAAAGCCAAAACACTTTCATGTTTGCAACTCCGACTCGAGCAGGCAATAAATCAAGCAACCTTTTCGCCCTGCTTCTGGACAGCAATTATCCACAAGCCGCACGTTGGACCGCCAATTGAGGAAATGTGGTGGAGTAGGAAGGTTCCCCCCCACACACAAAAGAATTCCACAGCTAACTCAGCCGGAGAAGCAGATGAAAGCTGTATTTTACAAGCAGATATGGAATGCAATGAATATGTACAAAAATATACAATATTTACAATATATACAGAAGTACACAGCAATGAATGTAATACAGGAAACCTTTCCCCAACCCCCCTGAGGCCAGGGGGGTTCGGCCTGTCCCTCCCTTCTCCCTCCCTACCTCCCCTTTTTCCCAAAAGGGTTAGAGAGAAAGAGAAAGGAAGGTAATTAAAAGGGTGAAAACTTGTTAAAGCTCAAAGCGGATGCAAAAGTTAGTTTTCTCTTATCTGGTTAGCAAGAATCGTAGAGAGAAACGAGCCAGCTCACAGTACAGGGGAAGAAGAAGACGACTGACTGCCCCCCCGACTGAAAGACTAAACAAGAACCTACAGCCGGGTTCCACCAATGAAATTGGATTAGCATATCTCTTGTTTTCATTTATATACCAAAATATTCAGCCAGAGTGTTCAGAAAGTGTCCCTTTCTTAAAGGCACAGCCTAAACCGGTCACATCTAGTCATGAGGTCTGTGGTGACAGGTTGGACTCGATGATCTTCGAGGTCTCTTCCAACCTTGGTGATATTGTGATAATGAGATACTGTGATTTAAGGAGCTTCTTTTGTCCAGGGACAAGCAGAATATGCTAGTATACAGGACAATGTTTTGGAATTAAGAGCAAGCATTTCTTCTTGGATTTGCTAACAATTTACAAATGTTAAGGAGATTACTGACTCATCAGCATCTCCCATCTATCAAATTTGAATATTGTCTTCTATATCTTGTAATAAGATCTATGAATGTAAAGAGCAATATAGGATATAGGGATTCCTGTTGTTATTTCAAGACAAATGCAATACAAATTACCAAGATGACCATATTAATAGACTGTATTTTAAAAGTACCTCCTATTTTGAGACTTTTTCTTTCTGTGCAAAATACAACTCTTCCCCTCTTTGCCCCTTAAAACCAAGTTTTGCTGTTCTCCAGTAAAATGAATGTCTAATTGCAAGATGGTATAAAACTGCTTCCCCATGCAATATTTTTTAAGATAATGTGGCAGGGAGAGAAAGTTCACACACACACACACACACACACACACACAAAGATACCACAGCTAACTTGGTCAGAGAAAGCAAATGAAACAAGTTATATTTACAAGCATAAATGGAATGCAATGAATATGTACAAAAATATACAATATTTACAATATATACAGAAATATACAATAATGGATGTAATACAGAAGACCCACAGCTGGAGGAGCATGTGCCTCCCGGCCCCTGTACCCCCCTCTCCCTCCCTACCTCCCTTTTTTTCCCAAAAAGGGTTAGAGAGAGAGAGAAAGGCAATTAAGGAAAAAATTCTGTTAGCTCAAAGAGTATGCAAGGATTAGTTTTTCCTATCTGGTTAGATTTGTTAATTCAATGTCACTCCTGTCCAGCAAGCTGTTGCTTCAGAGAGAAAAAGCAGACAGACCCACAGGAACAGACTGAGAACAGCCTGAACACAGACTGAACCCAAAACTTAAAGTTGCATTCTACCAATCTACCAATGAAATTAGTTTAGAATATCATGTTTTTCAAAACATTCAGCCAGAGTGTTTCAGCAACTGTCCCTTTCTTAAAGGCACAGCCTAAAATGGTCACAGATAAGCTTGATGCTGGAATATGTTTCTTTTTTTAGTCTATTTCCAAAAAAAATTTCTAGTTATTTGCACTATTTTATTAGGTGCTTAAGATTTTAACTTCTGCTTAATCTCTTACTGGTGTCACACAAGGTTCACAAGACTAAAAATGACTCATTTCACAGTGATTCCTTCTTTTTTCCCCCTTCTCCTCAGAGCCCTGTTTCTTACTGAATTTCAGTTTCTTCTTAGAATTATGCTAAAAATACAAAATTTAGTCACAACTGCTTAATCCAGGTATATTTATAAGGAACTATTAGGAATGTCGTTTGGATTAGGTTCTATTAGCTCATTGCCAGGTGTAAGAAGGCAGGAAATCAAGACATGGAAGAAAACAAATATCTTCATATTATATGGAAGAGTCATCTAGAAGGGTTTGAGCTCTTGTTCAGGTGATGCTACATTTCAGTATTGGAATAGGAAAGTGGGCACAACTTTTATTCCTTAGACACTGAAGCTCGTACAAATCATGCAAGTTCTCCCTTGAACCTGATTTTTTTTTGTCAAATCATGTCCTGCCTTACAGATGGAGTTTGTGCCTCCTTAACTGTGATTGGGTTTTTTGTTGTTATTTTGGGCGGGGTTGTGTTTTGGTTTGCCTTTTTTCGTTTTGTTTTGTTTTCCCCAGCCCTGTCCACATACAATGCTATGCAAGCAAGGCAATCTGTCCTTCACTGCAGATACAGGAGGCTCATGAATATTAATTAGCTGAAACCCTGAAGTGTTTAAGTGACACTACTGTACTCAAAATTTATTAGGTCTGGCTTCATTGCAACCTAGAAAATCCCAGCTTTGTCTGCATCATGACACAAGAATATCCTAGCTGGGGTCTGAACTTTCATCTCTCCGAAGCTTTGCATTAGAAACCTTTTGTTGTATGTATATGCATCACATATATCTCTGGCAGCAGAGACTGGTAACAGGATACTAAAATCCATTAAGAATTGTTTGAATCTGTGTTTTCACTATTACATCATTTCAATCACTTTTGTAGTGAAGAATGAGACACAGAAAAAAACTTAGTCCAGATCTACAAGTAAAACTACTTAAGCTGTTCAGTCTGAGTTTTGTTGTTGCTTCTTTTTTTCTTCTCTCTGTTTATAACAATGTAAAGTAGTTACCCTGGGTCTAAATTTAATACTTAATCTCAGCCCTAATGATAAGGATTTTTGGAAGAGTTAATAAATATTTCCCAGACTCCTGTTGTGCTGGGTTTCTGGAAGGGCTGTGAGTCAAACACACAAAACTGACAAAACTACATTTATGTCTCTGGTTAGAAGTCATTCTACTTAGCTAGATGTGTGCTTCTTAATAAACTTTGTCTAACAGGAATGGAAAGTAATAACTGGGGGTTTACATTTCTTTCCCCCTGTGGTGAAGGCACATTTTTGCCCAGACATAAGATCTTGTCCCAGCATGTGGACAGGTTTCCTGTCCTTCGGGAGGAAGACAAAAGCCAAGGCATTAGCCAGGCCAGCACGCACTCAGCGCATGCAGTGCTTGTGCAAATAACAAGTATGGGCATAATTCTAGCTTCACGCTTTCTATAGGCTGAAGCCAATGTTTATGAGAGTGCCCATTGGTCAAACCCAGCCTCGAGGAATCTATAAGTATTACCCCAGTTGGTAAACAAGTTTCCCCCTCTTTCACTTTGTCTCTGTACTTGCTCGAGAGAACAACCCTCGAGCCATAGCCTCTGCCATTGAGCTTAATGTTGTTCGCTTCTGTCATACATGCACGCATACTTAAAGCCTCTGCATCATGAGAAGCACTCTGATTGTGAGGATCACCTCAGAGGGAGTACCTTCGCTGAGCCTGAGAAGCCAGCGTTGTCATAGCCAGTCATACCGACCGGGAGAGCCCACTGTGCTACCGGAGGACTGGACCTAACCCTGAGGGTAAGATCTGCCCAGTTGCTGGGGAGAAGGGACTTGATCGAGACCGAGTCTGTATATGCCTAACCCCACAATAGCGGGAGAGGAGCCACCACGTGTGCCGCTCTGAGCCCTGTAAACCTCAGGGAAGACTAAAACAATGTTTGTCCCTATATTGCACCAAACCCGGGACCACTCCGAGCGTCCTGCTATTCCTTTAGGCCCAGTAACCGAGAAGCTGCAGCTCAGCGCAGCCGCATTCTCTCTCCGAGGCTGTTTATATCAGCCCTGAGACTTGTCACCACAGGGCCATCCCCCATAGCCATTGTTTGCTGTCGTTGTTCTACCAGAAATCTCCGAGCCCACCTACCGGCAACTGCTGCCCCACCCTGCCGTGCGAGCTGACTCCTTGGGCCGAGCCTATGGGCCAACTCCGACCAGGACCGATTACTGTTGTCTGGAGGGAATCGACCGAGTCCTGAAGGGAACCTGCTTCCAAGCTAAGCCCAGGTTCCATCATTCCCTCTCCACTGCTGCAGAGAGAGGACACAGTAACCCAGCGTCGCTGTCCAACTCGACTAGGAACCAGTCCAGCGACAGTAGTCTGCTGGACCTCCACCTTGCTACAAACAGCAGCTACAGAGTATTGTCCACATGCTTTCCATCCACTAGCACTCAGTTCAAAGTATCCGTGTGTAGCAGAGTAATCGCTGACGCATAGAGATTATAATATTGCTGTATATAGCCAGAAGCCACCCGCGTTCTGCTGAGTCGCCATCTAGTGGCCAAGCGGTGGAACTGCACCCTTTCTTATATGAATATAGAAATAGTCTATAGATAGTTTAAGTTCTAATCATAACACTAAGCCACTTATGGAATGTATTTCATGAATGTGCACTAGAACATGTATATAAGTTGTTGATTCATTGGTTATTAATAATTTGACAATTAATAAAAATAATATTTTCATAATTAATATTTCCTATTAATAAATTTAATAACCTCTTCACAACACCCCCCTATTTCTTTTTATTAGAAAAGTAGATCCTGTCTAGACTTTTGAGACTCTGGTGTCCAGAACCTAACAAAGTTCCAATATATGACCTACTATAGAAGACATATAGCAGAAAGGACCATAGGTTTTTCTAGTTTATGACTTCTTGTCTGTAGAATGTAGTGGTGGATCATAGGGAAATATTGTAGGAACTGCGAATGTGCAGAATATTTCCCTCAATTTGTCTTCCTAGATTCCAGCAACTGAGGTATAAGGACTTCCTGAGTCAGATTTGTTCTTAGAATGGTCATAGTATCATAGTGTCAGTCAGGGTTGGAAGGGACTACAAGTATCATCTAGTTCCAACACCCCTGCCATGGGCAGGGACACCCTACACTACATCAGGCCGGTCAGAGCCTCATCCAGCCTGGGTTTAAACACGTCCAGGGACAGGGCCCCAACCACCTCCCCGGATAACCCATTCCAGGGTTCACCACTCTCATGGTGAAGAACTTCCTCCTCATGTCCAGCCTGAATCTCCCCACCTCCAACTTCATTCCATTCCGCCTAGTCCAATCACTACCTGATAGCCTGAGAAGTCCCTCCCCAGCCTTCTTGTAGGCCCCCATCAGATACTGGAAGGCCACAATAAGGTCACCTCGTAGCCTTCTCTTCTCCAGACTGAACAGCCCCAACTCTTTCAGTCTGTCCTCATAGGAGAGGTTCTCCAGCCCTCTGATCATCCTCGTGGCCCTCCTCTGGACAAACATCATACAAATAGCCTTGGCCCATCAATCTAACTTGCCCAGATCCCATTGTAAAAGGTTCTCTACCCTCTAGGAGGCTGACACAGCCCCCAGATTGTTGTCACCTGCAAACTTACTGAGAGTATTTGTCCATTTAATACTGTTTCAAAACCTTAACTCCCATGTGTTGCTAAGTGTTTTTAAAAATATCAGACAAAACAAAGAGAATAAGGATAAGCAAAGACTAAGGCAAGAACATATATTATTTTTTTGACTGAATGAACACATTGTTTTAATACTTTAAACCATATGAATGTATAGAGAATTAGAAACGGCGATTTTTTTTCCTACCTGCCCAAGTTCTTCATTGAGGTTGGAAGTACGAGCCATTGCAGCAGTGTTTGTTGGTTCATAGTACATGTCTATGTCCTACAGATAAAAAAGGTGTACACACATATATATATATATATATATATATATATATATATATATATGTTAAAATTAGTCTTTCATAACTTATTACAAGAAAGTTAGTACATAAATAGATCAGATAAGCATAGAATCACAGAATCACATAATTTCAGGGGCTGGAAGGGACCCTGAAAGATCACCCAGTCCAACTCCCCTGCCAGAGCAGGATCACCTAGAGCAGATCGCACAGGAACTCATCCAGGCAGGTTTGAATGTCTCCAGAGAGAGGGAGACTCCACAACCTCCCTGGGCAGGCTGCTCCAGTGTTCTGTCACCCTCACAGTGAAAGAAGTTTTCCTCATATTTACATGAAACTTCCTCTGCCTCAACTTCCACCACCGACCCTTCTGCTGTCATTGGGCACCACTCAGCAGAGCCTGGCTCCATCGTGTCAGGATTCACCCTTTACATCTTTATAAACATTACTGAGGTCACCTCTCAGTCGCCTCCAAGCTAAAGAGCCCTCAGCTCCCTGAGTCTCTTCTCATACAGAAGATGTTCCACTTCCTTAATCATCCTCATGTCTCTGCACTGGACTCTCTCAAGCAGCTCACTGTCTTTCTTGAACTGAGGGGCCCAGAACTGGACACAATATTCCAGATGCAGCCTCACCAGGGCAGAGTAGAGCGGGAGGAGAACTTCTCTTGACCTACTAACCACAGCCCTTCTAATCCACCCCAGGATGGCATTGGCCTTCCTGGCCACAAGAGCACATTGCTGGCTCACGGTCATCCTTCCATCCACCAGGACCCACCAGGTCCCTTTCCCATTCACTGCTCTCCAACAAGTCTGTCCCCAACCTATACATGGAGTTGTTCTTTCCCAGGTGCAAGACTCTATACTTGCCCTTGTTGAACTTCAAATTTTTCCCTGCCAGCTCTCCCTGTCCAACTCTTGCTGAATGGCAGCACAAACTCTACCCAGCTTGGTGTCTTCAGCAAACTTGTTGACAGTGCACTCTGAAGAAGAGATTGAACACAAATGCAAGTTATCTACTTATGATTATTGCTACATGGGAAGCCACAATCAAGGTCACTTCCAAGAGTTCCCAGAGAAAGTTTGGTTTCCTCTTTAAAGCAGAACACTGTGATGCTTTGAGATCTCCTCTGACTTTTTTCCCCCCAGTAATCCAGAAAAACTATTATGCCCTTTTATCTAAAAATAGATTTGGCAACAAACAGGAATACTACATTATAACACTTCAACAAAAGCCAGTCTTAGCTATTTACATCTGTGGCAGTTTTAGGCTGATGCCTAGGAAATTTTTCCATGGACTGAGTAGAAAGAGGTAGAATTCAGCTTGGATGTTAGGAAGAAGTTCTTCCCCATGAGGGTGGTGAGCCACTGGAACAGGTTGGACTTGATGATCTAGAAATGGGTAGATTGAGATTGGATGTTAGAAGAATTTCTTCCCCATGAGGGTGCTGAGACACTGTCACAGGCTGCCCAGGAAGGTGGTGGAAGCCTCATCCCTGGAGGTTTTGAAGGCCAGGCTGGATGTGGCTGTGAACAACCTGCTGTAGTGTGAGGTGTCCCTGCCCATGGCAGGGGGCCTGGAACTGGATGATCGTTGAGGTCCCTTCCGACCCTAACAATTCTATGATTCTATAAGAGATATTAACAACAGACACTGGTTTTATAAAGAAAAAAAATTTAATCATTTCACTTGTAAATCATTCGATTTTAAAAGTCAATGCACAGTATAGAAGCAATATTTACCCAATTGATGAAATATGCCTGGATGAATTTAACAACTTCAAGCATAACCAACAAACTGGTTGGAATCAGATTATTGAAGAGAATGATAAAAGTCAAGTAATTCAATCCAAAGTTGCTTGCTCCACCATCTGCCAAAAAAAAAATTTTAAAAATAATTTTGAAATTAAACCCAAACTTAAGACCAAAGTCTGTACATGCAGTGTAGGCTGATTTTCAAAATGTTCCATATCTAAGAAGAAACTGGAGAGGAAGAAACTTGAGAATTCAGTGCCTGACGACGAGACGCTGAGGGACCTGGGGCTTTCTAGTCTGGAAAAGAGAAGACTTAGAGGGGATTTAATAACTGTTTATAAATATCTGAGGGATGGGAGTCAGGAGAGAGGGGACAGGCTCTGCTCACTTGCTCCCTATTATAGTACAAGGAACAATGGATGTAAGCTGCAGCACAGAAGGTTCCACCTCAACACAAGGGGGAACTTCTTTACTGTAAGGGTCACAGAGCACTGGAACAGGCTCCCCAGAGGGGTTGTGGAGTCTCCTTCTCTGGAGAATCTCAAGGTCCTTCTGGATGCGCTCCCCCGTGACCTGAACTAGATTGTGTGGTCCTGCTCTGGCAGGGGGCTGGACTCCATGATCTCTTGGGTCCATTCCAATCCCTGACATCCTGTGATCCTGTAATTACAGTATCAGTTGCCTAGAAGTGTGACCTTCATAGGGCTTAAGCATCACTGAGTGGAGTTCAATTTAAAGGTCTTTGCCATCTTCCCCAATTCATAAAAAGCAAACTTTGATGACTTCATTCTGCAGCTGTCTTTGCATTCAAGACTTCTTTCAGGGAAGAAAGCCTAGTGCTGGTTCCACTGGCTAAGTAAAGATTGCTCTAGGCTCATCATAAGAAATTCTGGAAATATGAATAACTGACCACAGAGTATATTCATGAAAAATTCCTTCAAACCAAGTTTCCTCACTGAGGGTCAAATTATATCAGTATGTTGCACACTGCTGAGAAGTCTCACATAACATAACTGACATAGCATCATGGTGCTTGACATACATTGTTATCCCAGTCACCCAGTACTATGCTTTAGATGAGGTCTTCTGTGCCTACTTCAACTTCTTTAGGAGCAGTCTGCTAAGATGTGATGTTGACAGCCAATAATCCTGCTGTACAGGAAAAATTGTGTCAGAGAGTGATAGGACTAGGGGAAATGGAACAAAAATAGAAATGGGTAGGTTCAGATTGGATGTTAGGAAGAAGTTCTTCCCCATGAGGGTGGTGAGACACTGGCACAGGTTGCCCAGGGAAGTGGTGGAAGCCTCATCCCTGGAGGTTTGTAAGGCCAGGCTGGATGTGGCTCTGAACAACCTGATGTAGTGTGAGGTGTCCCTGCCCATGGTCCTTGAGGTCCCTTCCAACCCTAACAATTCTATGATTCTATGATTCTAAAGCCACAGCATCACTTCCTGGGATGAGGGAGATTAAAAATTCAGAAAGATGACTGCAGCTTTAAATGTAATGCATCAAGAATAGTTGAAAATTGCTTTAGTCTGATGTCTTGGAAGTTGAATGTTTATCCCAGTAGAATCACAGAATGGTAGGGGTTGGAAGGGACCTTGAAAGATCATACAGTCCAACCTCCCTGCCAGAGCAGGATCACATAGACTAGATCACACAGGAATGTATACAGGTGGGTCTTGAACATCTCCAGAGCAGGAGTCTCCACACCCTGATATTGAGAATGCCGCGCTGCAGAGATGTACAGGCTGAAAGACACAAAGAAAGATCCCCTTCCTGAATCTAAGAAGAGCTGATGATGGCACCATAAGGTACATTTTATACTCGCTGTGCTATTCCTAGCCAAAAGACTTTACTCAACAACCAGTAAAGAGAAGACTGATTGAAAACATATTGTGGAATGGACAGTAACCATACTATCATAGTATCATACTATCATGATCACCTAAAAGTATCAAAAGTAACCATAGTATCATAGCATCACTAGTATCATAGTATCAATGATCACCCAAAAGAGCTCCTTAGAGATAAAATTTTGAAACTGGCTTGCAATAGCTGACTAATAGAAGAGACAATTACAGAATCACAGAATTATTGAGGCTGGAAAAGGCCTCTGAGATCGTCAAGTCCAGCCTATGACCTACAACATCATGACATCAGGTAAACCAGGTAAACCATGTAACCAAGTGCCACATCCAATCTTTTCTTAAAGACCTCCTTGATGACGATTCCTCCACCTAACTGGGCAGTCCATTCCAGTGCCAAATCACCTTTTTTGTGAGTAAATGCTTCCTAATATCTAGCCTAAACTTCCCCTGGCACAGCTTTATACTATGCCCTCTTGTCCTGTCACTGAGTGCCTGTGAAAAGAGCCAGATCCCCACCTGACTACAACTTTCTACGGAAAGCTCTCTCGGGACTGCGCTGAGACCAGCGGCCTCGGGGGCATTCACTGCTCTCCTTTTCAGGTTATGGGAACCGCCAGGACCCCAGAGATACCTACACACTCTACAAGGCTCAGAAGGGCTGTCTTTTCACGTGCCTGCAGCTCGTGATCCATGCATCACCAGCCACAAATTTTAAAAGGGACAGCGTCGGCTCATGGGGCTTCCATTTCTACAGAAAGCCCGTATTCTGTCTTCTTCTCTCATGCTCTCACTCGGCGGCAGTCAGCTGCACGTGCCGCTGCACTTTTTCTGGTTTTTTTTTTTTCTCTCCAGTAGGTGCTGTGGCCAGGGGGAGGCATGCAAAAACTCCTTAAAAAAATCAGTGTTGACCCAGACTGAGGTGGAACACAAGCAAGTAGCTGTTCAGGTACCTGGCTGCAGAGAGTGCTGGAGTCTGGCTCTTGAGATCCAGGGTAGTGGGGCAACTCCTGCATTAGGGGTGAGCAGATCGACTATCTGCTTAACCTGGTGGTCAGACTGAAGGACGAGGTTTCCAGACTTAGGGCAGTAAGGGAATGTAGAAAAGCGATGAACCAGAGGAGGAAAGAGATGAACCAGAGTAACCAGGCTCTGCAGGCTCCCCCAGCAGAGGCTGGTTATCCAAAAAACAGAGGGGAATGGATGAAGGTTCCTCTCAAAAGACACAAAGTAAAACCTCCTTGCCTCCCCTCACCTTCCCCACTGCCTTTGGAAAACAAGTATGGGGCACTGGAGATTGAGGGTGAGGTGATTCTGATACCGGAGGACACACCATCTGGGGTTTTCCCTGAGGCTAAACAGCCTAAGGTTAAACAGCATGAGGCTAAACAGCCTAAGGTTAAACAGCCTTCCCCTGGCATCAGGACTTGCTCCCTCAAAAAAAAGAGGAGGGTAATTGTTATTGGTGATTCCCTCCTGAGGGGAACAGAGGACCCCATATGTCTGCCAGACCCTTCTCATAGGGAAGTTTGTTGCCTCCCAGGAGCCCAAGTTAGAGACATTACCAGAAGGCTGTCTAGACTGGTGCAGCCCTCTGACTACTATCTCTTACTAGTTAAGCAGTTAAGGAATGTTACAACCAGAAATCCCAGGGCTATCAAAAATGACTTCAAGGCCCTGGGGGATCTGGTTGAGGGTTCAGGTGCACAAATAATATTTTCATCAATACCCCTAGTTGCAGGAAGGAATACCAGAAGGAACAGGTCAGCAGCTGTAGTCAACAGGTGGCTTAGAGGCTGGTACAGTCAAAAGAATTTTGGGTTTTTCGATCTTGGAGAACTTTTCACTGCATCAGGTCAGCTGGCAACAGATGGAGTACATCTGTCCCAGAGGAGGGGAAAGGTCACAGTACACGAGAATGGCCTGTCCCCCAAAGGTAAAAAGATTCTAGGAAGGGAATTGGCAGGTCTCATTGGTAGGGCTTTAAACTAGATTTGAAGGGGGAAGGGGATGAAACCAGTCCACTCAGGCAGGAGTCTGGGGGTGATAAGCTAGAACCAGAGGTGAAACCAGCAGCCCAGCTGAAGTGCATGTACACTAAGGCATGAAGCACGGGTAACAAACAAGAGGAACTGGAAGCCTTGTTGCAGCAGGAAAGTTATGATGTAGTTGCCATCACAGAGACGTGGTGGGATGACTCACATGACTGGAGTGCTGCAATTGACGGCTACAGGCTCTTCAGAAGAGACAGGCAAGGAAGAAGGGGTGGAGGGGTGGCCCTGCACATCAGATGCCATTGAGCTAGATATCAGGGATGATAGGGTTGAGTGCTTGTGGGTAAGAATTAGAGGGAAGACCAGCAGGGCAGACATCCTGGTTGGAGTCTGTTATAGACCACCCAACCAGGAGGAAGATGTTGATGAAGCATTCTACAGGCAGCTTCAGGCTGTCTCAAGATCGCCTGACCTCGTTCTCATGGGTGACTTCAACCTGCCTGATATCTGCTGGAATCTCAACACAGCAGAGAGGAGGCAGTCTAGGAGGGTCTTAGAGTACATGGAGGACAGCTTCTTATCCCAGGTGCTGTGTGAGCCTACCAGGGATAAAGCTATGCTTGACCTCCTCTTCACCAACAGGGAAGGGCTGGTGAGTGATGTGGTGGTCGGAGGGTGTTTAGGGGCCAGTGACCATGAGATAATTGAATTTCAAGTATTCAGTCAAGCTAAGAGGGGCAGCAAGAAGACCTCCACTCTGGACTTCAGGAGGGCTGACTTCAGGTTAGACAAGGAACTAACCAGAAGGTTCCTTGGGAAACAGCCCTTAAAAACAAAGGGGTCCAAGAGCCTGGACCTACTTCAAGAAAGAACTATTGAAGGCACAGGAACAGGCTGTGCCAATGTGCAGGAAGATGAGCCGCTGGGACAGAAGGCCAGCCTGGATGGGTAACGAACTTCTAATAGAACTAAGGGCAAAAAAGAGGGTGTACCATCTTTGGAAGAAAGGTGAGGCAACCCATGGAATCTTTAAGGAATTTGCTAGGTCATGTAGGAAGATTAGAGAGGCAAAAGCACATTTGGAGCTTAGACTGGCCTCTGCTGTGAAAATCAACAAAAAGTTCTATAAATATATTAATAGTAAGAAGAAGGGCAAGGACAACCTCCCCTCCTTGGTGGGCATGGAGGGAAATGTTGAAACAAAGAATGAGGAGAAGGCAGAAGTACTTAACACCTTATTTGCCTCAATCTTTACTAGCAGGATACAACATCTTCTAGACAGCTGGCCTGCAGAGCTGGTAGAGGGAGGCAGGGAGCAGCATAGTTTCTCTCTGTTCCAGGAGGAGGGGGCAGTTAGAGATATCCTCAGCCACTTGGACCCCCACACGTCCATGAGACCAGATGGGATCCATCCTAGGGTGCTGAGAGAGCTGGCAGATGAGCTGTCCAAGGCACTCTCCATCATTTTTCAGCAGTCCTGGCTCACTGGAGAGGTCCCAGAAGACTGGAAGCTGGCCAACGTGGTGCCCATCCACAAGAAGGGCCGGTTGGAAGAGCCAGGGAATTCTAGGCCTGTCAGCCTGACCTCAGTGCCAGGCAAGATTATGGAACGGGTCATCTTGAGTGCGATCACACAGCACTTCCAGGATGGCCAAGGGCTCAGGCCTAGCCAACATGGATTTAGGAAGGGCAGGTCCTGCCTGAACAACCTGATCTCCTTCTATGATCAGGTTACCTACCTGGTGGATGTGGGGAGGCCTGTGGATGTGGTCTACCTGAACCTCAGCAAGGCCTTTGACACTGTCCCTCACAGCAAACTGCTGGTTAAGCTGTCAGCTGGTGGCTTGGGCAGCAGCACTCTGCGTTGGGTTAGGAACTGGCTGGAGGGCCGAGCCCAGAGAGTGGTGGTGAATGGTGCCACCTCCAGCTGGAGGCCAGTCACTAGTGGTGTTGCCCAGGGATCAGTGCTGGGCCCCATGCTCTTTAACATCTTTATTGATGATCTGGATGAGGGCATTGAGTCAATCATCAGTAAATTTGTGGACGACACCAAGCTGGGGGCAGGAGTTGATCTGCTGGAGGGTAGAGAGGCTTTGCAGAGGGACCTCGACAGGCTGGACAGATGGGCAGAATCCAACGGCATGAGATTGTCCTGGGTTCTGCACATTGGCCACATCAACCCCATGCAGTGCTACAGGCTGGGGTCAGAGTGGCTGGAGAGTGACCAGGCAGAAAGGGACCTGGGGGTGCTTGTCGATGGTAGGCTGAACATGAGCAAGCAGTGTGCCCAGGCAGCCAAGAGGGCCAATGGCATCCTGGCCTGCATCAGGGACAGTGTGGCCAGCAGGAGCAGGGAGGTCATTCTGCCCCTGTACACTGCACTGCTTAGGCCACACCTCGAGTCCTGTGTCCAGTTCTGGGCCCCTCATTTTAGGAAGGATGTTGACTTGTTAGAACATGTCCAGAGAAGGGCAACGAAGTTGGTGAGGGGTTTGGAACACAAGCCCTATGAGGAAAGGCTGAGGGATCTAGGGTTGCTTAGCTTGGAGAAGAGGAGACTGAGGGGTGACCTTATTGCTCTCTACAACTACCTGAAGGGAGGTTGTAGCCAGGCAGAGGTTGGTCTCTTCTCCCAGGCAGCCAGTACCAGAACAAGAGGACACAGTCTCAGGCTGCGCCAGGGGAGGTTTAGGCTGGATGTTAGGAAGAAATTCTATACAAAGAGAGTGATTGCCCATTGGAATGGGCTGCCCGTGGAGGTAGTGGAGTCACCATCATTGGAGGTGTTCAGGAGGAGACTTGATGGGGTGCTTGGTGTCATGGTTCAGTTGTTTAGGTGCATTGGATTGGTTGATAGGTTGGATGTGATGATCTTGAAGGTCTCTTCCAACCTAGTCTCGTCTCTTCTCTTCTCTTCTCTTCTCTTCTCTTCTCTTCTCTTCTCTTCTCTTCTCTTCTCTTCTCTTCTCTTCTCTTCTCTTCTCTTCTCTTCTCTTCTCTTCTCTTCTCTTCTCTTCTCTTCTCTTCTCTTCTCTTCTCTTCTCTTCTCTTCTCTTCTCTTCTCTTCTCTTCTCTTCTCTTCTCTTCTCTTCCCTTCTCTTCCTTCTTTCTTCTTCCCTTCTCTTTTCCCTTCTCTTCTCTTCTCTTCCCTTCTCTTCCCTTCTCTTCCCTTCTCTTCTCTTCTCTTCTCTTCTCTTCTCTTCTCTTCTCTTCTCTTCTCTTCTCTTCTCTTCTCTTCTCTTCTCTTCTCTTCTCTTCTCTTCTCTTCTCTTCTCTTCTCTTCTCTTCTCTTCTCTTCTCTTCTCTTCTCTCTTCTCTTCTCTTCTTCTCTTCTCTTCTCTTCTCTTCTCTTCTCTTCTCTTCTCTTCTCTTCTCTTCTCTTCTCTTCTCTTCTCTTCTCTTCTCTTCTCTTCTCTTCTCTTCTCTTCTCTTCTCTTCTCTTCTCTTCTCTTCTCTTCTCTTCTCTTCTCTTCTCTTCTCTTCTCTTCTCTTCTCTTCTCTTCTCTTTTCTTCTCTTCTCTTCTCTTCTCTTCTCTTCTCTTCTCTTCTCTTCTCTTCTCTTCTCTTCTCTTCTCTTCTCTTCTGAGAGACTAAAGCTTGTCTCTCCTGGTGACTCAACAAAGATAAAATCACTTGCTGTTTGTCCAGACAATAGCTGATGTGCGTTGGGCAGAGCCACTGCAAGGACTCTTGGAAGGTGCAAAGATAACATTGCTCACGGGACTGCAGCTGGCCTACAACAATGGTCAGATTATGCTAACAGAGGCTGAAGCTATGGGCTATTGGGGTGATAATGTGTTTCTAACCACGAAAAACAGAAGTGGACCCTGGAGCCTTACTCAGCAAGCTGCCTACTGGGCAGGGGGGTTTGATCCAAAGGAGAGAGGGGAACCTGTAGTTCTGCAGGGAGCGATGAATCAGATAATGGAGAATGTGCAAAAGGCTGCATGCCTGCAAATGATATATGAAAGAGAACTAAAACATCATTTTGAATCCCCCTTTTCTCTCCTGGTGGATGCAAACAGAATGACTCCTTTGATCAGGGGTCTCCCTGACTTGCTTAAAATAAGAGGTATCCAGCTCCAAAAAGAAATAGCTGATACCCCACTTTCTTCCAGGATGCAAGCTGCTCTAAGGGAATGTATAACACCCGGAGGGAGCCAGCCTGATTTGAAGCCATGGACATGGGAAGAAGTGGGAAGGGAGTTACTAGACTATGCCAGGCAGTATAGTATACCTGAGGAAATTAAAAACCCTCAAACTAGAGGCTTGAGACATGTAAAAATGATTCACCCACCAAGCCCCCAGGGCCAGTTGCGCCGTATTCCTAGTAGGCACCTGGGTAGGGGCAGGGAACACTTGAATACCCGGCAATATTGGTGGGGGGTGGGTCAGAAGAAAGGTATTCCAAAAGAAGTGGTTGATGGGGTATCCACGAGGCAATTAGAAATCATTGTGAAATGCTGGCCTGAGACTAAAAAGAGGGCTGAGGCCACTGCTCCCCTCTTGGTGGGACCATTTGGTGAGGCGAGAGGTATGCCCCCTAGGGCAACTAAGGGCTTCACTTCTCAGTGGTGAGTGGGGGGTGAAGCGTGATTCAGGAGATCACCAAAAAAATTGTACATGGTTTGGGAAAAAGCTTTTGTTTGTGTTTAGCTTGGCTTTGAGAGAACCTGAAACAATCAACGGTACTTAACAGGCCCATTCAAAGTCATTAAGCCAGCTCTTTCAGAGACATCACCTGAGAGGGTGGCTCAGAGAACCTCTGTGTGGGGAACCTGGAAATACCAGTTTTGTATGTTTTGAGGTTGTGTTTATTTAAGTTCTAATGTTGAAGATTGCCTGATGTATTGTCAGAAGGACTTGTCTTGTTACAATATAGAAGACCTCTCGAGTTTTGCATCACAGAAGACATCTCTTCAAGGACTGTACTTTCCATAGCCCCGCAGATGCGTTCAGATCTGGAAGGAAGCTCTCACTTCAATTCCAAACTGAAGGACTGACAGGGTGGGGGGTATGGGTCTGTTCTTCTGGCTTCCAGGAGGAACAAGGATGCTTTCAACTTGTGTAATTATCTGTTTAAATTTTGTTCTATTTTGTTAGTATTGTTACTCTTTCACCTTGCGTAAGTCCCTGTTGTATACAGTGATTCAACATGTAGTGTCCAATATGCAATTTGTGTCTAATGATGGTGCACAACAGATTTGTGCCATTAGCCAATCAAAACTTATGTCTATTGTAAAAATGGTTTAAAACTTCTTTCCTTTCCTTTCTTTTCTTTCTTTCTTGCTTTTATCTTTGATTGATGGGGTGGTGTGAGAGACTAAAGCTTGTCTCTCCTGGTGACTCAACAAAGATAAAATCACTTGCTGTTTGTCCAGACAATAGCTGATGTGCGTTGGGCAGAGCCACTGGAAGGACTCTTGGAAGGTGCAAAGATAACATTGCTCACGGGACTGCAGCTGGCCTACAACAATGGTCCAAGGGCCCAGCATTCACACCTTCAGGACAAGATCATTTCCAGCCATCAGATACCCCAGGAAAGGACAATGGTTCCTGATATGTAAAGAGTGCGTGGGGAGCTAGATGGAGCAGGAGGAGGCGGAGGCCTTCCCCCTCCATCCAGTGGCTGCCCAAACTCACCTGAGTACACAGAAAGATTTCCTGGGGAACGATACCTGGACCTAAAGATGATTTCCCAGAACGATATCCTGGGGAACAACACCTGGACACTTGCCTAAGGGCTAAAAAACTGTATAAAAGACTGGAGCAACTACTGGCTTTAGGAGGAGAAAATTGGAGAAGCAAGATGCAGAACAAAGCTGACGGCAGCACATGCTGGAAACATCCCGGGGCCAACACAATGGATCTTGGACTCTCCGTGCCCTAAGTTCCGGCTGCTGCAACTCATGGAGCTGAAGAAGCTGCCCAGAGGACCTCATCCCTTCTACAGCCAAAGCCTCAGCACCCTTCCTCTACAGACCCAACATCTCCTGCAGCACCGTTTCTCTACAGACCAAACATCTCCTGCAGCACCTTTCCTCCACAGACTCAAACTGTCTTGGGGGGTGAGGGGTGTGGTAATATAATTCTTTCCCTCTTCTCCCTTTCTTCTATTCTCTCTCTCTCTCCCTCTGATCCCTCCACTTTATTTATGTCCATCCAGTGTAGTTATGTAATAAATAGTCTAGCTGTTGATATTTTGGCCTCGTTTGTGCCTCTAATTTCACAACACGGGAATATTCATTAAAAACCTGAATCTCTTTCCCTCTCCGGATCGAGACATCTCTTCTCTTCTCTTCTCTTCTCTTCTCTTCTCTTCTCTTCTCTTCTCTTCTCTTCTCTTCTCTTCTCTTCTCTTCTCTTCTCTTCTCTTCTCTTCTCTTCTCTTCTCTTCTCTTCTCTTCTCTTCTCTTCTCTTCTCTTCTCTCTCTTCTCTTCTCTCTTCTCTTCTCTTCTCTTCTCTTCTCTTCTCTTCTCTTCTCTTCTCTTCTCTTCTCTTCTCTTCTCTTCTCTTCTCTTCTCTTCTCTTCTCTTCTCTTCTCTTCTTCTCTCTTCTCTTCTCTTCTCTTCTCTTCTCTTCTCTTCTCTTCTCTTCTCTTCTCTTCTCTTCTCTTCTCTTCTCTTCTCTTCTCTTCTCTTCTCTTCTCTTCTCTTCTCTTCTCTTCTCTTCTCTTCTCTTCTCTTCTCTCTTTTAGGTAGTTAGGTAGAGTGATAAGATACCCTCTAAGTCTCCTTTTCTCCAAGCCAAATAGCCCTAGCTCCCTCAGCCTTTCCTCTTATGACTTTCCATCCAGCAATCTCGCCAGTCTCATTGTTGTCCTCTGGACCCACTCCAGCACCTCAGTATCCCTCCTGAACTGAGAGGCCAAAAACTGCACACAATACTCAAGGTAAAGCCTCACCAGAGCAGAGTGCAGGGGCAGAATTACATCCTTAGTCCTGCTGGCCACACTTTTCCTGATACAGGCCAAGATGCCGTTGGCCTTCAATGCCACCCACGCATACTGCTGGTTCGTATTCATTTGACTGTCAACCAGCACTCCCAGGTGCCTCCCAGCCAGGCTGCTCTTCAGCCACTCACCTCCAGCCTGTAGAGCTGCATGGGGTTATTATGGTTGAAGTGCAGGACCCTGCATTTGACCTTGTTGAATCTCATACCGTTGGCCTCAGCCCATCCAGGTCTCTATGTAGCATAGTCCTGCCCTCTCACACTCCCTCCCAACTTGGTGTCATCTGCAAATTTACTAACAGTTGATTCAATCCCCTTACCTAGATCATTGATTGTGGGAGAAGGGTTGTTTTTGGATAGCTTTGGAAGGCTATAGGGAAGATTTGCCTTTGCTCAAATTAGAGAAGGCTATGTCTAGTCTTTGACTCTGAAAAGAATGCAAACATCTTGTAACTGAAGGAGAAAAATTAGGCATAATTTGGTTGGATATGTTAAAATTTTGTTTTGTTATTTTGACCTATTGTATGCCTTAATTGCATGCATTCCAGTAGAAAATAACCAATTAAGATGAGACACATGTGCCTTCTGATAGACTATATAACTTTGCTATATAACGTAATAAAGGTCTTTGCCTGCTTACATTTTGTCCAGAAAGCATTGCTCGAGAAGAATAAAACATCTGTATAACAGACAGTGACTCCCGAATGTGCACCTTGAACAACTATTCATTACAACTCCCACTTGCCCCAACACCAAGAAATTTCACTTCCAAGGATTGTGGAGATGGTTGTGCTTGTCAATGTCACAAATGGTAGCCTTTAGATTAGTCTCTGTGAGATGAATCTACAGACTAATCTACTGATTAATCTACTTCTTGAGCTATGTTTAAGGAAGTTGTTAGATTATGTAGAGAGGCAAAGGCCCACTTGGAACTGAGGCTGGCCACCTGAGTGAAGGACAATAAAAAGCATTTTTACAAATATGTTAATGCTAAAAAGAAGGGCAAGAAGAACCTGCACTCCCTATTGCACCTGGAGGGGAACACAGTGACTAAAGATGAGGAAAAGACTGAGGTCCTGAATACCTTCTTTGCCTCAAAAACAGCAAGGCAGGAGGAGTTCAGGACGAATGTCCTCCTGAGCTGGGTGATGGGGTCAGGGAGCAGTGCAATGCCCTGGATCCATGAGAAATTAGTTCGGGACCTGCTGAGCCACTTGGACACTCACAAGTCCATGGGGCCGGATGGGATCCATCCTAGGGTGCTGAGAGAGCTGGCAGATGAGCTGTCCAAGCTGCTTTCCATCATTTTCCTCCAGTCCTGGCTGACCGGTGAGGTCTCAGATGACTGGAAACTGGCCAGTGTGGTCCCCATTCACAAGAAGGGCCGGGTGGAGGAACCCAGAAACTATAGGCCAGTCAGCCTGACCTCAGTGCCAGGGAAAATGATGGAGCAGATGATCCTGGCGGCAATAACTGAGCACCTGCAGGATGGCCAAGGGCTCAGGTCCAGCCAACATGGATTCAGGAAGGGCAGGTCCTGCCTCTCCAACCTGATCTCCTTCTATGATCAGGTGACCCGCCTGGTGGATGTGGGGAGGCCTGTGGATGTGGTCTACCTGGACTTCAGCAAGGCCTTTGACACTGTCCCTCACAGCAAACTGCTGGTTAAGCTGTCATCTGGTGGCAACAAGGCTGGTGAGAGGCCTTGAGCACAAGCCCTATGAGGAGAGGCTGAGGGAGCTGGGGTTCTTTAGCCTCGGGAAGAGGAGTCTCAGGGGCGACCTCATTGCTCCCTACAACTACCTGAAAGGTGGTTGTAGCCAGGAAGGGGTTGGCCTCTTCTCCCTAGCAACCAGCACCAGAACAAGGCAACACAGTCTCAAGCTGTACCAGGGGAAGTTTAGGCTGGAGGTGAAGAGAAAGTTCTTCACTGAGAGAGTCATTTGCCATTGGAATGGGCTACCCGGGGAGGTGGTGGAGTCGCTGTCCCTGGAGGTGTTCAAGAGGGGACTGGATGTGGCACTTGCTGCCATGGTCTAGTCATGAGGTCTGTGGTGACAGGTTGGACTCGATGATCTTCGAGGTATCTTCCAACCTTAGCGATACTGTGATACTGTGATACTGTGACTTTTATGCCAGTGGTGTTTCGTAGTTTGCAGTAAAAAAGGCACTGGAGATTCCGAAGATAAAGGTGCGATAGACACCAAAAATAAAGCATGAGAGAAGCCAAAGTTAAAAGCAAGATAGGTGAAAAAGAAGGCGCAATAGATGCCGAAGATAAAGGCGCAGTAGACGCCTAAGATAAAGGTGCGATAGATGCTGAAGATAAAGGCATGGAACATGCTAAAGAAGAAAGAAGAATAAAGAAGAGAATCTGCAAAACTGCGAAGCCAAGTGAGCAGTCGGGGAAATCGGGGGTTCAAGCCTCCTTTTGGTGATCGCATAATAGAGAATCAAGTAACAAAATAAAATAAATCAATACTGGGAGTCATTACTCATATCTTCATAAAAAGAGTTTCAGATGCTGGCACTTGGCCAGCAGCAACAGCAGCCCGCTTCCCCCCACACTGCTAGCCTCCCCACCGCTAACTCTTCAAAGTTCTCCAACATGTTTTAATTATGGACAGAAGGAACATTTTAAGCAAAAAGCATGCCTTGGGAGAAGGTAACTCTCTTAGAATCCTGTCAGAAACTCTTTAAGCAACACGAGAGATCAGTGCCTCTGCTTTTCAGCAGATCCTTTTTTCAACCACTGACCATGGATCCTCTTTCACAAAAAGAATAGTATATGATCCCGGGATCTGGCATAAGATCAGAACTGAGTTTTGGGACTATGCTAAAAAAAGAAAGATCAGAAAAATTAAAGCAATACCTACCTTAGAGAAGAAAATGAGAAACACTAATTGCCAGATAATTTTGTGTACTTTGAGAAATGTTGCTGTAAGTGATGTGCTAACAACCTTACACACCAACATCCAGCAGAATGGACCGGAGAAGAAACAATGGTGTCTACTTTAACCGACTTAAGTTTCAGGCTCAAAACCATCAATTAAGCTCAAAATCACTGCTATCACCTCCCATGGAACTCTCCGTGCCATCAAGGAATCCTGCATTTCAGATGGAAGCTACCTGAAAAGGCAGCTGCTGTGAATTCAGCAGCATTCTCCTCCCACCTCCCCCAACATCTTGGCTTCCCCCTCCTTTTGTTCCCCCTCTTTGTAGCTACGATGGCTTTGCTGAGCCTGTCAGTTCCCCCTCTCCTTTCCCCCCCCTTCTCTTTCTGATAAAACTCTCTTGTCTATGAAAGTTGTGTTCTAATTTAAAGCAACAGTTATAATTTTGTTATTTCTTTAAAGATTTATTATTGTGATGTTTTAGTAATTAAGTTTTCACAGTAAGCATAATGAATAGTGAATGTTCATGATGAGTATTTAGTATATCAAGGTATATCAAATAATAAGTAATAATAATAAATATTATAAACATATAATATACTATTATAATATAATTATTATTAATAATAAGATATAAGTAATAATGGATATGTTTAAGTAGAATAAGTTATTCTATGACTGTGTGCCATGGCATTTCAAGAGATCTGTATGTAGTATAGGTAAGTGTTGTAGTAAATAGGTTTTCATTTTAAAAAGCACTCTTCAGTTAATGCAACATCTTTTTTGTTTCTTTTTTGGACATTGATTTCATAATTTAATTTTAACATAGGTCTTTAAGTTTTTAGGGATTTTTGGCATTAGCATAAGTTAAGAGTTTGATCTAAGTATATTACAGAATTTTGGTTTTGGGGTCTTTTCTTTCTATTCATAATAGTTTTAAGATAAGGATTATATATATATATATAAAAGAAAAAAAGAGAGATGCATATTTTATAACCCACGGCTTTAGTGAGACCAGCAAGGAAAAGCCATGTCACAACCTGGAAACATCAATTTTACAATTCAGTGATGCAGTCATCTCAGCAAACAACAGCACAAGAATCAAGAGGATGGGACAAACAGCATTTCCCATGAAGGTGAAAGTCATCAGACCTAGCACCTATTGTAATGACTGTCATAATAATCTGAAATAAAAAGTATCAATTAGAAGAATGTACTAAGAAACATCTGAATTAGAACTGAATATCATGATTGCTTAGTTGTTGTGTGATTAGTGAATATGTTCATATGGATTTATATGATAACTTGTAAGTCTGTCATAGTTAAGTAATAATCCTAAATAGTTAAAAGGAAGGTCATAATTAATTATAGCACAAAAATATTTTAATTTTAGGTTATAAATAAAATAAAAAGGAGAATTCAGGTATTATGTCACAAAAAAAGAATAGTTAAAGAATGTTATGTTCTCAAATTTTCATTTTATATGTGGTTTTAAGTGTGATTTAACAAAATTTATGGAGGATGTAAACATTTTGGAGGTTTTAGTTAGAAGAAATTTGAAAGAAAAAGAAACAACATTAGGCCAAAGTTAGTATTAATAGGACTCAGTACCTTTCCTTAGCAAAAACAGAGCATCAAGAGATCAATATAGTAGGATGAATAAAAACGGATTAATGTGTTATGTTCAATTTTACATTGGGCAGAACCATGAATATTCAGGTTGTCATCTCTGACCCAGAGAAGGACCTGTTTTACTTTTGTTGTTTACCTGCAAGTATTTTCTTTATCTGTGGAGATGGAGCCTGGCCAGTTCTACCCTTATAGATCAAGGAGAATCTGGCTGACATTAAACAATTCCATGATTTTTTACCATCTTAGAAGAAAAAATAATAAAGGTGTAACGTATCTTTGAAGCAGATTGTAAAAGACAGTGCTGAAGATTTGGTTTACTCTATTTGTAGATCTTTGTATCTTAATCCATGTGTACAATATATTCAGGCTTAATCAAGTCTTCTTTATTAATAAGAAAAGGGACATGTGGGTATTGAAACTAATAAGATCTAAGCTCTCCTTTGAGAGATCAGGCAAGTAACAAAAAAGTAAGTTCAGGGCTGTAGGGTGAAACTTTCTGTCTGAAAGAACCAACAGTTCTGTTGGTGTTCTGATTTTGTAAGTTAAGTGGAAAGGAATGTGAGCTTGTTACTGAAATGAGCTGGAAGTTTTGTTATCTTTAACCATATATTATTCCAGTTATATTAGAATGAGCTAATTCATACAACCTGAGCGTTGTGTGTTTTATGGGTTACATCAGTCTGTTAGACATGCTGAGTTACAGAACTTTTGCTTTTCCTATATAGTTAATTTTACCTTGCTTCCTTCTATGTATGCAAATCATCCTACCACATTTCTATGGTGGCAGTTATAATGTGGTTTCCCTGGTGCACAATAGCTTCCAATTCCTCCTATTTATTGCCCATGCTATGGGTGTTGCCATACATGAACTTGATCTGAAATACAGATATCTCCTCCAACACTTCTTCTACAGGCACTGGCATATCATATCCAGGTTCCTTCCTAGTGACCCCAATTTAAACCCTACCCCCCTTCATACCTAGTTTAAAGCTTTGAAAATAAGCCCTGCTAACTCCCTTCCTGAAATCCTTTTCACCTTGTTGGAAAGGCTGTTCCCATCTGTTGCAAACTGACCTGTCCTCTTGTAAATCAAGCTGTGGTCAAATAAAACCAAACCCCTGCCAGTGACACCAGGCTCAGAGCCATGTATTAATCTGCTGGCATATCCTGCCTAATCTCTCACCATGCTCCAAAACTGGAAGGAGGAGTACATGACCTGTGCTCCTGATCCCTTGACCAAATGTCCCAAGGCTCTGAAGTCCTTCTTCATTGTCCTTGGAGGAGTTCTTCATATTTCATTACTGCCTACTTGAAACAACAAGAGAGGATAATAATCTGAGATCTGTACTAGGGACAGGAGCTTCTTCCTTACATCTTTAACTCAGACCCTGTGACTGGTTTAGGCTGTGCCTTTAAGAAATGGACACTTTCTGAACACTCTGGCTGAATGTTTTTGGATTATAACAAAAAAAACCCCAAAGATATGTTAAACTGATTTCATTGGTGGAATTGATATAATGTGACTTTTAGTTTTGGGTTCAGGCTGTTTGGAGTCAGTCTGTTCGTCTCTGTCCTGTGGGCTGGCCTGTTTCTCTCTCTGAAGCAACAGCTTGCTGGGCAGGAACGACCTTGCTAACCAGATAAGAAAACTAACTCTTGCATTCGCTTGGAACTAACAGAATTTTCTCCTTAATTACCTTCCTTTCTCTCTGTCTAACCCTTTTTGGGAAAAAAGGGGAGGTAGGGAGGGAGAAGGGGGGAACAGGCCGAACCCCCTGGCTGCAGGGGAGGGGAAAATGTCTCCTGTATTACATACATTGCTGTGTATTTTTGTATATATTGTAAATATTGTATGTTCTTGTACATATTCATTGCATTGCATTTCTGCTTGTAAGTATAGCTTTCATCTGCTTCTCCGGCTGAGTTAGCTGTGGAATTCTTCTGTGTGTGTGTGTGGAACTTTCTCACCCTGCTACAGACCCTCAGGAGGCAACAGATCCCCTTGTGTAGTCGGTCCTGTCTGCACATTGGGTTTTCTGCTCCCTTAAGCAGTAGTCACCAATGACAATGACCTGTCTTTTACTCTTTACCAAGGAGCATTTAATGCAGGGGCAGCTCGACTAGACTTTGGTGACACCTCTAAGATAGAAGACAATCATCATCACCATTGTCTAGTTCACCTTGCAGAGCACTGTACCCATCGTTGCTTCCATCTTCATTCTTCTGGCTGTCAAGTCCCAAAGCCCCATACCTGTTGTACAATGGCAACTGGGTAGGTGAGGGGGACTCAGGAGGTTCTCACTTGCTTCTCTGAGCAGGAATCACTTTCCATTCCTCCTTGCCTCTTATGTCTCCTCCTTGTGTCTGGTGCCAGGAGGAGAGGTGGTCCTCCACAACTTGTATAGCCCCTTCCTGCTGCCTTGGCCTCAGAGTGTGGCTCCACCAATCTATCTCACTTCTACACTCTCTGATTTTTATAAATCTCTCTAGCTCCTCTCTCAGTTCAACCACCTGCCTGGGCAGGTCATTTAATTGATCCTCCTGTACACAAGCAGTGTCTCTGACTCCTAGTTCAAGTGCCAGGCTCAGGCATTCACCACAGAGACCTGTGTGTTTGTGCAGGAGCTTGGTCTGGGTTCCCACATTCTTTTGCCCTGTGGCTCTTGGCCGTGTTCTGACCATGATCTTCTCTCTGCCTGGGAAGGAACCAACCACTGGTTGCTGCTTCCCACTCACCCTGCTCACTCACTCCCAGTGTGCTGCTGTAATACGGTGAGACAGCTGGTCCTGGTGCTGCTACCTCTCTGGAAAAGCGGTCTCATGATGGCTTGACTGCATTTGTATCTCACAGGTTCTGTCTTTCCCCAGCACTGGAAGTGCAGGAGAAGAACAAGTGCACTTTTTTGAAGTACTGTGCTGTGTTTAGGGTAGCAGGAAAGTTTACTAATTAACTAAGCAAAAACTGATTATGGAAGTTTAGTTTTTTGACTATGCTTAAAAAGAAACAAATAGAAAAATAATTGAGATAAAATTAATGTGAAAAATATTACCAAAAATTAATAACAGGTTCTGTAACATTTGTGGAAATACATAAATTGGTACTTGTGTGCCATGCCATCAAGACTTTTAAGTGCTACAGTCTACTCACATTAAAAATACCTCCTGAAACACTGGCTATAAGCTAATGTTCTTGTGTTTATCATTGGCATCTTCAGTATTCTATTTTTGACCTTCAGCTAAGGAAGATATTGTCAGTCTGGATAAGTATTTTTCCAGTGAAGACTTGCAGTACCTAAGGAGAAAATAAAAGTCTGTAAGTTCAGCCTCCTATTTGCAAACTAAATATGAACAGCAGGAGGATGACTTTTAAAACAGATAATTGTGGCCATAAATGTGTAGTATCATTCTTCTCCAAATCTCTTTTTTGCTTCCCTTGCTTCCCTTGCATCTAATTTAAACACTATGCCTGTGGCAATGGTAGCAATAAGCAGTGCGAGCAATCTGGTAGTGTAAGCTTAGAGCCTGACATGGTGGTAGGCCATGCTCAGCATAAGTACAGAAGTAGCCAGCAGTTTAGCAAAACAGTGCTGTGCCTGGCATGTAACTAAAGCATGGCACTGCTCGCTCTAAACACAGCGAGTTATCTTGGAATAACAGGAAACACATGTGCATCAACAACCTTGCATGTTATTACCAGTTTAACCAATAATCTATAATAGTATGATGTGTGATCACTCGTGGGGAACCAATGAAGCTTTGCCAATGATGCTCTCCAAGTCTATATAAGCTCTAGAAGTTCCCTTAATAAATGAACAATACTAGATCACATTGGTCATTCGTATTGACTCCGTTCTCCCTCGCTGACATCTGGCGCTCGAACTCTTGAATGGGATCCTTGGACTACAATGTTGCTCGACTCAGCATAAGAGGTATGCTCCAAGAGGTATGGAAAGACAGTCGCATCAGCACTGCTCCAGTGCCGAAAAAATAAGCACCATGTGCTCACAAAAGGAAGTGAATCTCACCAGGATCCAGTGAGCAACCTGGGAGGACATGGGGTTGGCACTTAGCGAAGAAGAAGAGGCTGTGCTAAAAGTCCTCCAAAGTATCCTCTCCATGAGAGGTATTACTTACGATTCTGGGACTTTAAAAGGGCTATTATCCTGGGCCCGAGATCAAGGTCTTATCCCCACAGTAAATGAAGCTTTTACTTCCAAAGCCTGGGACAAAATTGGAGCCCAGCTGTGGGATGAGGTTTCTAAAGGCTTAAAAGGGTTTTTTGCTATAGCACCGTGTGGTGAACCATCACAGATACACTGCAATCTATGAAAGCAGAAAAATCTGCCCTTGATTTGGCTGCTGCAGCATTGGTTGCAACTGGGACGAGAAAGGGAGATTCGGAAGACCTCCACACCCTCCACCCCAGCCCTCCTGCATTGTCTGCCGCTTCGTCAGCCTTGTTGCCACAATTCCTATTTCAATTACCCACCACCCCTCTTCCTGCATGAATTGCGACCCCTCTATTACCGCCTTATGCCAAGAAAATATCCCTTGCCGCTGCATCAGTAGCGACACAGGCAAATTCTGACCTGACTGAGGAGACACCCACAGACAAAATGGAGGTCACTACGCATGAAGTTTCAATGCAAGAAGATGCCATGTCTGCCATTTGGGCAAACACCGCGTTCAGCAGACACCACAGCTGCCGTTCATCCCAAGCAGAGGAAAAGCAATAAAAAGGCAGTGAAACCTGTGGTTCAGCATATTCGATCCCCATTATCGACATCTTCTTCTAATACCACCAGCAACAGCTCGGATTTGGAAGATGAAAACACCGATGCCAAGAAATTGAAACAGTGCCAACTCTGTTGTGCAGCTCCTCTTAGGAAAAATAGAGTGCTTGGAGGCTCATGGTTACAGAATTTTTATGACCGCACCCCTCCCATGAGCCCCGGCGGCCCCGGCGGCCCCAGCAGCCCTGGTGGCCCTGTCGGCTCCGACAGAGGCAGCCCGGACCAATGCACTACTGACACTGGCAGGGCTGACCGTAGCAGTGGCCCCAGTGGCCCTGGTGGTGGTCCCCATCCCGGCCCCCCCAGCGGTGGTCCCCATCCTAGTGGCCTTCCCCATGGCGGTGGCCCCAGTGGTGGCCCCAGCAGCAGCCACAACAGCGGCCCCAACAGCCCTAGCAGTGGCCCCAGCTGCACTACCCTCCTTGCCTCTTACATCCCAGACATTATCAGGAGACAACACCATCACAACTGAGCATCAAGTTGAATTGTGAAGGGGCAATAGTGTATGGGATCCGGTGGTGGGAGGATGGGGAACCGATCCAGTGTTGAGTCAGTGGAGAGGTGCCGCGGTTAGGCGAGAGGAATCAGACTCGAGCACTCATAGAGTTAGGGGTCTAATTCAAACTTTATTGTTATAGCACATCATTTTTATACTCTTCTTCTTGTATTGCTATAGCTACTTGTCCTTAGCTGATAGGCTAACAGTTGGGGTGTCTCAAAGTTCATTGGATGATCTTTTTGAGGTTCCTTTTGGCAGCAGACTGTAACTTCATTGTTCTTTGTTCTGGTTGTCCTTCCTTTAGCTATGATTTCAATGTTTCAAAGCAAATCAATGTTTCTTCATTGTATCAGCCTATTTCACATCCTGTGATACACAGCAATATCTCTTCATTGTATCAACCTATTTCACATCCTGAAATACACAGCAATGTCTCTTCATTGTATCAACCTATTTCACATCCTGTGATGCACAACTGCACACCAGCACGTCTCCTGATTCTGCTGCACGCCTGCACGTCCTTCTATAGGTTACTAAAGGTCTTACAAAATGCACTAAAGGTTACTGAAGTTTACTTAAGTTCTATCAGGCTATTAATAATACCTTGTTAAACACATTATATTAATTGATAATCATGATTTGCTAAAGCAAATACCCCAGCAGAGAGGTACTGAGAAAGAGGCAGCAATAGATGGAGAATTTGTAGATTTTCCTGTACATGCATTTCCTGTGGTATTACAAGGTCAACAAAGAATATGGAAATCTCTGGATTGAAAAATGTTAAAAGAAGATAAACAAGCCATAACTACCTATGGATTAAAGTCAGGATACACAACTGCTATAATCGATCAGTTGTTTTCAACACACTTGTTAGCCCCTTTTGACACATGTATATTGGCAAATACTCTATTAACACCACACCAGCACTTGCAATTTCTCAATAAATGGCAAAATGCTTAAAATGCCGCAGAAGCCATGCCCCAGGAGCCAGCAGACCCTTTACATGGTGTCACTGCTAACCAACCCACTGAGACAAGATAGGCTGCATATTGTCAAGACCCTAGTGCATGAACAATTGCAATTAGGGCATATAATTCCATCCTCCAGTCCATGGAATACCCCAATTTTTACTATTCCAAATAAATCTGGCAAATGGTGTCTATTACATGATCTGAGAGCAATCAACTCCATCATGGAGGAGATGGGTGCCTTACAACCTGGCCTCCCAACTCCTACTATGATCCCCCAAAATTGGGACCTGATTAGTATTGATTTGAAGGACTGTTTCTTTACAATTTACTTACATCCAGAGGATTCAGAAAAATTTGCATTTACTGTGGCATCAATTAACAAGGCAGAACCTGCCCAATGATATCAATGGGTAACTTGCCTCAAGGCATGAAGAATTCTCCCACCTTGTGCCAAATGTATGTGGCTTGGGCTTTGTCCCCATTTAGACAGACTCTTCGTGACTTTTTCATCTACAATTTTATGGATGATATTCTGTTTGCAGGAAAAAAGTTAGATCCTAAGACAGTATTATTTGAGCTTCAACCCATGTTAGAAAGCAGAGGGTTGAAAATAGCACCTGAAAAAATTCAGCAAACAGCCCCCTGGAGATATTTGGGGATATTAATCAGGCTACCATTCAGCTGCAAAAAGTCACACTTACCACTAAAATCTCTACCCTAGCAGATGTTCAGGAACTGTTAGGTGACATTCAGTGGATATGACCTATCTGTGGGATAACTAATGATGACATAGCACCTTTAACGCCTCTTTTAGGATCCTCAGTGTATGCAAGTGAAAGCAGACATCTTAATGAGTGTCAACAAAATGCACTGCAAAAAACACTTGATAAAATGCTTCACGCTTCCACTTGTTGTATCTTAGAAGACAAGGCATTACCCCTTTTAATAATTAACCTCAGCAATGAACGAAAACACATGGCAGGAATTATTTGTCAACCCTGCAAGGAAAAACTGAACATAATTGAATGGATATTTTTGTCTTATCAACCAGAAAAAAATGTACTTTCTCAAGATGAAATTTTTGCTCGGTTAGTTTTTAAGAGCAGGAGTCGTATCATTGAGATTAGTGGAAATGATACTGATTCAATCTTTTTACCTGTAGCCCAAGAATTTTCTTGCTGGTTGTTAGAAACATCCACTCCCTTTCAAATTGCAATTTCTGATTATTTGGATCTCATTAGTGTATACCTACCCACTAGTAAGATGTTACCCTGTTTGCAGAACCAAGAAATTTCTTGCAAACTGTTGAGATCTGAAAGACCTGTAGATGGTGATAAGGTATTTACGTATGCAGGCAGGCCGAAAATCTCACCATGCTGCAATCACTTGGACTGAAACAGGTCAATGGTACTCATGGCTCCTGCAAGGCCAGCCTAGAGATTCTCTCCAAACATTAGAATTAGCAGCTGTTGTTCAAGTATTTCATTACTGGAAATCATGACCAGTTAATATTGTTTCTGATTCTCTTTATGTTGTAGGAATTGTCACTAGGTTAGAAGGTGGTGTGGTGAAGCCTTTAAAGAATGAATATCTGTATCACCTGTTAATGAAACTCTTGTCACTATTGAATCATCGCATGCACTCATATTTTATCACACATATCTGCAGAAATCAGCAATGTGGTGGCTTAGCTCTTGGGAATAACAAAGCGGATATGCTGGTTGCTCCAGCATGAGCTGGTCCACCCACCAATATTTTTCAACAGGCGGTTTTATCTCATGGATTTTTTCATCAGTCTGCTAAGATGCTAGTACGTGAGTTCACAATTCTCATTCCAATGCTCAGGGTATCGTTCAATCTTGATCATCTTGTCAACAGGCCACTTGTGGTATGGGCCTTGGAGCCCTCCAATCATGGCAAATGGATGTCACTCATCTTTCAGAATTTGGTCATCTATGTTTTGTGCATGTGGTTATAGATACCTTTTCCCATGCTATATGGGCCACAGCACAGTCTGGGGAGTCTACAAAACATATTATTAAGCACATGCATGCAGCTATTGCAGCCTTGGGTGTTAGACAAACCCTTAAGACTGATAATGGCCCTGGCTACATTTCTCGCCATTTCAATAGTTCCTGTGCAAATTGGGGCATCAAGACAATTACAGGCATCCCACACTCTCCTACTGGACAGGCTATTGTTGAGTGTGTCCATGGGGTATTGAAATCACTGTTGCAGAAACAGAAAGGTGGAGAGGAACTTGACAGCCCTCATGAACGTGTAGCAAAAGCAGTACATGCTATGAATTCCTTGCGGCTCACACATAATCAACAGGAGACCTCGTAGTAATTCATAACAATTCCCTTTACTTAGGACTCAAACCTCTACCATCAAAGGTTCTGGCATGATATTGCAATCTAGCAACAGAAACATGAGAAGCTCCAGTAGAACTATTAACAATGGGTTGTGGCTATGCTTGTGTTCTAACAGATGGTGAGAGCCAGTGGATCCCCAGTAAATGGATTTGACCATGGAAGGAGGAATTGCCAGAAGCATCTGATACCTCTGCTACTTAAGCACATTTATAGCATTAATTGGATCAAATCCGTCTCCTTTTTATGCCTAGGTGGATTAATGCTTGGCTGATTTAGGCTGATGCATTAGGTATCAAGGATTTCTACCTCGGTATTCCCACCATGGGTAATGACTTTAGGTCTTAAAATTTTTCCTTTGGTTTATGCTTTCTTTTTCTCATGTATTTCTTTTTCTGTGTGCAATGGCATTGTGGTGGAGTAGGAAGGTTCCCCCACACACACAAAAGAATTCCACAGCTAACTCAGCCGGAGAAGCAGATGAAAGCTGTATTTTACAAGCAGATATGGAATGCAATGAATATGTACAAAAACATACAATATTTACAATATATACAGAAATATACAGCAATGTATGTAATACAGGAGACCTTTCCCCAACCCCCTGCGGCCAGGGGGGGGTTCGGCCTGTCCCTCCCTTCTCCCTCCCTACCTCCCCTTTTTCCCAAAAGGGTTAGAGAGAAAGAGAAAGGAAGGTAATTAAAAGGGGAAAACTTTGTTAAAGCTCAAAGCGAATGCAAAAGTTCGTTTTCTTATCTGGTTAGCAAGAATCGTTCCTGCGTAGCAAGCTGTTGCTTCAGGGAGAAAAGCAGGCCAGCTCACAGTACAGGGGAAGAAGAAGACCGACTGCCCCACCCCCGACTGAAAGACCAGGCTAGAACCTACAGCTGGGTTCCACCAATGAAATTGGATTAGCATATCATTGTTTTCATTCATATACCAAAACATTCGGCCAGAGTGTTCAGAAAGTGTCCATTTCTTAAAGGCACAGCCTAAACCGGTCACAATCCACCTCTGCTAAACAATTTCATTGGCTGTTCATACTGTCCATCCAATCTAAAACAATATCTACAGTTTGTAAGTAAAGTTCATAGTCCATTCCGGCTATCCTCAGGTGTAGATGATTCAGAAGTCCAAGAAACAAGAAAAATTGGAAAACAGTTTGTCTCTTCGCAGACGAAGCGAAGAAAAGGGAAAACAAGGAAACAGGGAAACAGGGACTCTCAGTTGACTCAGGGCTCTCAGAGTTCTCAGGGTTCGTGCACTGTAGATTCCTCAGGGATTCTTCCTTTGGGCGCGATGTAGCTGTATAACACTCTGAAATTAAACTCTTTCAGCTAAAGTTAAATTTTTTGTGGAATACACTGAATTTCACCATTTTCTTGCATTACCCAATAAGTGTGACCCGGACCTTCAGCTGAAACCACCCCTCGGACAGGTTTAGCCTCTCCTGAGGGAGAAAATACCCAAACAGTTTTACCTAACAGATTCTTTTCTCTAACAACAGGAACTCTATCACCTTCTACTTTCTGTAGCAGATCTGAGTGTGCCAGTCCAGCTCGGTTCACTGAACCTCTACTATTTACCAGCCAGGTTGCTTGTGCTAAATGTTTTTCCCAGTTTTTCAAAGATCCACCCCCCATGGCTTTAAGAGTGGTCTTCAACAAACCGTTGTAGCGTTCAATCTTCCCTGCAGCTGGTGCATAGTAGGGAATGTGGAATATCCACCCAATGCTGTGCTCTTTGGCCCAGCTCTTTACAAGGTTGTTTTTGAAATGAGTTCCATTGTCTGACTCAATCCTCTCTGGAGTTCCGTGTCTCCACAGGATTTGTCTCTCCAGACCGAGAATGGTGTTGCGTGCAGTTGCATGTGGTACTGGATAAGTTTCCAACCATCCAGTGTTTGCCTCTACCATAGTAAGCACATACTGCTTACCAGAACGAGAACGTGGTAGAGTGATGTAGTCAACTTGCCAAGCTTCACCATACTTGTACTTGGACCATCTGTCACCATACCATAAGGGCTTAAGTCATTTCGCCTGCTTAATAGCAGCACAAATGTCACAGTCATGGATGACTTGTGTGATAGCATCCATGGAAATGTCTATGGATCTGTCACGAGCCCACTGGTAGGTTGCATCTCTGCCTTGATGTCCTGACGAATCGTGAGCCCACCGAGCTAAGAATATCTCGCCTCGGTGTTTCCAGTTGAGATCAAGATCAGAGTCCATGTCTACTGGAGAAACTCTTGCAGCTAGATCTGCCTGATGGTTGTGTTGCTGTTCCTCAGTAGCTTTGCTCTTAGGGATGTGAGCATCAATGTGTCTCACCTTCACTGGAATTCTCTCGATTCGATCAACAATGTCCTGCCACAGGTCAGCTGCCCAAATGGGCCTTCCCTTCCTCTGCCAACCATTCTTTTTCCAGTCCTTTAGCCAACCCCACAGAGCATTGGCTACCATCCATGAGTCGGTGTAGAGATAATGCTTTGGCCATCTCTCACGCTCAGCTACGTTGAGAGCTAGCTGGACAGCTTTTACCTCTGCAAACTGACTGGATTCTCCTTCTCCATCCTTTGCCTCTGCAACTTGGCGTGTTGGACTCCACACTGCAGACTTCTACCTTCGCTTGTTCCTGACAAGACGACAGGAACCGTCTGTGAACAAAGCATATTTCTTTTCGTCGTCAGAAAGGTCATTGTAAGGAGGAGCTTCCTCAGCACGAGTTACTCTCTCCTCAGGGGGTTTAGTACAGTTGGTACCTTCAGGCCAACTTGAGATCACCTCCACTAGACCAGGTCTTTCAAGATTTCCCATTCAAGCTCTTTGTGTCATCAGAGCCATCCACTTAGACCAGGTGGAATCTGTTGCATGATGTGGTGTGGAACCTTTGCCTTTGAACATCCAATTCAAAACTGGTAATCTGGGAGCTAAGAGAAGTTGTGATTCAGTTCCAATGACTTCAGAAGCTGCTTTCACTCCTTCATAGGCAGCTAGAATCTCTTTCTCCGTTGGAGTATAATTAGCCTCTGAACCTCTGTAACCTCGACTCCAGAAACCAAGAGGTCGTCCACGTGTCTCACCTGGAGCTCTTTGCCACAAGCACCAGGTTGGACCATTGCAGCCGTGTACAAAATGTTCTTAATGTCTGGACCATCTCAGACAGGTCCCAGACCCATTGCTTGAACTACCTCTTGCTTTATCTGATCAATGGCTGCTTGTTGTTCAGGTCCCCAGTGGAAATGGTTTCTCTTTCGAGTCACATCATACAGAGGCTTCACAATCTGACTGTATCCAGGAATGTGCAGTCTCCAAAATCCCACTATCCCCAAGAAACGTAGAGTTTCTTGCTTGTTCATGGGATTTGCCATGGTAGAGACTCTGTTTACCACATCCACTGGAATGTGTTGGCGTCCATCCTGCCACCGCACTCCCAGAAACTGGATCTCTCTGGTAGGTCCTTTCACCTTCTCTCGCTTGATGGCGAAACCTGCATTCAGAAGAATGTCAATGATTTTGTTACCTTTCTCAAAGACTTCCTCAGCAGTTTTACCCCAGATGATGATGTCATCGATGAACTGGATGTGTTCTGGAGCACCACCTTCCTCCAGAGCATCATGGATTACTGCATGACAGATGCTAGAGCTGTGGATCCAGCCCATTGGCAATCTGTTGAAAGTGTACTGGATTCCTCTCCAGGGGAAAGCAAACTGAGGCCTGCATTCCTCTGCTATGGGAATAGAGAAGAAGGCATTAGCAATGTCTATGGTAGCATACCATTTGGCCTCTTTGGATTCCAGCTCATACTGGAGTTCCATCATGTCTGGTACTGCTGCACTCATAGGTGGAGTTACTTCATTCAGGGCTCGATAGTCGACTGTCAGACGCCAGTCTCCATTCTGCTTTTGCACAGGCCACACTGGACTGTTGAAAGGTGAATGAGTTTTGCTGATGACTTTCTGACTCTCCAAGTGACGAATCAGATTCTGAATGGGCAACAAAGAGTCACGGTTGGTTCTGTATTGTCTGTGATGCACAGTCTGAGAAGCAACCGGCAATTTGATGTCCTGAATCTTGTGTTGTCCCACAACTGCAGATTCATCAGAAAGCTCAGGTCTAACAGACAGCTTCAGCTTTTGTCCATCAATTTCTACAGATGCTACTCCAAAAGCCCATTTGTAACCTCTAGGGTCTTTGAAACGCCCTTCTCTCAGAAAATCAATTCCCAAAATACAAGGTGCGTCAGGTCCGGTCACAACTGTATGCTTCCTCCATTGTTTACCAGTTAAACTTATATCAACCTCCACCTTAGTTAACTCTTGAGATCCACCAGTGACTCCCAGAATAGTTATAGCTTCTGACCCCTGATAACTTGATGGCATTATGGTGCACTGAGCTCCTGTGTCAACCAAGGCCTTGTACTTCTGAAATTGTGAAGTGCCAGGCCACTGGATGTACACATCCCAATAGATTCTGTTATCTCTGTTACCCCTCTCCTCCCCATGGCGGGAGGCAGGGCACCCCTAGTTATGGGGAACATGCCCACATGTGCAATGAGCACATGGTGCAGTGTTAGAATTGGAGCCACTGTTGGAGCTATTAGAGTTGTCCTGGGGAACTGTGGAAGTAACAGCTACCCTTCTGGTATTGCTACCTCGGGTTCTGCCACTTTGCAGTTCCCTCAGTCTCCTGAAAAGATTAGCAGTTGGTTGACCATCCCATCTGTTCATGTTCTCACCAAACTGATCACGCAGAGTTATCCAAATACTCGCACGTGATTGCCTTGGTGGTCTGTTTTGGTTGGATCTGTTTTGGAATGACCTGTTTTGGAATGACATCCTTGGAGGACGTCTATTCCTCACAGAGGAAACCTGTATGCATCTGGAGGAAGAATTGGAATTATCTCTGCATGGAGGACAGCTTCTTATCCCAGGTGCTGCACGAGCCTACCGGGGTAAGGCTATGCTTGACCTCCTCTTCACCAACAGGGAAGGGCTGGTGGGTGATGTGGTGGTCGGAGGGTGTTTAGGCACCAGTGACCACGAGATAATTGAGTTTTCGGTATGCAGCCAAGCCAAGAGGGGCAGCAAGAAGACCTCCACTCTAGACTTCCGGAGGGCGGACTTCAGGCTACTCAAGGAACTAACTCAGAAGGTTCCTTGGGAAACAGCCCTTAAAAACAAAGGGGTCCAGGAGAGCTGGACCTACTTCAAGAAAGAACTCTTGAAGGCGCAGGAACAGGCTGTGCCAGTGTGCCGGAAGATGAGCCGCCGGGGCAGACGGACAGCCTGGTTGGGTAATGAACTTCTAAAGGAACTAAGGGAAAAAAAGAGGGTGTATTATCTTTGGAAGAAAGGGGAGGCAACCCATGGAATGTTTAGGGATGTTGCTAGGTCTTGTAGGAAGAAAATTAGGGAGGCAAAAGCACAATTGGAGCACAGACTGGCCTCTGCTGTGAAGGACAACAAAAAGTCCTTCTATAAATATATTAATAACAAGAGGAAGGGCAAGGAGAAGCTCCACTCCTTGGTGGGCATGGAGGGGAACATTGTAACAAAGGATGAGGAAAAGGCAGAGGTGCTTAACACCTTCTTTACCTCAATTTTTACTAGCAGGACAGAATGGCTTCCAGACAGCTGGCCAGCAGAGCTGGCAGAAGGAGCCAGGGAGCAGCATAGTTTTCCCCTGTTCCAGGATGGGAGAGTTAGAGATCTTCTCAGCCGCTTGGACCCCCACAAGTGCATGGGACCGGATGGGATCCATCCTAGGGTGCTGAGAGAGCTGGCAGATGAGCTGGCCAAGCCGCTCTCCATTATTTTTCAGCAGTCCTGGCTCACTGGAGAGGTCCCAGAAGACTGGAAGCTGGCCAACGTGGTGCCCATCCACAAGAAGGGCCGGTTGGAAGAGCCAGGGAATTCTAGGCCTGTCAGCCTGACCTCAGTGCCAGGCAAGATTATGGAAGAGGTCATCTTGAGTGCAATCACACAGCACTTCCAGGATGGCCAAGGGCTCAGGCCTAGCCAGCATGGATTTAGGAAGGGCAGGTCCTGCCTGACCAACCTGATCTCCTTCTATGATCAGGTGACCTGGCTGATGTATGTGGGGAGGCCTGTGGATGTGGTCTACCTGGACCTCAGCAAGGCCTTTGACACAGTCCCCTACAGCAAACTGCTGGCCAAGCTGGCAGCTCATGGCTTGGGCAGCAACACTCTGTGCTGGGTTAGGAAGTGGCTGAAGGGCCGGGCCTAGAGAGTGGTGGTGAATGGTGCCACATCCAGCTGGCGGCCAGTCAGTAGTGGTGTGCCCCAAGGATCAGTGCTGGGCCCCATGCTCTTCAACATCTTTAGTGATGATCTGGATGAGGGCATTGAGTCCATCATCAGTAAATTTGTGGACGACACCAAGCTGGGGGCAGGAGTTGATCTGCTGGAGGGTAGAGAGGTTTTTGTAGAGGGACCTCGACAGGCTGGACAGATGGGCAGAGTCCAATGGCATGAGATTGAACACACCAAGTGCCGGGTTCTGCACATTGGCCACATCAACCCCATGCAGCGCTACAGGCTGGGGTCAGAGTGGCTGGAGAGCGGCCAGGCAGAGAGGGACCTGGGGGTGCTGGTTGATGGGAAGCTGAACATGAGCCAGCAGTGTGCCCAGGCAGCCAAGAGGGCCAACCGCATCCTGGCCTGCATTAGGAATAGTATGGCCAGCAGGAGCAGGGAGGTCATTGTGCCCCTGTACTCTGCTTAGGTTAGGCCGCACCTTGAGTACTGTGTCCAGTTCTGGGCCCCTCAGTTTAAGAAGGACATTGAGACACTTGAACGTGTCCAGAGAAGGGCAACAAGGCTGGTGAGAGGCCTTGAGCACAAGACCTATGAGGAGAGGCTGAGGGAGCTGGGGCTGTTTAACCTGCAGAAGAGGAGACTGAGGGGCGACCTCATTGCTCTCTACAACTACCTGAAGGGTGGTTGTAGCCAGGAAGGGGTTGGCCTCTTCTCCCTAGCAACCAGCACCAGAACAAGGGGACACAGTCTCAAGCTGCAGCAGGGGAAGTTTAGGCTCGAGGTGAGGAGAAAGTTCTTCACCGAGAGAGTGATTCGTCATTGGAATGGGCTGCCCGGGGAAGTGGTTGAGTCTCCGTCCCTGGAGGCGTTCAAGAGGGGACTGGATGTGGCACTTGGTGCCATGGTCTAGTTGTGAGGTTGTGGTTACAGGTTGGACTCGATGATCTTCAAGGTCTCTTCCAACCTTGGTAATTCTATTCTATTCTATTCTATTCTATTCTATTCTATTCTATTCTATTCTATTCTATTCTATTCTATTCTATTCTATTCTATTCCATTCCATTCCATTCCATTCCATTCCATTCTATTCTATTCTATTCTTTGTGCCAATTGGGAGATTGTATTTTTAAATTCATCCTTCAGCTCTTTCATACAATTCTCAATTTTTCCAGACAGAGTTTCAATGGCTGAAACCAAAGAAACACGTGTCATGCTGTCCTCCAATTGTCTCATCTGATCAGTGAATTGGCCAACCATAGGAGAAGCTCCACCATAATTTCTTGCCACAATTCTGCTTGCCAGAATATTTGCATAATTAGGAGGAGCAAGTTTGATGAGCTCTTTAGCAAGACCAGTTCCTACAGGAATTTCATCAGGATTCAGAGTCTCATGGCCACCATAGAGTACCTCTCTAACAGCAAATTCTCTCAGACGCTTAATTCGCTCATCTATGGTAGTCCAGGGTTTAGGATTCCATGGAAGATCATCTCGGGAAGGATACCTCATGAGAGTTGCCATTGAAAGGCGTATTCACACAGTAACCTTGCCGAGAGTCCTGCCTAGATGTCTATCTATTCCATTATCCTTTGAGAGAGTTCCTAGTTGAGCTGCTGACTTGTCTCCAACTACCAGAGCTGGAGCACCTGTATCATAGCATCTACTAAGCCAAGCTAGGATTGGCTCCTTATCTGCTCTGATATAATCTTTACGCACACACCTCAATTCTTCGCGCGTTGAAGAACAGCTCTCAATGTCATCTGACTCCTCCTCTGCCTCATCTTCCTGAAGTTCTTGTCCCAATAATCTTACTGTCACTCTCCTAAGAATCTCTTTAAGGTCAGGTGTACCACCTTTAGTTGTTCTGCCGTCAGCAATTTGCCCTGCATCTCCATCCAGTGATGATCTCAATAACTCAGCTATATCTTTAAGACAAACCTTTTCCTCCATCTCAGCAGGGTCTCTTTGAGCAGAAGTTCCCTCACCAGGATCAGCGTCAGCACCTGGATCAGCTTTGCCCTTTCCACCTCTCGTACTTAGAACAGCTACCTGCTTAACTGGAGCTGTGTTTGGATTTACAGCTGGTTTAATAGAAGCTGACAGGTTTTGAGATGAATCAGCTGCTGTGGAGGACACTTCCGGTCCTGCCGAAGAAGAAGGAGGAAATGGATTTGCCTCATTAATGGCTGCCGAGGGCGTGGAAGCCATGTTAGGAGCTGCCGCTGCCGCTGGCTGATTGCCAGAGCCACCAACAGCACCCTTCAGAGCAGCCTTTCCGATGGACTTTTTAGCCTTGTCCTCAACCGACACAGATTCTGCATTCTCCTCATCACTAGATGCTTCTGGGGTAGAGTTAGAGCTGCGCTTTCTCCGTTTCGATCTACGCCTAATTACAAAGCATGCTTTCGAAACTTTTTTTCTCCCGATAGAGAGCATATAACAAGAACATATTACTTATCACCAACAGCAGGATTGCACACATCAAATAAATCACCTTTGGATCCCAGCCATCACTTAAAACAACCCTTTCGCCTGCCGGGATCTTAAACTCCTTTATCTCTATGGGCAGAGTGCTAGAGGTCACATTCCCATATCTGTTAAGCCAAAAGAATCCCAGGCACCGGTTGTAAAGAAGCTGAATCTTATACTTAAACCATAAATACAATTTATACATCAAGTATCTGCCTAAGCGATCGAAAATCAATCCCATGAAGTACTTGCAGACCAGTACCGAACAAACTGAAAAGACCAAACGTTCTAAAATCCAAAACACTTTCATGTTTGCAACTCCGACTTGAGCAGGCAATAAATCAAGCAACCTTTTAGCCCAGCTTCTGGACAGCAATTATCCACAAGCCGCACGTTGGACCACCAATTAAAAATATGTGGTGGAGTAGGAAGGTTCCCCCACACACAAAAGAATTCCACAGCTAACTCAGCCGGAGAAGCAGATGAAAGCTGTATTTTACAAGCAGATATGGAATGCAATGAATATGTACAAAAACATACAATATTTACAATATATACAGAAGTATACAGCAATGTATGTAATACAGGAGACCTTTCCCCAACCCCCCTGCGGCCAGGGGGGTTCGGCCTGTCCCTCCCTTCTCCCTCCCTACCTCCCCTTTTTCCCAAAAGGGTTAGAGAGAAAGAGAAAGGAAGGTAATTAAAAGGGGAAAACTTTGTTAAAGCTCAAATCGAATGCAAAAGTTCGTTTTCTTATCTGGTTAGCAAGAATCGTTCCTGCGTAGCAAGCTGTTGCTTCAGGGAGAAAAGCAGGCCAGCTCACAGTACAGGGGGAAGAAGAAGACCAACTGCCCCCCCGACTGAAAGACCAGGCTAGAACCTACAGCCTGGTTCCACCAATGAAATTGGATTAGCATATCTCTTGTTTTCATTCATATACCAAAACATTCGGCCAGAGTGTTCAGAAAGTGTCCTTCTCTTAAAGGCACAGCCTAAACCGGTCACAGGCATTTTACGAGATCTCTATATATATTAGGCAAAGATTGTGTTAACTAGCTTTTCATTTTAAGGAGTACTCTTTATTTAGCCTACCATTCCTTTTATTTTCCTTTTTAGACATTGAATTGGTAGTTTGGTTTTCACATAGTTCTTAAGTTTTAAGGATTTTTGGTAGTAGCATAAGTTAAGAAGTTGATATAAGGATATTATAGAGTGAAAGTCTTTTAAGTGTCCTCTTTGTGCTCATGATAGTTTTAAGATAAGGATTACTAACAAAAAAATAAGAATTATTAATAAAAACATAAGGTTTACTAACAAAAAGCCATAAGGATTATTAGCAAACATAAATAAGGATTATTAAGATAGGGATGACTAGATTTTTTTTTAAAATAAATAAATAATAATAAAATATAAAAAACTAAAATAAAAAAATAAAATAAAATAAATTAAAATAACAAAAATGTAACAAAATAATGAAAAAATAAATAAAAATAAAAATAAAATTGAAATTAAAAATAAAACTAAAAATAAAAATAACAATTAAAAATATAAGTAATAATTTAAAAATATATTAAAATAAAAAAGATACCAAAAATACACTGAAAAATAACAAAATAACAAATCCCCCCAATAAAATAAAAAAATAACAAAGTAACAACAATGACAACAAATAAAAAAGGGGGGAAAAGTGAATATCCTATAGCAAAAAAGATTTTCATGGTATCAACAAGAGACAACTGGCTCATGCCAACACCTGAAAACATCAATTTTGCAAAGTGCTACAACCTCTTAGCACAAGACATCACAAACACAGCACAACTGTCATGAGAATGACAATCAGCAGATGTGCCTAACACTGACCTCAACGACTGTCACAATAATCCGAGATGTCAACAGAAAACATCTTAGAAGTGAGTGTCATGATTGCTTAACTGTTGTGTGAACATTAAGACATTAGTATCACTAGGATGAGTAAAAAGGCCTCATTGAGTTGCGTTCAGTTTTAAAATAATGAGTACTCAGAATGTCATCTTTAACCCACCAATGAAGCTTTTTCACTCTCACTGCTTGCCTGCAAGTAGTCTTCCTTTATCTGTGAAGAAGGAGTCTGGCCAGCTTCGTCTTCATGGATTAAGGACAGTCTTGTCAACCTTAAACAACTTGTGACTCTTGACCATCTTGGAAAAATAAATATGCAGCATACCTTTAAAGCAGATTGTAGAGGATAGTGCTGAGGATTGACTTGCTGTATTTGTGAGTTGTTGTGCCTTGATCTTTGCATGCAATGTATTCAGACCTGACTGGGTCTTCCTTACTAATGTTTTTTCTTGTTTTCATTATTTACTTTTAATTTGCTTAAGTGCCTTTGTGAATTATAATTGATAATGCTGTTAATGCTATTTTCTTTAATGTACATGATGATCGACTTATGTGGTATGGGATGGGAACAACTCCCATGACCAGATTGCTCACAGAAACAAAAAGGGGGATTTGTGGCAATAGTAGCAATAAGCAGTGTGAGCAATCTGGTAGTATAAGCTTAGAGCCTGACATGGTGGTAGGCCATGCTCAGCATAAGCACAGAAGTAGCTAGCAGTTTAGCAAAACAGTGCTGTGCCTGGAGCATGTAACTAAAGCAGGGCACAGGTAGCTATAAACACAGATCTTGGAATAACAGGACGCGCACATCCATCAACAACCTCGCATGTTATTAGTAGTTTAACCAATAATCTATAATAGTACTACGTGTGGTCACTTGTGAGGAACCAATGAAGCTATGCCAATGATGCCCTCCAAATCTATATAAGGTGTAAAGGTTCCCTTAATAAAGGAATACTAACTCGTATTGGTCGTTCATACTGACTCCATTCTCCATCGCTGACATATGCCCTCTGCAGCATGGCACAGAGAGAAGACTTATGGACATATATTGTAGGACGCAACACAGAGAAAATATAAGAGACTTTGCTATTTAAGGAGACAATTGAAAATTGTGTGGTAGCCTTCAGAAATTAGTGATTTGGGCAAAACAGTAGTTCTGCTTTACTAAATAAGTCAAAATTTTACCAGGTCAGGCATGTCTCAGGACATTTTTCATTTTTTTTTTTTCTCTTTACTTTCTACCCTACAGTCTTTCCTAAATTGCACCCTCTTTTAACACACTGCTTAATCTATGATATCCTAGCCTTTCCTCTGCTGTCCATAAATTAGGGTGGTTTGTTTTGGTTTGTTTTTTTTTTAACTGATCTACTTGAGCATGCCCTTTACTCCTTCTCTGTTTTTTTTTTGGGGGGGGTGTTGGTTTTTTTTTTGGTTGGTTGTTGTTGTTTTCCTTTCTTTCTTACCAACATTCATACCTACCTTTCTCTGTAGGTACTGTATTTGTTTTGGCTGACCTGGAGGTTATTCTCCTCAAAGCATCTTCCGAGTGCTGTGCTTTGTAGTGCTGTATCTGGGTGTTGATAACACACCAATGTTTTGGCTACTGCTGAATGAGTACCCAGGCTGTGCTTTTCCAATATTGCCCCACCCCAAGAGTATGCTGAGGGCTGGGCAAAATCTTGGGAGGGAACACAACCAGGACAGCTGGCCCAAAATGGGCAGAGGGCTATTCCATGCCATATGATGTCAGTTGAGATAAATACACTAAGTGAAAGAAGGAAGTGTAGAGATATTCGTCCATGTTGTCTGTCCTACAGACCAATTGTCATGTGTGTTAGAGCTCTGCTTCCCAGGACTAAAGATCATCTGCTACTGGGAAGTACAGAATAACATCTCTCTTTGCTTTTACTTCTGTGCACAGCCTTTGCTCTTTTTTTGTGCTTAGCATTATTAAATTGCTTCTGCCTTATTACCAGCCTTTTGTTATATTTTCCCCTCTCCCCAGTCCATCAAAGAAGGGGAGTAATAGGGTGGCTTTGGTGGGCATTTTGCCCCCAGCCAGGGCCAAACCACTAGAGTCCTTTTTGGTGCATTGGCTGGGAAATATAACATTATTACAGCTTTGCTTTAAGCCTGCTTTGGTTAAGATATAAGCTCCTGTGCTGATATCCTGAAGGGACAAAAAGCCTCAAATATGCTCTGAATCAGACAATGGGGCAGGGGCCAGCAGGTCTGGGTTTTTTAGGGAATTGCCCACATTGCCCAGGCTTGTCTGAACATGCCCTGGGGTCCAGGTGGGCCAGGTGTGTGTGCTCTTGGCCATGATTGAAGAAAACTAATTCTATAAGTTAAAGTGTCAGGTTTCTATCTTTTAATCTTTGTTGTCACTAGCCATAACTGTCTCAGGAAATCTAAAATGCCAGCCCAAAGAGTTAGTACCTTGCCTTTCAATTGTCCAAACTCTGGGAGAAGTCACAAACATTGCTTGTCTTGCAATTTGGAATCCAAGCTGTGCTTCAGAAAGACTGCAAGACCCCTCGCTGTAAGCATTGTAAAATCCAGGAGCAGACAGATGTGTCTCGCTGGGCCAAGAGATGAACCCCAGGAGGAGCCGAGAATCCCTGGGATAGTTTTGTTCAATTGGAAAAAGCAACAAGCACCGCTGCAAAGATTGCAGCTGAAGAACTTCTCTTAAACAGGCCAAGCTATGAAGTTGATAAGCCCTGTGAACCTTGACAGCAACCTATTTTTTACAAAGCTTTCAGCTACAAAGCCTTTGGAGATAAACCTTGCATGTGCTGCATCAACAAGTTGCAGAAGCCAACAGAAAATAAAACTGTGTTCCTACAGCTTTCACGTGGTCAACACCATTTTGGTTTTGTTTAAAGTTCCACACATGTCGTGTGGTACCATGATCAGTGAGTAATTACAAAATCTGATTTTAATAAGGATCTGTTAAAGAGGTCTGTTGCCGTAGAGAATTCTAGAATTCCCCCAGCCTTGTGGGCAATCTCTGGCATGTTGATGTTCTTCTCTTTTTTCTTTACAGTTTAAATTGCTGTTTGTTTTTTCTGGATTTTTGCACATACTGTTTAAATTGTTACATGTTCCTGCTGGTGAGGTGTTTGTTCCACAACTGAATATTTTGAACTTGTAAATAGGTTTTATTAATATTTTTGGTGGGATTTTTTTAATTAATAAGGTTATTAATATTTTTATTAATTGTTCCACCTGTTAAATATTAAGAACCACCATACAATTGTAACAGCTGGTCAGGGAGCTTGCTAGCAGTGTTACTTTGCTTTGGAATATTTTCTTTGGGAGTATTTTGAGACAAATAACAGCTATGTGTTTTTTCTTGGTGTTGGTAGCCCTGCTGTTCTTTGGGAGCTATATTGGGGTGTTTATCATGTCTTTCTCCCTGCCTGAGATGAATATAGAGCATTTTATTATGCAGGCTCCCAAAGCTCTGGTTCAGTACTATGTGAGCCCTTTAGTACTGCTGATAAATATCAGTTGCATGTTATGGGCTTTGTGGAGTCTGCTGTCATCACAGCTTGAAAAGAGACAGCTTTTGGGTAAGGAAATACTGAAATGTAACCTGAGGCAGCCGATCCCTGTGTGGCAGGGTATGTGGAAGGATTTGGGCAGATTCCTTGAACGGTTGTCACCTCCCATAGCCTGGGGCTTTACCTCAGAAGAGGTGAATAACCCTGGTAAACTGACCCACTGTGACAGTTTAAGGCTGTGCCTTTAAGGAAAAGACAGCTACAGAATTCTCTAGCTGAATGCTTTGGTGTAAAAAGGAAAACAAATATAATTCTAAACAAATTTTATTGGTAGATGAGTAGAAATGCAACTTTAAGGATTTTAGTTTCAGTCTCAGTTGGCGCAGCTGTCTTCTTTCTGTTCTGTTCTTGGTGGTACTGACCTTGGACTAATGAGATAAGAAAATATTTTTTTTTTCCCCTTAACAGCTGCTTTGAACTAACAGAATTTCCCTTAATATCCCTTTTCTCTCTAATTCTTTTTGGGAAAAAAGGTGGAAGGGGGAAAGGGGGTTTTGGGGGAACCTTCCTCCATCTGGGGGAGTTTTCTGTGTTACATTCTTTCCTGTATATTTTTTTATATACTGTAAATACTGGATATTGTGTATATATTCATTGCATTTAATTTTGCTTGTGAAAATACAGCCTTTCCATTTGCTTCTCTGACTGAGTTAGTTGTGGTTTGGGGGGTACAATTGAACTTTTCTCACTGCCACAGACACCCCAGTGAAAGCCAGCAACTTCTTGCACTTTGTTGGAGTCTGGCCTGTGTTTACCAAGCCACAGCTCAGTATCTAAGAGGACTGGACTGAGGCAGGTGCCCAAATGTCACCTGAGGATACCATGGTTGAGATGGGGACCCAAACAGCAACCACAGCGGTAGTCCCAGTGGTGAAAAAGCAGCAGTGGACAAGAAGATCAACAGGTCCCTATCACTGATTAGTAAGGGACGAGGAAGATTCTGATCAAGGGGCTGGTCCATCAACTGGGAGATTGAGTGAGTGCATGGAGTTCTTAGAGTGCCTGGAGGACAGCTTCTTATCCCAGGTGCTGCATGAGCCTACCAGGGGTGAGGCTATGCTTGACCTCCTCTTCACCAACAGGGAAGGGCTGGTGGGTGATGTGGTGGTCAGAGGGTGTTTAGGCACCAGTGACCACGAGATAATTGAGTTTTCGGTATTCAGCCAAGCCAAGAGGGGGAGCAAGAAGACCTCCACTCTGGACTTCCGGAGGGCAGACTTCAGGCTACTCAAGGAACTAATTCAGAAGGTTCCTTGGGAAACAGCCCTTAAAAACAAAGGGGTCCAGGAGAGCTGGACCTACTTCAAGGAGGAACTCTTGAAGGTGCAGGAACAGGATGTGCCAGTGTGCCGGAAGACGAGCCGCCGGGGCAGACGGCCAGCCTGCATGGTCAATGAACTTCCAAAGGAACTAAGGGAAAAAAAGAGGGTGTATTATCTTTGGAAGAAAGGGAAGGCAACCCATGGAGTGATTAGGGATGTTGCTAGGACATACAGGAAGAAAATTAGGGAGGCAAAAAAACATTTAAAACTTAGACTGGCCTCTGCTGTGAAGGACATGAATACATCAATAGCAAGAAGAAGGGCAAGGACAACCTCCACTCCTTGGTGGACACGGAGGGGAACGTTGTAACAAAGAATGAGGAAAAGGCAGAGGTACTTAACACCTTCTTTGCCTCAATTTTCACTAGCAGGGCAGAACATCTTCCAGACAGCTGGCCTGCAGAGCTGGCAGAAGGAGCCAGAGAGCTGCATAGTTTCTCGCTGCTCCAGGAGGAAATTAGAGATCTTCTCAGCCACTTGGACCCCCACAAGGCCATGGGATCAGATGGGATCCATCCTAGGGTGCTGAGAGAGCTGGCAGATGAACTGTCCAAGCCACTTTCCATCATTTTTCAGCAGTCCTGGCTCACTGGAGAGGTCCCAGAAGACTGGAAGCAGGCCAACGTGGTGCCCATCCACAAGAAGGGCCGGTTGGATGAGCCGGGAATTATAGGCCTGTCAGCCTGACCTCAGTGCCAGGCAAGGTTATGGAAGAGGTCATCTTGAGTGCGATCACACAGCACTTACAGGATGGCCAGGGGCACAGGCCTAGCCAGCATGGATTTAGGAAGGGCAGGTCCTGCCTGACCAACCTGATCTCCTTCTATGATCAGGTGACCCGCCTGGTGGATGTGGGGAGGCCTGTGGATGTGGTCTACCTGAACCTCAGCAAAGCCTTTGACACCGTCCCCCCACAGCAAACTGCTGGCCAAGCTGTCAGCCCATGGCTTGGACAGGATCATACTGCATTGGGTTAGGAAGTGGCTGAAGGGATGAGCCCAAATAGTGGTGGTGAATGGTGCCACATCCAGCTGGCGGCCTGTCACTAGTGGTGTGCCCCAGGGATCAGTGCTGGCCCCCATGCTCTTCAACATCTTTATCGATAATCTAGATGAAGGCATTGAGTCTATCATCAGTAAATTTGCAGATGACACCAAGCTGGGGGCAGGAGTTGATCTGCTGGAGGGTAGAGAGGCTTTGCAGAGGGACCTCGACAGGCTGGACAGATGGGCAGAGTCCAATGGCATGAGATTTAACACATCCAAGTGCCGGGTTCTGCACATTGGCCACAGCAACCCCATGCAGTGCTACAGGCTGGCATCAGAGTGGCTGGACAGTGGCCTGGCAGAGAGGGACCTGGGGGTGCTGGTTGATTGTAGGCTGAACATGAGCCTGCAGTGTGCCCAGGCACCCAAGAAGGCCAATGACATCCTGGCCTGCATCAGGAACAGTGTGGCCAGCAGGAGCAAGGAGGTCATTCTGCCCCTGTACACTGCACTGCTTAGGCCACACCTTGCGTCCTGTGTCCAGTTCTGGGCCCCTCAGTTTAGGAAGGATGTTATTTTGCTGGAGCGTGTCCAGACAAGGGCAACAAAGTTGGTGAGGGGTTTGGAACACAAGCCCTATTAGGAAAGTCTGAGGGAGCTGGGGTTGCTTAGCCTGGAAAAGAGGAGACTGAGGGGTGACCTTATTGCTCTCTACAACTTCCTGAAGGGAGGTTCTAGCCAGGCAGAGGTTGGTCTCTTCTCCCAGGCAGCCAGCACCAGAAGAAGAGGACACAGTTTCAGGCTGCGCCAGGGCAGGTTTAGGCTGGATGTTAGGAAGAAGTTCTACACGGAGAGAGTGATTCCCCATTGGCATGGGCTGCCTGGGGAGGTGGTGGGGTCACTGTCATTGGAGGTGTTCAGGAGAAGACTTGATGGGGTGCTTGGCTGCATGGCTTAGTTGTTGGGTGGGTTGGGTTGGTTGATGGGTTGGACATGATGATCTTGAAGGTCTCTTCCAACCTGGTGTATTGTATTGTATTATAAATCAAGCAAGAAGTAGAGACTACCTTTTCCCTGACCTCAGCAGAGCTTACAGATATGTATAAGGATTACAACCATCAACCATAAGACCAGATTGTTGCCTGGCTGCTACAGTTCTGGGATAATGAGACTGACAGTCAGCTGTTAGAAAGAAATAAGCCAAAAAAAATGGACCCATCACCACAAACTGAGAGACTGGGAAAGGAATTGGAAAAGAAACAGACATGCAGCCTCTGCAGATGACTCCTGTTAAGCATGAGGGCAAGCTACCCATGCAAGGACAACTCTGTGAATTTTCCAGGGAAGTGGAACATTGCAGATGAAGGAATCTAGTGCCTGAGAGAATTAGTGATGTTGGAAGTTATCTGCAGTGTCCTAGACAGTAACAGTGTCCCCACAGCCCCAGAGGTTGTCCCATGCACACAGGACATACAGAGATAAGTGATACAAGGTGTGCCATCATCATACTCAAATAACTTATCAATGATGTGTTGTATGATCAAGATGTACTGTCTATGGAGGCAGTGTTGGCTTGGCTCCAGAATTTTAATGACAATTTCTGTACCACCTCACCTCTATGAGGCAGTGACTCATCTATGAAGAATACTCCAAGAAATCAGTCCTCTCCTGCCCCAGTCAGAAGGAAGGGAAGCTCCAAGTGTATGCCATGTGGAGCACACTGCTTTTTCCTGCATGATCAGGGGGAGGACATGAGGAAGTGAGGTTGTGAATCTACCTCTAAACTGGAAGATCATGTGCGTGAAGTGAGAGGGAAGAAGATAGGAAAGAAGTGAGAGGGAAGAATATAGGAAAGAATCACCTAAGAAGGCAGTGAAGGTAGTTACTCTAGAGAGTCAAAAAGGTAATCTTCCAGGTGAACTGAGTTTTCATCCCTAAATCTTGATGAGGGAACCTCTGCTCTGATGCCACCAAGGTCAGACAGTGAATACTCTGAGGAAGACCAGGAGTAGAGGGTCCCTGCCTTTGGCCAGGAAGAGGAATGGCATGACAGGGTATACTGTACTGTGGCCTAGCACATCAAAGCTACAAAGTATAACGTGTTGGTAGACATGGGTGCACAATGTATGTTGATGCCATGAAAGCACAAAGGCACTGGATCCATCTGGATTTCTGGAGTAACGGGAGTCTGCAAGAGTTATCTGTATTAGTAGCTGATGTGAGCCTAACAGGGAACAAGTGGGAAAAGCATCCCATTATGACTGGCCCAGAGACCCCTTGAGTTCGCGGTACAGATTATGTCAAGAGGGGGTATTTTAAGCACCCAAAGGGCTATTGATGGGCTTTTGGTGTGGCCATGGTGAACACAGAGAAGACCAGACAGCTGTCTACCCTGCCTGGCCTTTTAGAAGATCCCTTTTTTGTGGGATTGCTAAAGGATGAAGAGAAACAGGTATCAGTTGCTACCAGGACGGTGCACGGGTGGAAATATTACACAGATCATGACTCCTTGGATCCCATTCATGAGCTGATTCATCAGCTGGAGATCCAGGGAATCACAGAATTACAGAAAGATTCAGGTTGGAAAAGACCCTCAGGATCACCAAGTCCAACCTAGAACCTTACTCTATAAATTTCACCCCCAAACCACATCCCCAAGCACCACATCCAATCCACCTTTAAACACATCCAGGGTTGGTGACTCAACCACCTCCCTGGGCAGCTCACTCCAATCCCTGACCACTCCTGGGAAAATTTTTCTAATATCCAGTCTAAACCTACCCAGTTGCAGCTTGAGGCCATTCCCTCTTGTTCTATCACTAATTACAATATACTATCACTAATTACAATACAGTACTAAATACAATACAACTACCTGAAGGGAGGTTGTAGACAGGCAGAGGTTGGTCTCTTCTCCCAGGCAGCCAGCACCAGAACAAGAGGACACAGTCTCAGGCTGCACCAGGGCAGGTTTAGGCTGGATGTTAGGAAGAGGTTCTATACAGAGAGAGTGATTGCCCATTGGAATCAGCTACCCATGGAGGTGGTGGAGTCACCTTCATTGGAGGTGTTCAGGAAGAGACTTGATGGGGTGCTTGGTGCCATGGTTTAGTTGTTTAGGTGGGTTGGATTGTTTGATGGGTTGGACGCGATGATCTTGAAGGTCTCTTCCAACCTGGCGTATTGTATTGTATTATTGTAAAAATGCAGGATGGATGCCATCATGTGCCTATGGATGTGGTCAACCAGATAGCAACCATGTCTCCACCATCTATCAAGAAGGAGACATAAGCTTTTCTAGGCCTTGTTCACTTCTGGAGAATGCATGTTCCAGGCACAGTTTGTGAGTCCTCTCTATTGAATGACCCAAAAGAAGAATTATTTTGAGTGGGGAACTGAGTAGTAGTGAGCCATCAAGCAGATCAAATGAGATAGATTATGCAGTAGCACTTGGGCTTATCTGAATGGAATGGTCAGTGAAAAATATCCTTTACACTGCAGCCAGGTAGTATGGTCTCACCTGGAGTCTCTGGCAGAAGGCATCGGGTAAAACCCAAGGCTGTCCATTAGTATTTTGGAGTAGAGGATATCAAGGATCAGAAGCCTACTCTATGCCAACAGAGAAGCAGATTGTAGCAGCCTATGAAGGTGTTTGAGCTGCTTCAGAAGCACCTTTCCTTTTAGCACTCAAGTTGCCTGTGCTGCACTGGAAGTTCAGAGCAAACATTCCCTCTACACATCATGTGACCAGATCTACATGGAATAAATGGCTAGTGCTGATTATGCAGTGAGATCAACTGGGAAACCCAATCATTATGGAAGAGAGTATGGACTGGTCAGAAGGCACAAATTTTGGCATGTTGCCTGAGGAAGTGGTTTGTGCCCGGGAGTCTCTACAATACAATGAGTTATCCAAAGGTGAAAAGCATTATGCTTTGTTTAGAGATGGATCCTGTCATGTAGTAGGAAACCATTGGAAGTGGAAAACTACTGTATGGAGTCCTACACAACAAGCTGAGGAGGACACTGAAGAAGAAGGTGAATCAAGTCAATATGCAGAACTGAAAACCCTCCAACTGGCTCCAGAGACTGCTAAGAAAGAAAAGTGTCAGTACTTCATCTTTGTACAGATTCCTGGATTGTGGCTAATGCCCCATGGGGATGGCTACAGCAGTGGAAGAAGATCATTGGCAATACAAGGTTAAGCCCTTCTGGGCTGCTTCATTGTGGCAGGACACTGCTGCTCAAATATAAACCATGACTCTGAAGGGATGTCATGTTGATGCTCATGCACCTAAGAGCTATGCTAATGAAGAACAACAAAACAATGAGCAAGTAGACAAGGCTTCCAGAACTGATGTAGCTCAAGGTGATCTGGGCTGGGAGCATAAAGGCAAACTGTAGCTCAATGGGCCCATGAAACATCAGGACATCTAGGGAGAGATGCAACCTATATATGGACTTGTGACCAAGAGGTGAACCTGACCGATGGAAGCCATCACACAAGTCACACATGATTGCAAAACCTGTGCTGCAATCAAGTGACTCAACAGAGTTAAATGTCCCTGGAACAAAGAGCAGTGTCTGGGTTTTAACTATGGTGAGGCCTGGCAGATTGACTATATTGGACCACTGCCATGAACATGCCAGGGCCAGCACTTAATACTCACCATGGTAGAGGCAACAGCAGGTTGATTGGAGACATACGCTGTAAACTACGCTACTGCCCAGAACATCATCTTAGGCCTTAAAAGGCAAATCCTGTGGTGACATGATACCCCTGAAAGAATTGAATATGACAATGGGACTCACTTCAGGAATAATGCCATCAGTTCCTGGGCTAAGAAACATGGCCTTGAGTGGGTGTATCAAATTCCCTATCACCCACAAGCCTCTGGGAAGATTGAAAGATATAATGGTGATGCAAATTTAACAGAAGCCAAGGCTGGTTAATTCCAGAGGATCTGCTAACTGTCCTGGTTCTGCTGAAACAGAACCTTTGCACACTGTGGGAGGAGATAAGGTCCATATAATGAACATGCGAAAGTGGCTGGGAAAGGTTGTTCCTCCCATGGGGAAAGGCAAACTTACTCATGGAGCTGGATTTGCTCAGGGACCTGGATTTACTTGGTTGGCAATGAGAAAAGATGGGGAGACTCTGTGTGCATCAAGGAGATTTAAAACTGGGGGAAAAATAACTTGGAATGTTAGGTTTAGGTTGCAAGAAATAATGCAGTAAGAAGGCCCCAGACTGACAGAGTCTTGCAAGAAACAAGAGTGACACAGTGGCTGAAACCAAGCTCATGCTGGTACCCAGCTGTTATTCTTCTAACCAGTTTGGGAGCAATTGCGTTATGAATGAAGGTACAAACCCCACAGCCGTATAGCAACAAGATTACAGAAATGCAGAGAGTGGACAATCTCAGAAGTCTTTGCAGAAGTCCTTTATTGCTGCATTATAGAATCCCACTTGCAGAAGTAGTCCAGGACGCCCTTAATAGATGAAGCAGCTTACATAAGTCCTTATCATATCCCTCGCAGCAACCCAACACCAAAACTCTTGCAAGATGAAGTAGCAAAATAACAGAAAAACAAAGTCCCTAGCAGGCCTAACTGAAGATCCCTAACCTAAAGACTGAAACTGAGGGAGTTTGCAAGAAACAAGAGGCCAAAACCACGCTGCTGTTGGTACCCAACAGTAAAATATCCTGCTTCTTTTACCCTGAACAGTCCCAAGTAACATCTGGAAGAGTGGAAGAATATCCTTCTATTCAAGGACTGGGATACTGATCAAAATGTGTAAATCTGTTTGTTAGGTATTGAGATGGTTTAAGTATGTAGTTTAAGTCATCAGTGTAAGCAAGAAGTGATTTAAGTTTGACAATCAAATGATATTGAAAATGTGTTAAACTTTGTGAAACCTGAGCATGACAAAAATGGTATGGAATAAGGGGTGGAGATAGTATTTGGTTTGTCTGAGCTGGAGCTGCTTCTCCTCAAAGCATCTTCCTACTGCTGTGCTTTGTAGTGCTGTATCTGGGTGTTGATAGCACACCAATGTTTTGGCTACTGCTGAACAAGTACCCAGGCTGTGCTTTTCCAATATTGCCCCACCCCAAGAGTATGCTGAGGGCTGGGCAAAATCTTGGGAGGGAACACAACCAGGACAGCTGGCCCAAAATGGGCAGAGGGCTATTCCATGCCATATGATGTCAGTTGAGATAAATACACTAAGTGAAAGAAGGAAGTGTAGAGATATTCGTCCATGTTGTCTGTCCTTCAGAGCAATCATTACATGTGCTAGAGCCCTGCTGCTGGGAAGTACAGAATAACATCTCTCCTTTCAATTCTGTTCACAGCCTTTGCTCTTCTTTTGTGCTTAGCATTATTAAATGGCTTCTGCCTTATTACCAGCCTTTTGTTATATTTTCCCTCTCCCCAGTCCATCAAAGAAGGGGAGTAATAGGGTGGCTTTGGTGGGCATTTTGCCCCACAACCAGGGCCAAACCACCACAAGAATATTTACTACTATTTATCTGTAGCTACTAAAACTTTACATTTATATCAACTTCAGCTTGTTTAAGAAACTTATTTGCAAAATTCCCTGGGTAGCAGCCCTTAAGAACCAAGGGGTCCAGGATGGTTGCACCTACTTCAAACAGGAGCTCTTGAAGGCACAAGAACAGGCTGTGCCCATGTGCGAAAGGATGAGCTGGAGGGGAAGGTGACAAGCTTGGATGACCAAGCAACTCCTGAAGGAATTAAAGGAAAAAAGAGGAGGGTGTACCACCTTTGGAAGGAGGAGGAGGCTTCTCGTGATATGTTTAAGGATGTTGTTAGATTATGTGGGAGAAAAATTAGAGAGGCAAAGGCCAAGTTAGAACTTAAGCGGCCACCTCTGTGAAAGATAATAAAATGCATTTTTATAAATATATTAATGCTAAAAAGAAGGGCAAGAAGAACCTGCACTCATTATTGGACCTGGAGGGGAACACTGTGACTGAAGATGAGGAAAAGGCTGAGGTCCTGAATACCTTCTTTGCCTCAATTTTTAACAGTAAGGCAGGAGGACTTCAGGAAGAGTGTCATCCTGAGCTGGATGATGGGGTCAGGGAGCAGTGTATTGCCCAGGAAATCCATGAGGAATTAGTTTGGGACCTGCTGAGCCACTTGGATACCCACAAGACCATGGGGCTGGATGGGATCCATCGTAGGGTGCTGAGAGAGATGGCAGATGAGCTGGCCAACCTGGTATCCATTATTTTTCACCAGTCCAGGCTCACCAGAGAGGTCCCAGATGAGTGGAAACTGGCCAATGTGATGTCCATCCACAAGAAGGGTCATATGGAGGAACCTGGAAACTCCAGGCCCCTCAGCCTGACCTCAGTGCCAGGGAAAATTATGGAGCAACTATCTTGGCAGCAATAACTGCACACCTACAGGATGGCCAAGGGCTCAGGTCCAGCCAACATGGATTTAGGAAGGGCAGATCCTGCCTCTCCAACCGGATCTCATTCTATGATCAGGTGACCCGCCTGGTGGATGTGGGGAGGGCTGTGAATGTAGTCTGCCTGGACTTCAGCAAGACCTTTGACAATGTCCCCCACAGCAAACTGCTGGCCAAGCTGTCAGCTCGTGGTTTGGACAGCATCACTCTGTACTGGGTTAGGAACTGGATGGAGTGCCGAGCCCAGAGAGTGGTGGTGAATGGTGCCACATCCAGCTGGTGGCCAGTCTCTAGTGGCATCCCCCAGGGATCAACCTGGGCTCCATCCTCTTTAATATCTTTATTGATGATCTGGATGAGGGGGTTGAGTCAGTCAGCAGCAGATTTGCAGATGACACCAAGTTGGGAGCAGATGTTGATCAGTTAGAGGCCAGAAGGGCTCTGAAGAGGGACCTCGACCAACTGGTCAGATGGGCAGAGTCCAATGCGATGACATTCAACAAATCCAAGTGCCGGGTGCTGCACATTGGCCACAACAACCCCATGCAGAGCTACAGGCTGGGGTCGGAGTGGCTGGAGAGCTCCCAGACAGAGAGGGAGCTGGGGGTGCTGATTGACAGCCACCTAAACATGAGCCAGCAGTGTGCCCAGGTGGCCAAGAAGGCCAACCGCATCCTGGCCTGCATCAAGAATAGTGTAGCCAGCAGGAGTAGAGAAGTCATTGTACCCCTCAACTCTGCTTTGGTTAGGCCACACCTTGAGTCCTGTGTCGAGTTCTGGGCCCCTCAGCTTAAGAAGGACATTGAGACACTTGAACGTGTCCAGAGAAGGGCAACAAGGCTGGTGAGAGGCCTTCAGCACAAGCCCTATGAGGAGAGGCTGAGGGAGCTAGGACTTTTTAGCTTGGAGAAGAGGAGGCTCAGGGGAGACCTTATAGCTGTCTACAACCACCTGTTGTAGCCAAGAGGGGTTTGGTCTTTTCTCTCAGGCAACCAGCACCAGAACAAGAGGACGCAGTCTCAAACTGCACCACGGGAAGTTTAGGCTGGAGGTGAAGGGAAAGTTCTTCACTGAGAGAGTTGTTCGCCATTGGAATAAGCTGCCCAGGGAGGTGGTGGCATCACCATCCCTGGAGGTGTTCAAGAGGAGATTGGACGTGGCACATGGTGCTATGGTCTAGTCATGAGGTCTGAGGTGACAGGTTGGACTTGATGATCTTTGAGGTCTCTTCCAACCTTGCTGATACTGTGATTCGGTGATTCTGAAATTTCCTTAAGGTTGTATTCCTTCAGAGAATCTTAGAATTAACCAGGCTGGAAAAGACCTGAGAGATACAATAATACAATACAATAATACAATAAACCTGGTTGGAAGAGACCTTCAAGATCATTGCATCCAACCAATCAACCAGTCCAACATACCTAAACAACTAGATCATGGCACCAACCACCCCATCAAGTCTCCTCCTGAATACCTCCAATGATGGTGACTACACCACCTCCCCGGGCAGATCATTCGAATGGGCAATCACTCTCTCTGTATAGTAGAGAGCAATAAGGTCACCCCTCAGTCTCCTCTTCTCCAGGCTAAGCAACCCCAGCTCCCTCAGGCTCTCTTCATAGGGCTGTGTTCCAAACCCCTCCCCAGCCTCATTGCCCTTCTCTGGACACACTCCAGCAAGTCAACATCCTTCCTAAACTGAGGGGCCCAGAACTGGACACAGGACTCAAGGTGTGGCCTAACCAGCGCAGTGTACAGGGGCAGAATGACATCCCTGCTCCTGCTGGCCACACTGTCCCTGATGCAGGCCAGGATGCCATTGGCCTTCTTGGGTGCCTGGGCACACTGTAGGCTCATGTTCAGCCTGCAATCAACTAGTATCCCCAGGTCCCTCTCTGCCTGGCTGCTCTCCAGCCACTCTGACCCCAGCCTGTAGCACTGCCTGGGGTTGTTGTGGCCTATGTGCAGAACCCGGCACTTGGATGTGTTAAATCTCATGCCATTGGACTCTGCCCATCTGTCCAGCCTGTCGAGGTCCCTCTGCAAAGCCTATCTACCCTCCAGCAGATCAACTCCTGCCCCCAGCTTGGTGTCGTCCACAAATTTACTGATGATGGACTCAATGCCCTCATCCAGATCATCATTAAAGATGTTAAAGAGCATGGGGCCCAGTACTGATCCCTGGGCAACACCACTAGTGACTGGCCTCCAGCTGGATGTGGCACCATTCACCACCGCTATTTGGGCTCATCCCTTCAGCCACTTCCTAACCCAACACAGTGTGCTCCTCTCCAAGCCATGGGCTAATAACTTAGCCAAGAGTTTGCTGTGGGAGGCAGTGTCAAAGGCCTTGCTGAGGTTCAGGTAGACCACATCCACAGGCCTCCCCACATCCACCAGGCGGGTCACCTGATCATAGAAGGAGATCAGGTTGGTCAGGCAGGACCTGCCCTTCCTAAATCCATGCTGGCTAGGCCTGTGCCCCTGGCCATCCTGTAAGTGCTGTGTGATCGCACTCAAGATGACCTGCTCCATAATCTTGCCTGGCACTGAGGTCAGGCTGACAGGCCTATAATTCCCGGCTCATCCAACCGGCCCTTCTTGTGGATGGGCACCACGTTGGCCAGCTTCCAGTCTTCTGGGACCTCTCCAGTGAGCCAGGACTGCTGAAAAATGATGGAGAGTGGCTTGGACAGTTCATCTGCCAGCTCTCTCAGCACCCTAGGATGGATCCCATCTGGTCTCATGGACGTGTGGGGGTCCAAGCGGCTGAGAAGATCTCTAACTGTCACATCCTGGAACAGCTGGAAGCTATGCAGCTCCCTGGCTCTTTCTGCCAGCTCTGCAGGCCAGCTGCCTGGAAGACGTTCTGCCCTGCTAGTGAAAATTGAGGCAAAGAAGGTGTTAAGTACCTCTGCCTTTTCCTCATCCTTTGTTACAACGTTTCCCTCCATGTCCACCAAGGAGTGGAGGTTGTCCTTGCCCTTCCTCTTGCTATTAATGTATTTATAGAAGAACTTTTTGTTGTCCTTCACAGCAGAGGCCAGTCTGAGCTCCAAATGTTTTTTTGCCTCCCTAATTTTCTTCCTGTATGTCCTAGCAACATCCCTAAACACTCCATGGGTTGCCTCCCTTTCTTCCAAAGATGATACACCCTCTTTTTTGCCCTTAGTTCTATTAGAAGTTCATTACCCATCCAGGCTGGCCGTCTGCCACAGCGGCTCGTCTTCTGGCACATAGGCACAGCCTTTTCCTGCGCCTTCAAGATCATCAAGTCCAACCTGTCATCCAACACCTTGTGACTAACTAAAACATGGCTTCAAGTGCCACATCCAATCTTTTTTGAACACATCCAGGCACAGTGACTTCACCGCCTCCCTGGGCAGCCCATTCCAATGGCCAGTTACACTTTCTGTGAAGAACTTTCTCCTCACCTTAAGCCTAACTTCCCTTGGTGCAGCTTGAGACTATGTCCTCTTGTTCTGGTGCTGGTTACCTGGGAGAAGAGACCAAGCCCCATGTGGCTACAACCTCCTTTCAGATAGTTGTAAAGAGCAATAAGGTCTCCCCTAAACCTTCTCTTCTCCAGGCTAAACAACCCCAGATCCCTCAGCCTTTCTTCATACGGCTTGCACTCGAGACTTCTCAGCCTCGTTGCCCATATTTCTGTTTACACAAATAGGTCATCATCTGAACTTCACTTCTCTTTCTTCTTGCAATCACTCATCTTTCAGTTGTATCAATACAATCTCCTTCTGGCTCAAAGATCACTTCATGGATATTGCTGTAAACTTGTGAATATAGCATGAACATTTTTCTTTGTTCATATACAATACAATACAATACACCAGGTTGAAAGAGACCTTCAAGATCATCGCGTCCAACACATCAACCAATCCAACCCACCCAACAACTAAACCATGCAGCCAAGCACCCCATCAAGTCTTCTCCTGAACACCTCCAATGAAGGTGATTCCACCACCTCCCCAGGCAGCCCATTCCAATGGCCAATCACTCTCTCCGTGTAGAACTTCTTCCTAACATCCAGCCTAAACCTGCCCTGGCGCAGCCTGAGACTGTGTCCTCTTCTTCTGGTGCTGGCTGCCTGGGAGAAGAGACCAGCCTCTGCCTGGCTACAACCTCCCTTCAGGTAGTTGTAGAGAGCAATAAGGTCACCCCTCAGTCTCCTCTTCTCCAGGCTAAGCAACCCCAGCTCCCTCAGACTTTCCTAATAGGGCTTGTGTTCCAAACACCTCCCCAGCTTTGTTGCCTTCCTCTGCACACGCTCCAGCAAGAAAACATCCTTCCTAAACTGAGGGGCCCAGAACTGGACACAGGACTCAAGGTGTGGCCTAAGCAGTGCAGTGTACAGGGGCAGAATGACCTCCCTGCTCCTGCTGGCCACACTGTTCCTGATGCAGGCCAGGATGCCATTAGTCCTCCTGGGTGCCTGGGCACACTGCAGGCTCATGTTCAGCCTACAATCAACCAGCACCCCCAGGTCCCTCTCTGCCTGGCCACTGTCCAGCTACTCTGACGCCAGCCTGTAGCACTGCATGGGGTTGTTGTGGCCAATGTGCAGAATCCGGCACTTGGATGTGCTAAATCTCATGCCATTGGACTCCACCCAACTCGACAGGCTGGACAGATGGGCAGAATCCAACGGCATGAGATTGAACACATCCAGGTGCCGGGTTCTGCACATTGGCCACAGCAACCCCATGCAGTGCTACAGGCTGGGGTCAGAGTGGCTGGAGAGCAGGCAGGCAGAGAGGGACCTGGGGGTACTGTTTGATTGTAGGCTGAACATGAGCTTGCACTTCAGAGACGTACATTACCCTTTGTATTTCAGGAGGTTTTTCATCTCTCTTACAGAAGAGGCTTTATCTGGATTTATGCTGGTTGCGTTCACTTACATGCTTGGATTGGCTCTTCAGCTGTATGAAATGTGATTAAAAGAGGTTCTGCTTCAAGAATCACTCTTGAACTGGGGCCAACCTACTTACAGCAAAGCAGAATATGAGGGATATATGTATGTGTGTGCCTGTGTGTCTTTTATTCACCTGCTTTAAGGTCTATCTGATTGTAGTATAGTCCTTAAACTGTTGATTATTGAGTTGTCCTGTTAGAAAATTAATCTAATTGTATCTCTGTTCATACTATTAAAAACTTTTGTGTGTCTTTATTCACGTTTTACTGTGCTGGAAATATATGTTTGAGTTTCTGTATTCGTCTCTTTCATGCACATGCATGTGTCCATATGTACATATTCATCCTCCTTAATCCAGAGATTTTTTGTATTCTGCTTTTCCTTCATTTCTGTGTTGTAGGGAAAAGGTTGTGTGTGCTAGTTTTAGGCTGTGCCTTTAAATTTATTTTTTTTCACAGATCTTTAATGGAAAGCAGTCAAATGTAAATAAATCACTATTGGGCATATAAAGGAAAATAACAATAATTCTAAAGAATCCCATTGGAGAGACATCTACCATAAGATTTTGTTCCCAAAACAAGTTCTCTCTCTTCTTGCTTCCTTGGGCTGGGAGATACAAACTTGCTTCCGCACTGTTTTCCCTAAGTCTAACTTCTTTGCTCCTGTCTCTCGCCCATTTTGTACAGGAGGGTAAGGGGGAGGCAGTGAGGGAGAAGCTAGTAGCTTCCCCTGGTTCTTGGCCAGGGGAGTTCTTGTGCTGGTTATTAATTGTAAATATCTGTAAATATTGTAAATACTGTATAATTGGTAAATATTTATTGCATTTCACTGTAGATTGCAGTTTTGCTTTTACATACAGCTTCCATTTGCTTCCACCTGAGCTGGTCTGGCAAATGTAATGTTGGGGAGGGGGGGAATTTCAGCCCACCACATTACAAAATTAATTGGCACTGGAAGTGGGGCACTGCTCTACTGATTAACTCCTGATCAGATTAAGGAAGCCCAAATGAAGCCGGTTTGGGTTTTGTGGCCTTTGGTGTACTCTGTTTTAACGGTGATGCTTTATAAATGGCTTGTTTCCACACTAATTGACCAAGTTGGCAGGTACATAGTATATAAGCTAGTCCTTTGGTTTAAATACAAGTAAAGGAGTTATGGTGATTACTGCCTTGGATTTGTTGGTTTGGGGGGATAGGGCAAGGCAGTTGTGAGTCCCTCCTGATTTTTTTGAATGTAGTGTTCCTGTAACTGAGACTTATCTTGGTGGTTTGAATCTTAAAGTGGTCTGTTCATGATGCCTAAATTTGGTGGTGGTAATAATGTCTGTTAATAACATCATGCCAGAAGGTAAGTGCAACTGATTGCTCTGCGTCTAAGCGGAGAAGGAGTCATAAGAGATCTGCCTCTAATATAGAGAGTTCTGGTGCTGAGGAAGACATAGAGACAGGAGAAGCTGCAGCAATGGGCAGTATCAGGCAGGCAGGAATTAATAGGAAAGCTGTTTTGGATCACAGAGAATGCCACAGCTGCATTGTTTTGGCTAAGTCTAACTTCTCTGATCCTTTTTCTTGCCCATTTTGTACAAGAGTGTGACCGTTTTAGGCTGTGCCTTTAAGAAAGGGACAGTTGCTGGAAGACTCTGGCTGAATGTTTTGATATTTGAATGAAAACATGACATTCTAAACTAATTTCATTGGTAGATTGGTAGAATGCAACTTTAAGTTTTGGGTTCAGTCTGTTTGTATTTAGTCTGTTCTTCTCTTTCCTGTGGGCTTGTCGGCTTCTCTCTCTCTGAAGCAACAGCTACGGACAGAGGCGACCTCAAATTAACAAAGCTAACCACATAAGAAAACTAATTCTTGCACACGCTTTGAGCTAACAGAATTTTCTCCTTAATTGCCTTTCTCTCTCTCTCTAACCCTTTTTGGGAAAAAAAGGGGAGGTAGGGAGGGAGAAGGGGTACAGGGACTGGGAGGCACGCCTTACTCCGGCTGTAGGTCTCCTGTATTACATTCATTGCTGTATATTTCTGTATATATTATAAATATTGTATATTTTTGTACATATTCATTGCATTCCATTCTGCTTGTGAATACAGCTTATTTCATTTGCCTCCCCGACTGAGTTAGCTGCAGTTTCTTTGTGTGTGGGGGGAGAACTCACTCACCCTGCCACAAAGAGGGTAAGGGGGAGGCAGGGAGGGACAAGCTAGTAGCTTCCCTAGTCCTGGGCCAGGGTAGTTCTTGTTCTGTTTATTAATTGTAATTATCTGTAAATACTGCATATTTTATACATAGTCATTGTATTTTATTGAGATTGCAGCTTTGCTTGTAAATACAGCTTCCATTTGCTTCCACCTGAGATGGTTTGGCAAATGGGGGGGGGGGAGAAATTTCAACCCATCACATTATAATTTCAACCCACCATACAGTGTTAAACTAGCACATGTGGGAACCATGGAAGCCAATTTCCAAGTGCTATGCCCATTAGAAACAAAGAATATTGTATTAAAAACTGTTTGGGGACGTCGGTAAATGTGTGCTAGGCATAGACTTAATAGATGTTAGATTATTACATAGTTTTAAATAATGTTTAGTCTACTGTGGTGTTTTATGTGTTCATTTTACGACCTGGATTTGATGATTTCCAGACTTTCACAGTATAATTTTCAGTTTGAAACTGATGTGACACTGTATGCTTTTTCTGCTCTTGGATATATAGATGGTTGCTTTAGGTATATTTTTTGGAATTCAAAACTTGAAATTATTTGTTATTACATTGCAGGCACGGGTAGTGTTATGTGGGATGGAATTGTATAGTTTTAACTTGCAATGTCTCCAGGACAATGAGGGAAGAAGTCTTGAGTTTTTTGAAGTCACAGACAAATACTGAATTTACTCAGTTTTAGCCTAGGTCAAATCTTCTCCCTCTTTATTAATAGACTTTGCTCTAAAATCTTTGACTTCTTTAGCCAAAGTCAAATATCCACCTTGTAAATAATTATTATGATTTATGCCCATCCTTTGCTCTTTCAATTCACATGTCTTCTGTCAATACAGAAACTGATGTGAGCGCCTTTGGTTCCTATTTCTTTATATCGTATTATTTTATATCCTATTATTCTATTCTATTCTATTCTATTCTATTCTATTCTATTCTATTCTATTCTATTCTATTCTATTCTATTCTATTCTATTCTACCAGGTAATATTAGGTTAAATATTTAATGCATCAATGAAGAAGGCTTGAGATAACCCTGATCAATCTTCTAAAATCAATTAGGTCTCACTCATTTAATATTTTCTGTAGGCACTTACAGAAGAGTAAATACAGTATCCTTACTGGCACAGAGGCAGAAGAAGACGTGTCTGTGATTTTAGAAGTACCTTTGATTGTGCACAAATTGAAGTAATGAGTAAAACTCCAGAAAATTTTCAGTGATGAGGCATCACCCCAGTAGTTGTCTTGTATCACTCATGCAGTGCACAATCAAAATTAAACAAACCGGTAGTGCTTCTAAGCTGAAAGCTACATATTAGCCAAGTGTAAATATTTATTTGAATAAACCATACTGTAGTTCACAATAAGTAAAAGACAGATATTGAGTGTTTGTACATGGCTAACAACACTGCAAATTTAAGTGTTGGTGGCTGCAGGCACATGTTATCAGAGAAAGTTAAAGTTCACATCCTTTCCATTCAAGTCAAATAGTGGCAAACACTCCTTTTAGCTAAAGTCAAGTTCACAGACAGCTTTTCATTTTGTTATTTAAAAAAAAGAAGTTTTAAAAAATACATCTTTTGCTTAAATACCCTAAGAAGAGATAAGTTAAAACAACTTGTCAAAATATTTGTTGCAAAAAACTTTTCCCATTGCATTTTTTGAGCTTAGGTTTTCAAGTCTTTATTCAGTGCTAGAAAAATGCTGCAAACATTAACTTGGCATTCTCTGTTTCTTGGTGTGTTAAATTCATTGTAGAAGGGATGAAGTAAAATTTTAAGAAGAAGCTTGTCTTTATTAGAGATACTATCATAAAAGAACAAATGGAAAGTGACAAAGCCAGAAAGCTGATGCTATTTCCGTTATCCATGGGGTGCCACTCAGGCTTATTCACATAGTCAAGCAATTTACTTCTCATAAAATCTGAATTTGCTTCACAGAAACCTTGGGTTTATTGTATGCATTAATGGAGAAAAAGTATCTTGTTGAATAAAAGAAACAGAATTTACTCTGAAGTAACAATTGTTAAGTGTCATGTAAGTACAATTTTATAGGCTGCTGAGGGAGAAGAGTGGAATCAGATCTCTGTAATTTTTTATCTTTGCTGTAAGTTCTCCTGAAGGACTTATTCATTTCATTGGTTGCTTTTTAGAAGTTATTTCTGTCATCATTATGCAATTCAGAAAGGTGATACTCCTGAAATTCAATATTAGGAAAGATTTTTTTCTCAAGGAGGGTGGGTCAGCACTAAAACTTACTACCCCAAAAAATTGTGGGTAACTAGTTTTTGGGTTGGTTAACAATCAATTCCTAAGTTATCTCTAACGAGAAGAAGCTGTTGCTAATTTGATCAAATGCTGATAATAGGAGCAGATGACACTGGATGGTCTCTCATTTAAGCAACTTTTTTTTAGACTGTGTGAAACCACACAGCCAAATGACACAGAGTATAAAGGGAAAAATATGTGGTGGAGTAGGAAGGTTCCCCCCCACACACAAAAGAATTCCACAGCTAACTCAGCCGGAGAAGCAGATGAAAGCTGTATTTTACAAGCAGATATGGAATGCAATGAATATGTACAAAAACATACAATATTTACAATATATACAGAAATATACAGCAATGTATGTAATACAGGAAACCTTTCCCCAACCCCGCCCTGTGGCCAGGGGGTTCGGCCTGTCGCTCCCTTCTCCCTCCCTACCTCCCCTTTTTCCAAAAAGGTTTAGAGAGAGAGAGAGAAAGGAAGGTAATTAAAAGGGGAAAACTTTGTTAAAGCTCAAAGCGGATGCAAAAGTTAGTTTTCTTATCTGGTTAGCAAGAATCGTTCCTGCGTAGCAAGCTGTTGCTTCAGGGAGAAAAGCAGGCCAGCTCACAGTACAGGGGGAAGAAGAAGACTGACTGCCCCCCCCGACAGAAAGACTAAGACAGAACCTATAGCCGGGTTCCACCAATGAAATTGGATTAGCATATCTCTTGTTTTCATTCATATACCAAAACATTCGGCCAGAGTGTTCAGAAAGTGTCCCTTTCTTAAAGGCACAGCCTAAACCGCTTACAGGAAGCAATATGGAGCTAAACATTTTGCAGAAAGTATCCATTAATCAGATTAGTTTTATCAAGAGATAAGGTGCTTACGAAAGTTCTTGCTAGTTCTGAATGGTAGAGCCCCCATACAGAGGCAGAGATCAGCTCTTCACAGTCAAACACCCTGTTAGAGTAGAGGTCTTCCTATGTCGCTAGGTTGCTTACTTAACTAATCTAAGAAGCAGGAAAACCAGAGTCTGTGAGAATCCTTATTTATTTGCATTTAATTTCACTAGATAAATTTAAATAATAAGTTATAAAAATGTTTTGCTTTCCCTGCCACTAGTTCCCTGTCGCAGTGCTAGTACAGGTCAGAATGTGGGAGAACTCACCAGTTGCTTGGAATAGGTTTGCATCTTGAGACTTAAGACTGAATGACTAATGTACCCTTACTGGTGATATTTTTTCACACCGTACCATCTCTCCTATGGATTAAATTTGTGTGTGACATGCATAAGAAGGGCAGACTGGTTTATCTATTTGCCATTGTGAAGGCAAAAAGATACATTTGAGTTAAGTTTGGGAATTAAACAGAGTAATATTCTCCAGAGTGCTTCAGACTTATTGTCTGTACTTTGTCCATGGACAGGTTTCAAACATCCGTTAGTTTGCATTTTTGTTGTATTATTAACCTTTCTTTAAAAATACATCATAAAATGCTGCAGAAATGGAACACTATTTACATTCTCTTTGCAGAAGCGAGAGAAGGAAATTTTCTGCTGTGAGCTGTCATTTTCTGAAGCATATTAGCTTGTTGCATATCTTCCTGAGTTGAGACTGTAAGCTAGTAATAAAGCCTGGTATTCTATCCATTTTTCTTCAGAGCAGCATTGTCCAGGTCTTTTCCTTCTCCCGTGTTTCCTTCTACTGACCCAGTAGTTGCTCATATCTTTTATACAGTTTTTAGGTATGCATACTCCAGAGAGTATCAATAGCAGTGGCCTTTGCCCATTTCCAGGACAGCTGCAGCCTGGTGAGCAATCCTTATCTATGCACCTTCCAGAGAGTCATTCCCATGGCACCTGCCCAATACACATCAACTATTGTCTGGGCAAGCAGCAAAGGTGATTTTATCTTTCTTGAGTCACATCAGGAGAGACAAGATTTAGTCTCTCACACTCCCCTCAGTCCTTCACTCTCCTTACCAGGAATTAAGAAATGGAAGGGAAAATAGGCAGAAGGAGAGGTTTCAGTTGGTTTACACAGAATATTTTACTCCTTTCTACAAAGATGTCAGATTACATTAGTGTATAAGGGAAACAGAAAGAAAAGGGAAAGAAATACCCATCTGAATCCCATAATAAACAAAAGTGCAGCTGCCCACTTAAGGAGAGGAAAAACAATAGGTATCGAGACTCTCCTTCCCAGAGTTGTAACTCCACACAGCCATAATTGCTGTAGTTGTAAATTCATGATTCTTATAGGGGGAATATTATGTGGTTTGAACCACTACATTCTCCACCCTTTTTCCCACACTATTCTGTATCATGCTCAAAAGCAGTTAACATCATAATATGTATAAAATTTAGTGTGCATTGTCATCTAGGGTGAGATTATTTTGACGCACATAAATTTTTCCATCTTCCTGCATTACCCAAGTGCATCCTGGTCCTTGGGCCAAAGCAATTCCATGAATGGGTTTGCTTTCACCTGGGGCAGGAATTAACCAAACCTTCTTCCTTAGGATATTCTTTATGTGTACCACATGAACTTTATCACCTTCTGCAGCATGTGGCATCTTGGATTGGGAAGACTGGCCTGGTTAGTACATCCTCTAGTGTTGACCAGTCAAGTGACTTGTGCTAAACATGCATTCCATTTTTTTCTTTCAGAATGGCTTTTAGCAAGCTGTTGTAACACTCAACATTCCCAACAACTGGAGCACTGGGATGTGGTGCACCGTCTTGATGCCATGCTCCTTCGCCCAGGAGTCTATTACGTTGTGTGGTGGTTTTAAGCTATGCCTTTAATATTTAGTTGCAGATTTTGAGCAGAAAAATACAAAAATATAAATAAATCACTATTGGGTGTAAAAAGGAAAACTAAAGATTATTCATAACAAATTCATTGGAGAAATAGCTGCTATAAGACTAACTGTACCAAAGCAATTCTTCCTTCTGTTCTGATCTCTTCTCTGCTTGTTTTGCTCAGAGATTAACCTGTTTTACATCTGACCTTAGCTGTGTAGTTTTAGTTAAGCCTAATCCCTGATTTCTCTCTGTTCTGTGGTGGAGTAGGAAGGTTCCCCCACACACACACAAAAGAATCCACAGCTAAATCAGCCGGAGAAGCAGATGAAAGCTATGTTTTACAAGCAGATATGGAATGCAATGAATATGTACAAAAATATACAATATTTACAATATATACAGAAATATACAGCAATGTATGTAATACAGGAAACCTTTCCCCAACCCCCCTGCGGCCAGGGGGTTCAGCCTGTCCCTCCCTTCTCCCTCCCCTACCTCCCCTTTTTCCCAAAAGGGTTAGAGAGAAAGAGAAAGGAAGGTAATTAAAAGGGTGAAAATTTGTTAAGCACAAAAGAGTTAGTTTTCTTATCTGGTTAGCAAGAATTGTCCCTGCGTAGCAAGCTGTTGCTTCAGAGAGAGAAAACAGTCCAGCTCACAGTACAGAGGGGAGAAAAAAGACTGACTGCCCCCCCACCCCCGACAGAAAGACTAAGTTAGAACCTACAGCCGGATTCTACCAATGAAATTGGTTTAGCATATCTCTTGTTTTCATTTATATACCAAAACATTCAGCCAGAGTGTTCAGAAAGTGTCAATTTCTTAAAGGCACAGCCTAAACCGGTCACAATCCACCTCTGCTAAACAATTTCATTGGCTGTTCATACTGTCCATCCAATCTAAAACAATATCTACAGTTTGTAAGTAAAGTTCATAGTCCATTCCGGCTATCCTCAGGTGTAGATGATTCAGAAGTCCAAGAAACAAGAGAAATGGAAAACAGTTTGACTCTTTGCAGATGAAGTGAAGAAAAGGGAAAACAGGGAAACAGGGACTTGCAGTTGACTCAGGGCTCTCAGGGTTCTCAGGGTTCGTGCACTGTAGATTCCTCAGGGATTCTTCCTTTGGGCGCGATGTAGCTGTACAACACTCTGAAATTAAACTCTTTCAGCTAAAGTTAAATTTCTTTGTGCAATACACTGAATTTCACCATTCTCTTGCATTACCCAATAAGTGTGACCCGGACCTTCAGCTGAAACCACCCCTCGGACAGGTTTAGCCTCTCCTGAGGGAGAAAATACCCAGTTTTACCTAACAAATTCTTTTCTCTAACAACAGGAACTCTATCACCTTCTACTTTCTGTAGCAGATCTGAATGTGCAGGTCCAGCTCGGTTCACTGAACCTCTACTATTTACCAGCCAGGTTGCTTGTGCTAGATGCTTTTCCCAGTTTTACAAAGATCCACCCCCCATGGCTTTAAGAGTGGTCTTCAACAAACCGTTGTAGCGTTCAATCTTCCCTGCAGCTGGTGCATAGTAGGGAATGTGGAATATCCACTCAATGCCGTGCTCTTTGGCCCAGCTCTTTACAAGGTTGTTTTTGAAGTGAGTTCTGTTGTCTGACTCAATCCTCTCTGGAGTTCCGTGTCTCCACAGGACTTGTCTCTCCAGACCAAGAATGGTGTTGCGTGCAGTTGCATGTGGTACTGGATAAGTTTCCAACCATCCAGTGTTTGCCTCTACCATAGTAAGCACATACTGCTTACCAGAACGAGAACGTGGTAGAGTGATGTAGTCAACTTGCCAAGCTTCACCATACTTGTACTTGGACCATCTGTCACCATACCATAAGGGCTTAAGTCATTTCGCCTGCTTAATAGCAGCACAAATGTCACAGTCATGGATGACTTGTGTGATAGCATCCATGGAAATGTCTATGGATCTGTCACGAGCCCACTGGTAGGTTGCATCTCTGCCTTGATGTCCTGACGAATCGTGAGCCCACCGAGCTAAGAATATCTCGCCTCGGTGTTTCCAGTTGAGATCAAGATCAGAGTCCATGTCCACTTGAGAAACTCTTGCAACTAAATCTGCCTGATGGTTGTGTTGCTGTTCCTCAGTAGCTTTGCTCTTAGGGATGTGAGCATCAATGTGTCTCACCCTCACTGGAATTCTCTCGATTCGATCAGCAATATCTTGCCACAGGTCAGCTGCCCAGATAGGCTTTCCTTTCCTCTGCCAGCCATTCTTTTTCCAGTCCTTTAGCCAACCCCACAGAGCATTGGCTACCATCCACAAGTCGGTGTAGAGATAAAGCTTTGGCCATCTCTCACGTTCAGCTACATCGAGAGCTAGCTGGACAGCTTTTACCTCTGCAAACTGACTGGATTCTCCTTCTCCATCCTTTGCTTCCACATCTCGGCATGTTGGACTCCACATTGCAGACTTCCATCTTCAGGCCAACTTGAGACCACCTCCACTAGACCAGGTCTTTCAAGATTTCCCATTCGAGCTCTCTGTGTTATCAGAGCCATCCACTTAGACCAGGTGGAATCTGTTGCATGATGTGGTGTGGAACCTTTGCCTTTGAACATCCAATTCAAAACTGGTAGTCTGGGAGCTAAGAGAAGTTGTAATTCAGTTCCAATTACTTCAGAAGCTGCTTTCACTCCTTCATAGGCAGCTAGAATCTCTTTCTCTGTTGGAGTGTAATTAGCCTCTGAACCTCTGTAACCTCGACTCCAGAAACCAAGAGGTTGTCCACGTGTCTCACCTGGAGCTCTTTGTCGCAAGCACCAGGTTGGACCATTGTCACTTGCAGACGTGTACAAAATGTTCTTAATGTCAGGACCATCTCGGACAGGTCCCAGACCCATGGCTTGAACTACCTCTTGCTTTATCTGGTCAAAGGCTGCTTGTTGTTCAGGTCCCCAGTGGAAATGGTTTCTCTTTCGAGTCACATCATACAGAGGCTTCACAATCTGACTGTATCCAGGAATGTGCAGTCTCCAAAATCCCACTATCCCCAAGAAACGTAGAGTTTCTTGCTTGTTCATGGGATTTGCCATGGTAGAGACTCTGTTTACCACATCCACTGGAATGTGTTGGCGTCCATCCTGCCACCGCACTCCCAGAAACTGGATCTCTCTGGTAGGTCCTTTCACCTTGTCTCGCTTGATGGCAAAACCTGCACTCAGAAGAATGTCAATGATTTTGTTACCTTTCTCAAAGACTTCCTCAGCAGTTTTACCCCAGATGATGATGTTATCGATGAACTGGATGTGTTCTGGAGCACCACCTTCCTCCAGAGCATCGTGGATCACTGCATGACAGATGCTAGAGCTGTGGATCCAGCCCATTGGCAATCTGTTGAAAGTGTACTGGAGTCCTCTCCAAGGGAAAGCAAACTGAGGCCTGCATTCCACTACTATGGGAATAGAGAAGAAGGCATTAGCAATGTCTATGGTAGCATACCATTTGGCCTCTTTGGATTCCAGCTCATGCTGCAGTTCCATCATGTCTGGTACTGCTGCACTCATAGGTGGAGTTACTTCATTCAGGGCTCAGTAGTTGACTGTCAGAAGCCAGTCTCCATTCTGCTTTTGCATAGGCCACACTGGACTGTTGAAAGGTGAATGAGTTTTGCTGATGACTTTCTGACTCTCCAAGTGACGAATCAGATTCTGAATGGGCAACAAAGAGTCACGGTTGGTTCTGTATTGTCTGTGATGCACAGTCTGAGAAGCAACCGGCAATTTGATGTCCTGAATCTTGTGTTGTCCCACAACTGCAGATTCATCAGAAAGCTCAGGTCTAACAGACAGCTTCAGCTTTTGTCCATCAATTTCTGCAGATGCTACTCCAAAAGCCCATTTGTAACCTCTAGGGTCTTTGAAACGCCCTTCTCTCAGAAAATCAATTCCCAGAATACAAGGTGCGTCAGGTCCAGTCACAACTGTATGCTTCCTCCACTGTTTACCACTTAAACTTATATCAACCTCCACCTTAGTTAACTCTTGAGATCTACCAGTGACTCCCAGAATTGTTATAGGTTCTGATCCCTCATAACTTGATGGCATTATGGTGCACTGAGCTCCTGTGTCAACCAAGGCCCTGTACTTCTGAAATTGTGAAGTGCCAGGCCACTGGATGTACACATCCCAATAGATTCTGTTATCTCTGTTACCCCTCTCCTCCCCCTGGCGGGAGGCAGGGCACCCCTAATTATGGGGAACATGCCCACATGTGCAATGAGCACATGGTGCAGTGTTAGAACTGGAGCCACTGTTGGAGCTATTAGAGTTGTCCTGGGGAACTGTGGAAGTAACAGCTACCCTTCTGGTATTGCTACCTCGGGTTCTGCCACTTTGCAGTTCCCTCAGTCTCCTGAAGAGATTAGAAGTTGTTTGACCATCCCATCTGTTCATGTTCTCACCAAACTGATCACGCAAAGTTATCCAAATACTCGCACGTGACTGCCTTGGTGGTCTGTTTTGGAATGTCCTGTTTTGGAATGACATCCTTGGAGGACGTCTATTCCTCACAGAGGAAACCTGTATCCATCTGGAGGGAGAATTGTAGTTATCTCTTCGTGTCAATTGGGAGAATGTATTTTTAAATTCATCCTTCAGCACTTTCATGCAGTTCTTTATTTCACCAGACAGAGTTTCAGTGGCTGAAACCTAAGAAAAACATGTCATGCTATCCTCCAATTGTCTCATCTGATCAGTGAATTGGCCAACCGTAGGAGAAGCTCCACCATAATTTCTTGCAAAAATTCTGCTTGCCAGAATATTTGCATAATTAGGAGGAGCAAGTTTGATGAGCTTCTTAGCAAGACCACTTCCTACAGGAATTTCATCAGGATTCAGAGTCTCATGGCCACCATAGAGTACCTCTCTAACAGCAAATTCTCTCAGACACCTGATTCCCTCATCTATGGTAGTCCAGGGTTTAGGATTCCATGGAAGATCATCTCGGGAAGGACACCTCATGAGAGTTGCCATTAAAAGGCATATCCACAGAGTAACCTTACCGGGAGCCCTGCCGAGATGTCTATCTATTCCATTATCCTTTGAGAGTTCCTAGTTGAGCTGCTGACTTGTCTCCAACCACCAGAGCTGGAGCACCTGTATCATAGCATCTACCAAGCCAAGCTAGGATTGGCTCCTTATCTGCTCTGATGAAATCTTTACGCACATTTCTCAAGTCTTCCCTCGGCGAAAAACAGCTCTCTATGTCATCTGAATCCTCCTCCTCTGCCTCTTCTTCCTGAAGTTCTTGTCCCATTAATCTTACTGTCACTCTCCTAAGAATCTGCTTAAGGTCAGGAGTACCACCTTTAGTTGTTCTGCTATCAGCAATTTGCCCTGCATCTCCATCCAGTGATGATCTCAATTACTCAGCTATATCTTTAAGACAAACCTTTTCCTCCATCTCAGCAGGGTCTATTTGAGCAGAAGTTCCCTCACCAGGATCAGCGTCAGCATCTGGATCAGCTTTGCCCTTTCCACTTTTCGTTTTTAAAACAACTACCTGCTTAACTGGAGCTGTGTTTGGATTTACAGCTGGCTTAATAGAAGCTGACAGGCTTTGAGATGAATCAGCTACTGTTGAGGACACTTCTGGTCCTGCTGAAGAAGAAGGAGGAAATTGCTTTGCCTCGTTAATGGCTGCCGAGGATGTGGGAGCCATGTTAGGAGCTGCCGCTGCAGCTGGCTGATTGCCAGAGCCACCAACAGCACCGTTCAGAGCAGCCTTTCTGATGGGCTTTTTAGCCTTGTCGTTAACTGATACAGATTCTGCACTCTCCTCATCACTAGACATTTCTGGGGTAGAGTTAGAGCTGTGCTTTCTGCATTTCGATCTACGCCTAATTACAAAGCAAGCTTTAGAAACTTTTTTCTCCCGGTAGAGAGCATATAACTAGCACGCAATCACCATCACCAGCAGCAGATTCAAACACATAAAATAAATCACCTTTGGATCCCAGCCATCACTTAAAACAACCCTTTCGCCTGCCGGGATCTTAAACTCCTTTATCTCTATGGGCAGATTGCTGGAGGTCACATTCCCGTATCTGTTAAGCCAGAAGAATCCCAGGCACCGGTCGTAAAGAAGCTGAATCTTATACTTAAACCATAAATACAATCTATACATCAAGTATCTGCTTAAGTGATCGAAAAACAATCCCAGGAAGTACTTGTAGACCAGTACCGAACAAACTGAAAAGAGCAAACTCTCTAAAATCCAAAACACATTCATGTTTGCAACTCCGACTCGAGCAGGCAATAAATCAAGCAACCTTTTAGCCCAGCTTCTGGACAGCAATTATCCACAAGCCGCACGTTGGACTGCCAATTAAAAATATGTATGTGGTGGAGTAGGAAGGTTCCCCCCCACACACACAAAAGAATCCACAGCTAACTGAGCCGGAGAAGCAGATGAAAGCTCTATTTACAAGCAGAAAATGGAATGCAATGAATATGTACAAAAACATACAATATTTACAATATATACAGAAATATACAGCAATGTATGTAATACAGGAGACCTTTCCCCAACCCTGCTGCGGCCAGGGAGGTTCGGCCTGTCCCTCCCTTCTCCCTCCCTACCTCCCCTTTTTCCCAAAAGGGTTAAAGAGAAAGGAAGGTAATTAAAAGGGTGAAAATTTGTTAAGCACAAAAGAGTTAGTTTTCTTATCTGGTTAGCAAGAATTGTCCCTGCGTAGCAAGCTGTTGCTTCAGAGAGAAAAGCAGGCCAGCCCACAGTAGGGGGGAGAAGAAGACTGCCCGACTGAAAGACTAAGCTAGAACTTACAGCTGGATTCTACCAATGAAATTGGTTTAGCATATCTTTGATTTCATTCCAATACCAAAACATTCAGCCAGAGTGTTCAGAAAGTGTCCTTTTCTTAACGGCACAGCCTAAACCAGTCACAGTGGCAATCACTGCACACCTACAGGATGGCCAAGGGCTCAGGTCCAGCCAACATGGATTTAGGAAGGGCAGATCCTGCCTGACCAACCAGATCTCATTCTGTGATCAGGTGACCTGCTTGGTGGATGTGGGGAGGGCTGTGAATGTAGTCTGCCTGGACTTCAGCAAGACCTTTGACAATGTCCCCCACAGCAAACTGCTGGCCAAGCTGTCAGCTCGTGGTTTGGACAGCATCACTCTGTACTGGGTTAGGAACTGGCTGGAGTGCCAAGCCCAGAGAGTGGTGGTCAATGGTGCCACATCCAGCTGGTGGCCTGTCACTAGTGGTGTCCCCCAGGGATCAACCTGGGCCCCATCCTCTTTAATATCTTCATTGATGATCTGGATGAGGGGATTGAGTCAGTCATCAGCAGATTTGCAGATGACACCAAGTTGGGAGCAGATGTTGATCAGTTAGAGGCCAGAAGGGCTCTGCAGAGGGACCTCGACCAACTGGTCAGATGGGCAGAGTCCAATGGGATGACATTCAACAAATCCAAGTGCCAGGGGCTGCACTTTGGCCACAACAACCCCATGCAGAGCTACAGGCTGGGGTCAGAGTGCCTGGAGAGCTGCCAAACAGAGAGGGACATGGGGTGCTGATTGACAGCCGCCTAAACATGAGCCAGCAGTGTGCCCAGGTGGCCAAGAAGACCAGTGGAATCCTGGCCTGCATTAGGAATGGTGTGGCCAGCAGGAGCAGGGAAGTCATTGTGCCCCTGTACTCAACACTGGTTAGGCCACACCTTGAGTCCTGTGTCCAGTTCTGGTCTCATCAGTTTAAGAAGAATATCAAGACACTTGAACATGTCCAGAGAAGGGCCATGAGGCTGGTGAGAAGCCTTGAGCACAAGCCTTGTGAGGAGAGGGTGAGGGAGCTGGGGTTGTTTAGCCTGAAGAAGAGGAGGCTCAGGGGAGATCTCATTGCTCTCTACAACTACCTAAAGGGAGATTGTACCCAGGAAGGGTTTGGTCTCTTCTCCCTAGTAACCAGCACCAGAATAAGAGGACACAGTCTCAAGCTGCGCCAAGGGAAGTTTAGGCTGGAGGTGAGGAAGAAGTTCTTCACTGAGAGAGTCATTTGCCATTGGAATGGGCTGCCCAGGGAGGTGGTGGAGTCACCATCCCTGGAGGTGTTCAAGAAGATATTGGATGTGGCATTCAGTGCAATAATCTAGTCATGAGGCCTATGATGATGGGTTGGACTTGATGATCTTTGAGGTCTCTTCCAACCTTGATGATACTGTGATACCGTGATACTGTGAAATCCTGATGCATTTTGGGAATAGATACAGAAATATTTCCTCCACTGCAGTAGCCTTTTGATGGAATGTGATGTTATGAGCAAAGCATTTTTCTGTAACTTCAAGAATCAGTATATGGTATTCAATAAGCAAAATATTTGTCAAGCAAATCCATAGTACACTGGTATCTTTTACTTCATTTACTGCAATGGTTTAGCTCAACATAAAAAGAAAAAAACTTGTTTGAATTTGGCACATTTAAAATTGCAACTGTTCCCTATGAAAATGCACATAAACTGTATTATAAAATGTGCTTTCATGCAGTATCTATTCTTCATCTTTTGCTCTGAAGTTGAGAACCACACCAAAACCCTAGTAGAGTGCCAACGCAAATGTTTTTTCATCCACAGCTAAAGAGAAAATTTATCAATAATATTGCCATCAACTCTTCTGCTATACATGGCAGTGAAAGCAAACCTCAGAAAGTGGGACAGTAAAACTGTAAATATATCTACTTTGCAATGCTTCTTACTGGAATCTACTTTTTTTTTTTTTTTGGTAATATTCTTAATGAAGTCAATGGAATGATTCAGTTTCAGTCTCTTACACAAAGCTGTTGTTAATGCAAAATTAATTTCATTTTATTGCATAACAGTAGCCAAGTGCTCATCAACAAGCGTTTTCTGCTTTTATTGGCAGAGGATTATTATGTTTGCCCAGGAATACAAAAGCGCCTTATGATATTTTAAATATTAAATCATCATTCTGGAAAAGGTTGGTGCATGTTATTGCAAAGTTCATAGCTTGTAATATTCACCAAATTTTCTGTTTTCAATGCAAAAGGAACCTCTTTCTTTTCAAACACCTGCAGTGCATGCAGAACAAATAGTAACATGATGTGATTTAAAAGACACAATAAATACTCAATTAAGCAGAAGACAGTACTTTAGAGGAAGTACTAGTTCAAGCTTCCAGAATCCAGCTCACTAATGTACTGGGGTAGATCATCTTAATTTTAGATGATGTTTTAGATGAATGACCCCAATTTTCATGTAATTGAAAAATGAGTATTTGACATAAACATTTTTATCTCAGAGCTGATTTCTTCATTCTCCAAAATTAATCCTCAAATGATGAAATAGGATGACAATCTGCACAAAACATAATGCCAATTGGAGATTTTTAGCATTTAGCTCAAAAATTAAGCCTTACAAATGAGGATGATCTGCAGTCTCTGTAATCTTTTACCTTGGATCTTAACTCTTGTAGTTTTGAACTGCAAATTTGCTGGAGAATAGAATAGAATGGACCAGGTTGGAAGAGACCTTCAAGATCATCACGTCCACCCTATCAACCAATCCAACCCACCTAAACAATTAAACCATGGCACCAAGCACCCTATCAAGTCTCCTCCTGAACACCTCCAATGATGGTAACTCCACCACCTCCACAGGCAGCCCATTCCATTGGGCAATCACTCTCTCTGTATAGAACTTCTTCCTAACCTCCAGCCTAAACCTGCCCTGGTGCAGCCTGAGACTGTGTCCTCTTGTTCTGGTACTGGCTGCCTGGGAGAAGAGACCAACCTCTGCCTGGCCACAGCCTCCCTTCAGGTATTTGTAGAGAGCAATAAGGTCACCCCTCAGTCTCCTCTTCTCCAGGCTAAGCAACCCCAGTCCCCTCAGCCTCTCCTTGTAGGGCTTGTGTTCCAAACCCCTCCCCAGCCTCATTGCCCTTCTCTGGACACACTCCAGCAAGTCAACATCCTTCCTAAACTGAGGGCCCAGAACTGGACACAGGACTCAAGGTGTGGCCTAACCAGCGCAGTATACAGGGGCAGAATGACCTCCCTGCTCCTGCTGGCCACACTGTTCCTGATGCAGGCCAGGATGCCATTAGCCCTCTTGGGTGCCTGGGCACACTGCAGGCTCATGTTCAGCCTACAATCAAACAGTACCCCCAGGTCCCTCTCTGCCTGCCTGCTCTCCAGCCACTCTGACGCCAGCCTGTAGCACTGCATGGGGTTGCTGTGGCCAATCTGCAGAACCCGGCACTTGGATGTGTTCAATCTCATGCCGTTGGATTCTGCCCATCTGTCCAACCTGTCAAGGTCCCTCTGCAAAGCCTATCTACCCTCCAGCAGATCAACTCCTGCCCCCAACTTGGTGTCGTCTGCAAATTTACTGATGATGGACTCGATGCCCTCATCCAGATCATCACTAAAGATGTTGAAGAACATGGGGGCCAGCACTGATCCTTGGGGCACACCACTAGTGACAGGCCGCCAGCTGGATGTGGCACCATTCACCACCACTCTCTGGGCTTGGCCCTCCAGCCACTTCCTAACCCAACACAGTGTGCTCCCATCCAAGCCATGGGCTGATAGCTTAGCCAGGAGTTTGCTGTGGGAGGCAGTGGTAAAGGCCTTGCTGAGGTTCAGGTAGACTACATCCACAGGCCTCCCCACATCCACCAGGTGGGTCACCTGATCATAGAAGGAGATCAGGTTGTTCAGGCAGGACCTGCCCTTCCTAAATCCACGCTGGCTAGGCCTGATCCCTTGGCCGTCCTGTAAGTCCTGTGTGATTGCACTCAAGATGACCTCTTCCATAATCTTGCATGTCACAATTGTTATTGTTTAATCCCACCCAGCTGGTGCTACACACCACACAGACACTTGTTCACTCCTACCTCCCTTTGGTCAGATGGGTAGTAGAAAATACAACAGAAAAGGTACTGTGCCATTTTAGGTGGTGTGTATGGTGTAACCAAGAAATCCATCAGGTATCTACCATTGAAGGAAATAAAGGTAAATTTCTTGATCTAAGGTGACACTCAGTAAACTTATAGGATGTTACCAAGTGACTTAAAATATCTTACATATTAATATCTTACATTTAATAGCTGTAGGGATATGATTTACAGAAAAGAAGCTTCTACTGAAATTTTAATTGCACTTTGGTATTGGAGATAGTCCTATTTGCATTTTTTTATTAGAGAATGTTATGAGTAGAAAAAGGCTGATTTACAAAATGTAACGATTAGGTGAGGGAAGAATTAGTATATAATTCCAAAGTCATAATCAATATTTAAAGATTACTTGGAAAGCAATTATTAGATTGTGATCATCTATGGAAAACACATCCAGGAGTACAGAGAATGTGATTTGTTATGAATCAAAGACTGAGGATTTCTCTTTCAAGAATTTTTAATTTAATCCTGAAATGTGAGAATTAAAGTCTCTGTCCTTAAAGAAGTATAGATAGATTTTCTAAAGATAGTTTTTTTTTCCCAAGTAACCCACAAGAATGCTGAGATACCATATCTCCCCCTTGTTGTATTGTGTGTCATGAAAAAAAAAAAACAAAAAACAAATAAAGAAAAGAGAAACAGATATAAACCTGATGATTCTAAACCAGGATTATTTTTCCTTACCTTCAAAGAAGAATATTTTTTTTATTGGCCAGGGCTTTTGCAGGGGTATTGAGACATAGTTGGTTTGCTCCTCTGTGGAATGTGCTTTTGTTGGGAAAATTTTACTGACAGCTTTCTGATTCCTAAGAGATGGGTGCCTTCTTTTCAAATCACCATGCAGTACTTTTGATTGAAGCAACTCTCACTTACTTGCGTGATACTTTTTTAAGCCTCTTCATCTTACTAAGCACACCCCAAAACCCCCACCACAAAACAAACAAACAGAACTCCCTGTTGTGAAGAGGCTATTAAATTTATTAATATGGAATATGAATTATGAAAATATTAGTTTTATTAATTATAAAATTATTAGTAACCAATGAATCAACAACTTATAGACATGTTCTAGTGCACATTCGTGAATAGCATTCCATAAATGGCTTAGTGTTAAGATTAGAACTTAATTAAACTATCTACAGACTACTTCTATATTTATATAGCAAAGGGTGCAGTTCTGCTGCTTGACCTTTAGATGGCGACTCGGCAGGATGCGGGTGGCTTCTGGCTATATACAGCAATATTATAATCTTTCTATGTGTCAACAATTACTCTGCTACACGTAGATACTTTGAACTGAGTGCTAGTGGATGGAAAGCATGTGGAAGATACTCTGTAGCTGTTGTTTGTAGCAAGGTGGAGGTCCAGCAGACTACTGTCACTGGACTGGTTCCTAGTGGAGTTGACAGTGGTGTTGGGTTACTGTCTCCTTTCTCAGCAGCAGTGGAGAGGGAATAATGGATCCTGGGTGTAATAAGTAAAGGGATGAATTATTTGTTAACCATATAAATGATCAATGACAGAGTCGTGATCAAGTCAGACAATGCCACTCGATAAGAACATGTAACATCCTGTTTTGAACAGTATGTACTTAGTTTTAAGCTTGTTAGGCAGAAATCTACAGAAGTTGGGCAGCTGGGTCGACCCCCACTGAGCCTGCCAGAAACCAGGTTAAGATAAGGAAGACTATCAACATCCTCACAAGAAACTCGGGACCGGGATGCCGATCCTTATCAGGGACTCACACCGGCACAGCCAGAAGAGTGCATTCTATGCATGGGGAATTGGCTGTGACGGTTGCGACATACCTCCACCTTAAAAGAAGAGAGTGGATCCTTGTTCGGGGCGTGCTGTTGTGGAGCAGGAGACTCCCCAGCCGCCCAGCGCTGCTTTTGCTTATTTTACCCGCAATAAAATTTCTTATATTTAAAACTCTCGATCGGCGTGGAGAGTGATTTTAACAAATTTGGTGCCGTGACTCGGATCCCGGTGCTCTGGGTCGGAACTATAACTCAGGGAAAGGCGCCTCCGTTTTACAACGGTCCCTGGGTTCTACTCTCTGATTCAGAATACGGGATATCCGAACAAGGGTAAAATAAGTAAAAGGAAGGACCCCGTAAAATTTGTGCACGAAGACCAGGCAAAGACTCCTATCGTCAGGAGTATGTGAGTATATTGCGGTTTGTTGCGGGTACTGCTTGGTTGGGGTTTGTGGATTCCTGGAAGTGCTAATGTAAGAGACGTCCAATTAAGGACGAAGCGAGTGTGGACCCTTTAGTAGCGCAGTTCTCATTACTCGCGAGAGTTTGAGTCGCGAACAAGGGGAGCGTGTGCGTGTGTGTGTGACGGAGCACTCCAGATGAAATGGGGCAGGGTACTTCAAAGTCTGCTAGTAAGACAGACAAAACCAAGAAAGGTGACAAGCTCCCTGATATCCCCCGTGATAGCCCTTTAGGAATGATGATTAGAAATTGGACGGAACCCCCTCCCGAAGGGGAAAATCTAAAGAAAAGATGATACACTATTGTATAGAGGTTTGGGGAGGAAAAGAGATTAGGCAGGGAACTTACTGGCCAGTATTTAGCACTTTTTATTTATGTTAATGATAAGATGCCTTTTAGTAAAGAGGAAAGTGAATATGCGTATTTATGGTTAACTGACCAACAGCTATTTAAGGTATTTACCATAAAAGAGGAGAAAAAGGACATTGACAAAAAGAAAAAGGAGGAAATTGAGTATGGTGATGTTTCTCCTCCTCCATATGCGGGACCCCAGGGACAGGAACCACCAACAGCTCCTCCCGAGGGGGCCCCTGAGATACCCCCTGAGGACTTGCCTGGCCCCATGAAGCAAATATCTGCCGACCCGTGACTAGAAGCCAGACTAGAAGGGAGGAGGTGTTGCAATATCCCTTAAGGGAGATTGCCATGGGCGGGCCAGAGCCAGGTGTAGGATTTGTGTCTATTCCTTTAAGCTCAGGGGATGTTAGAGATTTCAAAAAAGGAAATGGGAAAAGTCTTGGAAGATCCTTTGGGAGTAGCCGAGAGGCTTGATTAGTTCCTAGGACTCTCTATCTATACCTGGGATGAACTACAGGCTATTCTAAGAGTTTTGTTTGCTGTAGAAGAGAGGAGAAATGGCCAAACCCCTTCAAGGGACATAGAGGCCAGAAAAGAGGTAATGTGTTATTATTGTCAGGGAAAGGCCATCTGAAGCGTAACTGTCACAAAAGAATACAAGATGAGAAAATGCTTCAGGAGGATTAGGGAGGTCAGGGGCTCTACCTGCTGGGGACTTGCAACATTCAAGAGCCCTTGATAAAATTAAAATTGGGTCCCCAGAGACAAGAATTTACCTTTTTGGTGGATTCAGGAGCAGGAAGGTCCACCATACAAAACATCCCGACGGGATGCAAGGAATCAATGGAGAAAATAGGGGTAATTGGAGCAAAAGGAGAACCATTTAAGGTATCCCTTATTAAAGAAGTAGAAATTGAGTCCCCTACTAAATTTTCTTTAGGAAACTTTTTGCTGGTCCCAGAAGCTGAATACAACCTATTAGGACGAGATTTGATGGTAGAATTAGGGATCAATTTGGAAAGTGATAAACAAGGCATAAAGATTAAATTATGTGCCTTAACAGTAGAAGATGAAAAAGAAATAAATCCTGAGGTATGGTATACCCCAGACTCAGTAGGAAAATTAGACATTGAACCATTTGAAATCACAATTAAGAATCCCTCTGAACCAATATGGATACGACAATATCCCATTTCACAAGAAGCAAGGAGGGGATTACAATCTGTAATTGACAGATTGTTAGCTCAAGGACTATTAGAACCCTGCATGTCCCCTCATAATACTCCAATACTACCTGTTAAAAGGTCAGATGGAACCTATCGATTAGTGCAAGATTTGAGGGTCGTAAATCAAAGAACCCTCACCCATTTTCCTGTGGTGGCGAATCCTTATACCTTGCTAAACAAACTGTCTCCAGAATATACTTGGTACAGTGTAATTGACCTGAAGGACGCCTTTTGGGCTTGCCCCTTTAAAACAAGAAAGTAGAGACTATTTTGCATTTGAATGGGAAAACGTGGATACCCGGAGAACACAACAACTAAGGTGGACAATGTTACCCCAGGGATTCACGGAATCTCCGAACATTTTCGGGCAAGCCCTGGAACAAATGTTGCAGGACTTTGAGGTAGACCCTGAAACAATTCTTTTGCAGTATGTAGATGATTTATTGATAGCAGGAAAAGAACAAGAAAAAGTAAGAAAAGCCAGTATTAAATTGCTAAATTTTCTTAGCCTTAAGGGATTGAAAGTCTCAAAGTCTAAATCACAGTTTACCGAGGAAAAGGTTAAATATTTGGGTCATTGGCTAGACAAGGGGGAAAAATTATTAGACCCTCAACGGGTGCAAAGGATATTGGACTTGCCACCCCCGAGAACCAAGAGACAGATTCAGCAGCATTTGGGCTTACTGGGGTACTACAGGCAGTGGATTGAAAACTACAGTAAAAAGGTAAAATTTTTGTAAGACAAACTAACAAAAGATGGACTCCTAAAATGAAGTCCAGAAGATGATAACAGGCTAAAAACCCTTAAATCTGACCTTACCGGAGCCCCGGTACTGAATTTGCAAGATGTAAAGAAACCATTCTTTTTGTATGTTAACACTGATGAAGGACCTGCTGATGGAGCTTTAACCCAAGATTGGGCGGGACATAAGAAACCTGTGGGCTACTACTTAAAACAATTAGATCCCATTAGTAGAGGATGGCCTACCTGTTTGCAAGCTGTAGTATCCACAGCATTACTAAATAGCGGAGGCCAAAAAGGTCACTTTAGGGGGAGAACTAATAGTATATACCCCCATGATCTTAGGGGAATATTAAATCAGAAGGCTGATCAATGGCTAACAGATAATAGACTCTTGAAGTATGAGAGGATTCTAATACACTCTCCTAAACTAACATTGCAAACTACAGGAGCATTGAATCCTGCTCAATTTTTCTATGGGGAGCCTGATTTAAATCTCACTCATGGTTGTATTTGTCTGGGAGAAAGACAGGCTAAGGTAAAGGAGGATTTGGAGGAAGAAGAGTTGCCTGAAGGGGAAAAAACTATATATAGATGGATCTTCTAGAGTAATAGAAGGAAAGCGCAAATCAGAATATGCGATCATAAATGGAAAACCCTCCCAGGTGATGGGATCTGGACCTCTGAGTAAGCAATGGTCAGCCCAGGCATGCAAATTGTTTGCTCTATTAAGCTAAAAGATAAGGTAGGAACAATCTATACTGATTCTAAGTATGCATATGGGATAGTGCATACCTTTGGGAAAATCTGGGAGGAAAGAGGGCTGCTAAACAGCCAAGGAAAAGGGTTGATACATGAGGCACTCACAAAGGAAATATTGTCGGCCTTGAGGGAACCAAAGCAGATAGCAGTAGTACATATAAAAGGATTAGCAAGAGGCATAATAGGAAAATTACATACTCAAATCCACTGGGGAATACAGGCTTTGGTGGATCAATTTGAATCTAAATATGCCTATATAGGAATATATGGAATAGCAAAGAAAATGATAGAAGGATGTCTAACCTGTCAGCGAGTTAATAGGAGGCAATTAAGAGAATGAGTATCGGGTGAAAGAGAATTAGCAAAAAGGCCCTTTGAAAGGATACAAGCTGATTTTACTGATCTACCTAAGGTAGGAAGATACCAACATTTACTGGTATTGGTGGACCATTTAACCCACTTTGTGGAAGCATTTCCAGTAGCCAGGGCAAATGCTAGGACAGTAGTAAAAATATTATTAGAAGAAATCATTCCCCGTTATGGATTGGTTGTAAACATAGATTCTGATAGAGGATTCCACTTTACCTCTAAAGTTATCAGGGAAGTAATGGAAGCCTTAGGGATTAAGTGGGAATATCACACCCCTGGCATCCCCAAAGCTCTGGTAAAGTCGAATGTATGAATGGAGAAATCAAGAAGCACCTAACCAAATTAATGATGGAAACAAAAATGAGTTGGGTACAGTGTTTACCACTAGCCTTATTACACATTAGAACTCAACCAGGAGTCGATGTTGGGGTGTCTCCTTTTGAAATGCTGTATGGAATGCCATATGACTTTGAAATCCCTTTAGACCACCCAAAGGTTAAGGATAAAGTTTTAGAAGCATTTCTAATAACTCTCATGAAAAGGAGTCAGGAATTAAGGAAGAAGGGGATGGTAGCCCAGAGACCACCTTTGGATCTGGCTACCCATACCCTTCAACCGGGAGATAATGTGTTAATCAAGGTATGGAAAGAATCAACGTTAACCCCAAAATGGGAAGGCCCTTTTCTTGTATTGCTCACCACAGAGTCGGCAATTCGCACTGCTGAAAGAGGGTGGACCCACATCAGCAGAGTCAAAGGTCCGGTAAGCTCTGAAAAGTGGAAGGTCTCTACCAGCGATGATCCTCTAAAATTAACATTCTCCCGAGCATAAATCTGAATGAACCCGACAGAACTCACGGCTACTGAGGAGCATCGACGCACCAGTCATCGCTATCGCAGGGTGTTACTTCCATTGAACTCATTGGGGAGGTGATAAACCCTCCCTTATGGACTTCAGATATTATAAAAATTGTTTGATGATTTACTTATACATAATAATCAGTTTATGAAAAATAGATATGTACATGAAAATTTAGAGAAAAGTTGTGATTGTGGGGGATGTGAATTCGTGTATTGGGCAAATAGAGTGTTTGTTATCTTAAGGGGAATATGTTCAAGTTGTTGGGATCAGTACCAATTTGAGACCTTGGAACAACACGCGGTGAGGGCATTTGAATCTCACTAGACAGATCAACAGGGAGTTCCTGAAGGAAGGATAGACAGAAATTTGGGATATAAATTAAAAAAAAATAAATAAATCAGGAATTGATAATCCAGACGTGGGAACTGCAAAAACTGGTAAATCACATCAGGGGAGTCAGGTTCTTGAATATTAAATAGGTGTTGTCATAATCAAACAAAATTGGAAATAGGACAAGAGGTAATTGAGGAAGAGTGGGAACTCTCCAAAGTATCCAAAAGGCCCAATCCTCTTTTAGATCAAGTGGAGGAGAGGCTTAAAAGGCTACAACTAAAAGGTCCCTGAAGGATATCTTCTGCTGCCGAGAAGACCTAACACCCCGCTGCGCTGTGCACAAGCGTAGGCGGTGGGAAGGCAGAGAGATATGCTAAAGTGGAGACCCGAAATGAGCCTCATAAAGAGTTTATGATATGCCTAGCCCTAAATATTGTGTAATCCAATGAATTACACCAACCCCATAAATGGTCACTCATGCGATGGAGTGATCAGAAGGTGTTGGATGAAGAAATAACGACTGGAGCTCCAAACTTCCAATTAACTTTGTGTGACTTGGTTCAAATAGAACCCTGTTTAGTTCAGAAACCTTATTTTCTATGTCCCAGTTCAAACCCTGGGAAAACATATTGTAATCAGCCAAATGAATATTATTGTGCTTAAATCTGATATTAATAAAAAAAAAGAAATAATAATTTTTTTCTCAAGCAATAGGACCTAATCGAATCTTGACAAGGGAAATTGAAAACAGTAAGAATGTGCAAAAGCATATTAGTCCCACCACCGTACCTTTACCGGAAAAAATACTAGAGTCTATGCCGACCCATTATGGGATGTGATTCAAGCCTCTTACACTGCTCTAAATTATACTGATTCCAACAAAACTGAACTTTGCTGGTTATGTTATGATGTAAAACCTCCATTCTATGAAGCTGTGGGAATGAATGAGACGTACCAAAAGAGTAATCAAAGTAATCCCCCTGAATGTAATTGAGACACTGATAAGAGAGGAATAACTGTACAACAAATTAAGAGCAAGGGTAAATGTTTAGGGCATGTACCTGCTAATATCAAGAAGAATTTTGTATAGGCAAGGGAAGAAGGAACCTAAACTCATTATGGACTATAGCCCCAAATGGAACTAAATTAATTTGTTCAAAGACAGGGCTGACTCCATTGAGCAGAAAGAATATTGTATATTAGCAAATAATCTTGCCACAAATTTTATATCACAATGAAGAATCTATGTTTGTACATTGGGAAAACGGCAACCATAGAATTGTTAAAAGAGAGCCCATTACCGCAATAACCCATGCTCCTTTGATGGGATTAGGTATTGCCGGGACAGCAGCAGGAGCAGCCTGGCTAGTACAGCAAAGTAGGGGTTATCATCTCTTAGGGCAGCTGTGGATGAAGACTTGGAGAGAATCGAAAAATCCATTTCATACTTAGAAAAATCACTAACATCGTTATCTGAAGTAGCTCTACAAAACAAACGAGGTCTAGACTTATTGTTTTTACAGGCTGGAGGCCTATGTGCTGCCCTGGGAGAGGAGTGTTGCTTTTATGCAGACCACACAGGAGTGGTAAGAGACTCGTTGGCAAAGGTGTGGGAAGGGCTGGAGAAAAGAAAAAGAGAGCGAGCAAATAATCAATCTTGGTATGAAGGATGGTTCAATCAATCCCCTTGGTTGACTACTTTAGTGTCAACCTTCATGGGACCATTAATAATGATAATATTGATTTTAATCTTTGGTCCCTGTATACTTAATAGGTTAATATCATTTGTAAGCCAAAGAATGGAAAAAGTCAAATTAATGATTATCCAGGATACTGATTCTACCTCAAACTCCAGTGTGGTCCTCAAAGCAGCCTCAGATGCCTTATCCCGTTTTGAAACATCTTAATATGGATAACAAATAAATGAGCAAAAAGGAAAAGGGAGGAATTGTAATAAGTAAAGGGATGAATTATTTGTTAACCATATAAATGATCAATGACAGAGTCGTGATCAAGTCAGACAATGCCACTCGATAAGAACATGTAACATCCTGTTTTGAACAGTATGTACTTAGTTTTAAGCTTGTTAGGCAGAAATCTACAGAAGTTGGGCAGCTGGGTCGACCCCCACTGAGCCTGCCAGAAACCAGGTTAAGATAAGGAAGACTATCAACATCCTCACAAGAAACTCGGGACCGGGATGCCGATCCTTATCAGGGACTCACACCGGCACAGCCAGAAGAGTGCATTCTATGCATGGGGAATTGGCTGTGACGGTTGCGACATACCTCCACCTTAAAAGAAGAGAGTGGATCCTTGTTCGGGGCGTGCTGTTGTGGAGCAGGAGACTCCCCAGCCGCCCAGCGCTGCTTTTGCTTATTTTACCCGCAATAAAATTTCTTATACTTAAAACTCTCGATCGGCGTGGAGAGTGATTTTAACACTGGGCTTAGCTCGGAAGCAGGTTCCCTTCAGGATTCGATTGATTCCCTCCAGACAACAGAAACTGGTCCTGGTCGGGGTCGGCCCGTGGAGGTTTCTGCGAACAATGACAGCAAACAATGGCTATGGGGGTCAGACCTGTGGCAACAAGTCTCAGGGCTGATGTAAACAGCCTCAGGAGAGAATGCGGCTGCGCTGAGCTCTGGCTTCTCGTTTACTGGGCTTAAAAGAATAGCAGGACCCTCGGAGTGGTTCCAGGCTTAGTGCAGTATAGGCACGAACAGTGCTTTAGTCTGCCCTGAGGTTTACAGGGCTCAGAGAGGTATATGTGGCGGCTCCTTTCCCGCTACGGTGGGGCTAGGCATATGCGGACGCAGTCTCGATCAGGTCCCTTCTCCCTGGCAACTGGGCACATCTTACCCTCGGGGGTTTGTCCAGCCCTCTGGTGGCACAGTGGGCTCTCCCAGTCGGTATGACTGGCTATGGCGATGCTGGGCTTCCCGAGCTCAGCGAAGGTCCTCCGTCTGGAGATGATCCTCACAAGTGCTTCTCACACTTTCAGTATGCGTGCATGTATGATAGAAGCTGACAACAGCAATAAGCTCAATGGCCGAGGCTATGGCTCGAGAGTTGTTCCCTCGAGCTAGTACAGAGACAAAGTGAAAGAGGGGGAAACTTGTTTACCAACTGGGGTGATACTTATAGATTCCTCGAGGCTGAGTTTGACCAGTGGGCACTCTCATAAACAACTGGCTTCAGCTTATAGAAAGCATGAAGCTAGAATTATGCCCATACTTGGTATTTGCACAAGCACTGCATGCGCTGAGTGCGTGCTGGCCTTGGCTAATGCTTTGGCTTTTGTCTTCCTCCTGAAGGAGGGGAAACTTGTCCACATGCTGGGACAAGATCTAGTATCTGGGCAAAGATGTGCCTTCACCACACACCCCCACTTATTTAAAAAAAAATAGGCATATTTTCTGCTGATAATAAAACATGTAATCACAGAATAGTGACTTACTGAAACAGCTATTAATATAAATATGACCCCTGAAAGAAAGCAGTAGCTGGCTGGCACCCCCTAGGGAGCTGGCAGCTGCTCAGCACTGGGAAGCACTGCACAGTGTTAGGATCTCACCTAGGAGCTAAGGCCCTGTTCCTACCAAGAGAGCCCCTGGCAAGTCTGATGAGTCTACCCAGATGGACCTGGACAGGACAGTTTAGCAGGTAGGTTGCAGGGAGTGCCCAGATCCTCCCTTAAATTAGAGATCATCTAGACAAAATGGACACCCACAAATCCATGGGCCCTGAGGGGATGCTGAGAGAGCTGGTTAAGGTTACAGCTGAGACTCTCTCCATCATTTCTGAAAGGTCATGGAGAACAGGAGATGTTCCTGAGTACTGGGCGAAAGTCAGTGTCAGTCCAGTCTTCAAAAGATCAAGAAGGAAGTCCCAGGAAACTACAGGCCACTCATCTTCACCTCCATCCCTAGAAAAGTGATGGAACACCTCATTATGGAAGTAATCTCTAAGCACATGGGCAAAAATAAAATTATCAGGCGTAGTCAGTGTGGTTTCATGAAAGAGAAACCATGCTTGACCAATCCAATAGCCTTCTACAGTTGTGTGACTGGTTGGCTAGATGAAGGGAATCTGCTGGATGTTGTGTACTTTGGCTTCAGTGTTGTGGTCTATAAAAGGATATATTTAATATTCAATAAATGGAGCAATTAATAAAAATATTAATAATTTTATTAATCACAAAAATCCCACAAAAAATATTAAATAAAAACTATTTACAGGTTGGGGATGTTCGGTCATGGAACAGATACCTCACCAGCAGGAACAAGTAACAATTTAAACAATATGTACAGAAATCCAGAAACAACAAACAGCACTTTAAACTGTAAAGAAAAGGAACCTCGGCAATGAAGCCGGCGATTGCCCACAAAGGGGGAACTCCAGAATTCCCCAGGGCAACAGACCTTCAATAGATGCTCATAAAAATCAGGTATTGCAATTACTCACTGATCCTGATACCTCATGGCACATGTTAAGATCTGGACAAACCAAAATGGCATTGACCACGTGGAAGCTGCAGGAACACCTTTTCACTTTCTGTTGGTGCCTGCAGCTCATTGCTGAGTCAGGATTTGCTCTCGAAGGATTTGTAGTTGAAAGATTTGTAGAGAGGAGGTTTCTCAGCTGTAATCCTTTTGCAGCAGCGCTTGCTCCTTGCTCCAGTCAAATGAAACTGTCCCAGGGACTCAGCTCCTCTGGGGTTTCTACTCAGCTCGGCAAGATGCCTGTCTGTTCTCTGGGCTTTACAATGCTGAAAATAGCGAGGGGTCTTTATTGTCTTGTCTGGGTAAACTGAAACACTGTTCGGCTTCCAAGCGAAGCTTACGGTTCCTTCCAGAGCATGGACAATTACAAGACAAAGTTCTGGCTCTTTGGGCTGGTATTTATAGATTTCCCAAGACAACAATGGCCAGTAGCAACACAGATCTAGGGATAAAACCCTGATATTGCAACCTATAGAAAGCCTTCTTTCCAACTGTGGCCAGAAGCACACAGCTTCCCTCATGGCAGCCATGTCTACAGATGCTGATTCTAGCGGGTCCCTTTCCTTTGGATTTGTGCCACATTATCCATTAATTGGATTAAAAAACCTGCAGTTCTGGAGCCTGCCACCAAAGAGAGACCTAGGGACTGTCACCAAATTCCTGTTCTGTCCTTGTGAGTATGATCAGCTTTCCCTAAGGTTCCTGGCTTGCCTCTGATTTTATAAGTGGGGTGAAGTTATTGTGTGACAGCCTTTTCCATTTTCTGAATCTCTAAATTGTACTAAAGTTGCCCATAAGCATCCTGGTAGAAATCAAAACTGAATAGAACCTGTAAATAATTTAATAACATTTATACATAATTTTGGGGCAGGGTTTTGGGGAAAAATAAAGATAACTATATTTCTGTAATTTCTACCTCATTCATTTAACCCAAATCAAATCAACTACATAATGTGGGACTCCAGAAAAGAAAGCTAGAGCATTATAAACTAACATGTTTTCTTTGTCTATACCTTTTCAAGGGTTGATGCCTAATATAAAGTCCTAAAACATGAAGTGTAGTTTTTAAAAGACCAGGTGAATTTTTTAAATGCCCACATAATTTTTCATTAAATAATGCTTGTTTTATAGCCATCATTGTCTACCACTGATTCCAGCCTACAGCTATAATCCTCACTTTGCAGGATGGGAGATGATCTTCAGTTTCTGCAGTTGCAGCCACATCTTGGCAGATATGCATTATTTATCTTCTTCATGGAGATGAAGAATACTAAAGTTAACAATACACAGCACTACACAGCAATGTGGTCAATATCTTACTTTTCAAGAAATCATGAAAAATAGTTGGATTTCTGAGTAATTTGATTCTGTTCACCAGACTTTTGCTGTGATGGTTATTTTCACATGTATTACCTCTCAAAACATAGTGCAGGGTATCAGATTTTTTGACATGGAAGTATAAAAGTAACAGGACTAAAACAGCTCTAATGAATGGACTCCTGCAGCAATAAGCTTGATGTCTAAGAAGAATGAAAATACTTTTTAGTACTTACCAGGCTCTGGAAACATGTTGTTTTTTCTTTCTTCAGTGTTTTCTTTTTATTTTCATTCTTTCTAAGTAGAAATGTCTTGTAGTGGCTGTCCCTTTAATGAAAAAATCTAGGAAAAGTGCACATTTTCTTTTATGAGAAAGCTGAGGCAGTAGGAAGCAGGGTAGAAAGGAAATGGTATTTTCACAAGGAAAAAATAATGTTTTAATTCTGTTTTTAAAATGATTTAATGAAATGGTGAATTAGAGGAATATTTTGGCTGTCAAGGCATGCAGATAAGAACAGTAAGGGTTTGGAGAATCTGGTGATAGTTCAGAGAGTATGTATTGTCAGCAAAAGCAATGGGTGCTGCACATCTCGGCAAAAGGTGCTTTTAGTGCCTGAAGGGCGTCTAAAAGAAAGCTGGAAAGGAAGTTTTTATGAGGGCTGGTTGTAACAGGATGAGAAGGAATGATTTTAAACTTGAGGAGGTTAAATTTAGACTAGATATTAGGAAGAAATTCTTTGCAGTGATGGTGGTGAAACACTAGTACAGTTTGCTCAGGAGGTCATGGATGACCCTTCCCTGGAAGTGCTCAAGGCCAGGTTAGAAGACCTGATCTGGTGGAACGTGTCCCTACCCATGGCCATGGGGTTGGAACTAGATGATCTTTTAGATCCATTCCAAAGTAAAACACTCTAAAAAACTATGAATTTTTATATGGAAAACAGAAAGTCTCATCCAGTCCTTAGTGAAGTCAATGGAAATCTTACAGCTGTCTCTAAAGAGAATTGCACCTGGTCTCTAGGCTTCGGTAAAATGAAGTAGTGAAGAGAAACTATAATTGAAAACAACTTTCCAAAAGCAGTCTTGAGTACTTTTACTGGCAAAAGCATAAAGAAACTGAGAAAGAATAATAAAGGAGAGCAAGGCTTAAACTCTATCTAGCTCAAAGATTGTGCTTGGTGGTGGGGTTTTTTTGTTGTTGTTTTTGTTTTGTTGTTGTGTTTGTTTAGGTTTGTGGGTATTTTTTAGGTGTTTTTGGTTGTTTGGGTTTTTTTTTCTATAGTAAACAGTAAAAGAAAACATGTCTAACATGCCTATATTTTAATATCAGAACCAGTGGCAATGGCCATTGAGAACTTAAAGTGCATAAAGTTCACTAAAACCAAATAAAAGGCATCTATAATTAAAATGGGGACTGGGGGTGGAGGAATGATCCAGAGAATTATAACTCTGATGTTTATGAATGATGTGCAAGTAAAGAATGTATTTATGATATCTTTGCATTACAAATTAATGAGTAACAGTCAGCATGTATCTTCTAAAAGTAAATCATTCTGAAACATGTCCTAGTCATCCATGTGACTGTGACAGGCTTTCTGGAAAGAGAGGATGCCCTGACTGTAGTGAGGGTTTTGATGTGATCTACAACTTTCTGGAAGAAGAAACTGATAAAGTGAGAATTACCAGAATCCATAAGAGGGTGAGCACTATGGAACTCTGTCAGTTTTGACACCTGTCAAAGTAAACATCGGTCCTACACCTTCCAAGTAATTGTCCTCCCTTCAGGTCTATTATACTCCTCTCCACCTCTCTTTTTTGTCTGTACTGGAAAAGTGAAAAGAACAGTTGTTCCAGTATGATCTATCACTTACCCACACAGTGGAAAGCTAAACCTATCTTTCTGTGACTGAAGACACTCCTCATCTCACCTTTCCCTTTCCCCTGCCTTCTGAGTTGTACATAGGTCTGAAGGCTTTGTGTATGGCTGTCAAGATCAGGGATAGTCTGGGTAAAACCTCAAGTTTTTGAAGCTTAAACTTTTTAAAAATTATCCCACGTAATTCTAGTCTGAATTTATTCTTTCATCCATTTTTTTGTTTTGACCTTTTATATTTATGGGGACATGATTGTAGGAAAGGGCTGGAAGGGCTGAAAGGCTTTTTGGCATCATCAAAAGTCTTTGTGAAACTACACTGACAAGTTTTGAGGAGGCAGCGGACTAAAAATTTAGGGAAAATGGAGATGGGGAGATTCAGTCCATAAATAATTTTTATAGAAGTTTTTTAGTATCTTCATTAAAAACAAACAAACAAACAAAAAAGCAATTTACATTTTAAGTTTGATGCTCTTAATGTGTAATTAGCCAAATATTTTCCAGTGGTAGCACTGAACTGAAAGTGGTTATCTTTGCTCATAACCATTTTCAGAATCTGAATGCTCAGTCTGTCTGTTACACCCTGATGGCAGGTAATTTCAGGAAGGAATAACAGTAAAAAAAAAAAGTAACAATGAATATGATACCAAACCAATGCTATTTACCTTCCTTACATTTCCAGACTTTCTGCAGTTGCATACACACTTGACTGTAATATGCTACAGCCAATTCCCTTAGCCATCTTCTTCATGACTGTTGTTTAGAAGTCCAGTGATGTCCAATGAGAAGTGTGATTTACCACACTGGACATTAACAGAGGAACCTTCCATCAGAGAATCTTTCAGAATAGAGTTTACAAAATTTTTGTTAACATTGAATGCATAGTTTTCTTAGATAATAAGAAGCTGGCTGAGATTTTTACTCTGACAGAAAAAAACCCACCATTTTTTCTTGAACATCCTGTATGCCAAAATATAAATGGGATGTGCCATGTCTAACTCCTTTTTCCCTCATCTCCCTCCCTCTCCATAGGACAAAACTGTACAGAGACTCTGCCTTAGAGCATAAGAAAAGAAAGAAATTTCAAGAAAAGAAAGAAAATGTAAGGCCCAGTTGGAACTGAAGCTGGCCACCTCAGAGAAGGGCAATAAAAAGCACTTTTACAAATATGTTAATGCTAAAAAGAAGGGCAAGAAGAACCTGCACTAATTATTGGACCTGGAGGGGAACACGGTGACTGAAGATGAGGAAAAGGCTGAGGTCCTGAATACCTTCTTTGCCTCAATTTTTAACAGCAAGGCAGGAGGAGTTCAGGACGAGTGGCCTCCTGAGCTGGGTGATGAGGTCAGGGAGCAGTGTAATGTCCCACAAATCCATGAGGAATTAGTGCAGGACCTGCTGAGCCACTTGGACACTCACAAGTCCATGGGGCCGGATGGGATCCATCGTATGGTGCTGAGAGAGCTGGCAGATGAGCTGGCCAAGACACTCTCCATCATTTTCCTCCAGTCCTGGCTGACCGGTGAGGTCCCAGATGACTGGAAACTGGCCAGTGTGGTCCCCATCCACAGAAAGGGCCAGATGGAGGAACTGGAAACTATAGGCCAGTCAGCCTGACCTCAGTGCCAGGGAAAATGATGGAGCAGATTATCCTGGTGGCAATAACTGCGCACCTGCAGGATGGCCAAGGGCTCAGGTCCAGCCAACATGGATTTAGGAAGGGCAGATCCTGCCTCTCCAACCTGATTTCCTTCTATGATCAGATGACCCGCCTCCTAGTGGATGTGGGGAGGCCTGGTGGATGTGGTCTACCTGGACTTCAGCAAGGCCTTTGACACCGTCCCCCACAGCAAACTGCTGGCTAAGCTGTCAGCTCGTGGCTTGGGCAGCAACACTTTGTGCTGGGTTAGGAAGTGGCTGGAGAGCTGAGCCCAGAGAGTGGTGGTGAATGGTGCCACCTCCAGTTGGAGGCCAGTTACCAGTGGCGTCCTCCAGGGATCAGTGCTGGGCCCCATCCTCTTCAATGTCTTCATTGATGATCTGGATGAGGGCATTGAGTCAGTCATCAGCAAATTTGCAGATGACACCAAGTTGAGAGCAGGTGTTGATCTGACTGGACAGATGGGCGGAGTCCAATGGGATGGCATTCAACAAGTCCAAGTGCCGGGTGCTGCACTTTGGCAACAACAACCCCATGCAGAGCTACAGGCTGGGGTTGGAGTGGCTGGAGAGCGGCCAGAGAGGGACCTGGGGGTGCTGGTTGACAGCCACCTAAACATGAGCAAGCAGTGTGCCCAGGTGGCCAAGAAGGCCAACGGCATCCTGGCCTGCATTAGGAATAGTGTGGCCAGCAGGAGCAGGGAGGTCATTGTACCCCTGTACTCTGCTTTGATTAGGCCACACCTTGAGTCCTGTGTCCAGTTCTGGGCCCCTCAGTTTAAGAAGGACTTTGAGACACTTGAATGTGTCCAGAGAAGGGTAACAAGGCTGGTGAGAGGCCTTGAGCACAAGCCCTATGAGGAGAGGCTGAGGGAGCTGGGGTTGTTTAGCCTGGAGAAGAGGAGGCTCAGGGGCGACCTCATTGCTCTCCACAGCTACCTGAAAAGTGGTTGTAGCAAGGAAGGGGCTGGCCTCTTGTGGTGGTTTGAGCTGGGAGCCCTCTGCTGCATGGTGTGCTTCCTGTGTCCAGAAGTCCAGCCCAGTGGGTGGACACAGGCCAACCGTGTATCTCCTACCACAATCCCCTGCACCGCTAGAAAATCAGTGTGGGGTCCACCTCTTTCTCTTTCTTCCCTCGCCAGCACCCGGTAACTGGGGGAGACATCTCCCGGCCTTGGGCCTGGCTAGGCCCAAGGCCAGGGGGATGGGCGGTCTCAGGCCTGGCTAGCTGAGACTAGCCTAGCAGTGGCGGGGGAAGAACAAGCCCTGGGGGTCTTGGGCCCACCCTCAGGTGGGGATGGGATGTATCCGGGTCTGTTTTGGGATTTCTTCTGTCACTATTTCTGGTTCTTTTGTGCACATTCAGCCTCTTCTATTTAAACTTTTCCATCACTTTTGCAATTCATTTGTCAGAGTTGTTATTTTGCCTGTGGTGGGGAGGGGGCTGCCTCAACCCACTACACCTCTTCTCTGAAGCAACCAGCACCAGAACAAGAGGACACAGTCTCAAGCTGTGCCAGGGGAAGTTTAGGCTCGAGGTGAAGAGAAAGTTCTTCACCAAGAGAGTGATTCGCCATTGGAACGGGCTGCCCGGGGAGGTGGTGGAGTTGCCGTCCCTGGAGGTGTCCAAGAGGGGACTGGACATGGCACTTGGTGCCATGGTCTAGTCGTGAGGTCTGTGGTGACAGGTTGGACTCGATGATCTTCAAGGTCTCTTCCAACCTTAGCGATACTGTGATACTGTGATAAAATCACAGATGTCCTGCTTCTACAGACAACGAGGAATACTGATAGTCAGATATGTAAGATATCTTCACCTAGGCATTTAGAGCTGGAAGAAAATGCTCCAACCAATGTTCTTTTAAAGCTTTTATGCAACAAGAGTATTTGAGTTATGGAAAATAATCTAACAGTCCTTTTCTCTCTTCTAACCAATCATTTGTGCCTGCAGTACTAGCCAGAAAGTGAGCCATTGGTATTGTACTGAGACATCTTTTTGCTTTGAGATGTTCTCACAGGAACAGAGAAGCAGACTTCAGGATTGAGTTCTCCAGAGTCAGGCTCTGGAGAGAACAAAAAATGGAGTGTGATATCTAAGTATCATTATATTCCTTGTAGGCACTGCTAGAGTTTTAGCACCATTCACTGGTGTGTGAGTGATCCATGTCTCATTTTGTTTAACACAGCATCTGGGTTGCAAGTATTGCAGCTTAGCTCTTGCTAATGGTAGCAGCAGTGGCATCCAGGCATGATAGATATTCTGTTATACACACACTTGCCTGAGGTTAATCACATGCTGAAATTCATATTCCTGCATCTTTGAACACAGTTCTTTTTTCAACGTTTATCCAAGGTATTTTGTTATCAAACACTTTCTGTGAATGTAAAACTACCAGATACCTCCTGGGTCATGGAGCTGCCCTGTTTTAAATGTTCATAAACAGATCAAGCTCCACCATAAAGGGGTGGGGAGTTTGATTTAACAGTTAACTAGGACTCTAATCTTCCTGGTGTTTAGGAATGCTGTACCTGTCCAAAATTATGCACTTGTTTTACTGTCAGCTATCTTTAACTTACATATTTTATTTACCTATAGATCTTTTTATATTTATACATATTTATATGCCTTGTGTCTTCCTGGGATGTATTTGTAAATTGAAATCAAATACCGTCTCAAACTGTTGTTTTGCTTAACAAATCCATATCTTCTGGTGTTCACCATGATTATCTGGTAACTTCTTGGTTGTCCTTGTGTCATCTTATCACTCTTGGATATCACATACTGTTCTACAGGATGTGCTACACAGTCCTTATGTGATTACTCTGCAGTTCCCATTTCCAAAGGAAATATTTTGCTGAAGCAAAAATTAATAGAACTTCATGAATTCTAGACACAATTTGTATTGTTTGTCATTTAGTGGATGAAGCACTTGTGTAGCTTTGCGTCCCTTATTTACAGCTTAAATTGTAGAGTAGGTACCTCAGGGCAAAATAAGCTTCTGTCAGGTTTTGTGTCTGTTGTTTACAAAGGAATCATAGCCTAATTACAACTGTATTGGTCCACAAGCCTCACTTCTATATTATTCAGCATAAGGCAATAACACAGAGGCTTTGATGTAGAGCTCTTAACATGAGACAATGCAAATGACATTTACTAGCAATTTTTTTCCCCATTAATGAACAGTACTTCAGGGAGTGTAAAGGCAAGAGGCATATCATTTCTGAACTATTTAAATTGCTAATTAGATCTGTACAGGAGGTGTGTTCCTAATGCAGACAATTAAACAGCTCCTAAGTGTTTGCCTTACAGTTGCTAATTACTGCAGAAGCCAATTAATTGCTGTTGACTTTTTGTATTCTTTTGCATATCACCAGTTAATATTTACATTTATAATGAAGACAAAATTGGCAAACACTGTGTCATTTTGTAATGAATAATTCCAGTGTCTAAACAATGAGAACATTATCACATTTGTGCCTGAAGAGTACTGCTGATTAGCATATGTTCTGTGCATGCTAGAACAACATTGCTTTTTCTTCTAAAGAGTGAAAATATCATTTAGCTGAAGCAAGTACAGGTGCAGTGCCTCTAAGGTGCTTAGAAGTGTTCATCTTCATAAACTGTTTAATAGCAAAACCAAACACACACACCCATTTATATCTAAGCAATGGGTTGTAAAAACACCAGCTCCTAAGTTCAATATATGTGTTAAAGTATTGCAGATGGTTTTTATTTTCATAGGCAAAGTCACCTGAGACCAAGAAGAATACAACACTTACAGTGGTGATGCCCTGAGCAGACATTATTAAACCTGGTTTTGGATTACTTAATTTCACCGGTTATCATATTTAAATAAATAGAGGCAGAGCCGAGGATCCTCAAATTGTGTGTCCACAATTTCCTAATTACATGAAATTGGGAGAGCCAAAGAGGAAGTGAACAATATTCCGGTGACCGTTCTCCACCCCGTCATGCCTATAAGCATAGTGTTTGCTATTAGGAATAATACAGGTACTGTAATGGGGGAATAATTAGGACTCTCTTGCTTTGCCTTTTGTGTACTGTGTATCAGACCATTAGAAACAAACATATTCTATGAACACACTTTCCTGCATAGCAAGAAAACTATTTATTCCCCTGGTATATACCAACATCAGTACTGAAGCCAGAGAATGCAGATCATTTCTGGACATGTTACCTTCAACCACAGGGCTAAGCTGTCCCTTATGGGATTAATATATGGACAGGATGATGGCTGTAGGTGAAAAGTATTAGCTGATGAAGTCTGTATCACTATAATTAGAGGATTCCACAAGTCTCTTGGCATAATTCATTACCTAGAGTTTTTTCAGCAAATCTCATACTGATTTTTATTTTTCCTCTGTCCAAAATGGACTCCACTAATGACTCTGCCCTTTATGATTGAAGGTGTATGGAAATCTATCTCAATTTATTTTCACCAAATCAAATAAACTGAAATTAATCATGGCAAATCTGACAGTTATAATTCCACAATGGTCTGTGAAGTACTCTTTGAGTAGCAATTACATTAGAGATAATGATAATACATTATTTTAAATGTCTATTATAATCATTATTAATTTTGTATCCATTGTCAAGATATTAATGGTAATGAGCTCTTTGGAGATTTTGGTGAATATTACATTATTTCCCTAGGCATTCCCAGTATAATACTGAATTCAGTAACCACTCATAACAGACCCTTGAAAAAATATAAGCATGGGATGTTTGTTTGTTTTTTAGGGATTAACTACATGAGTAGTCAGAATATTCAGTTTTTATTTTAGATTAATAAAATGATGGAAAACAATTGGCAAGACTCCATGAGGCTGCTCTCTGCAGCCTGCTCTGAGATCCAAATGCCTCTGCCTTACATAGATCTTAGTCATATCTTGAAAACAATGATAATGCAATTTTGCATCAATCTTTTTTATTAATATGTAATATTTTACTATAAAGGGACAGTTTGTGACATTCTTGTGGACAGCAACAACTAATGTCACTATAATTGCTACCGTTAGAGATGCAAGGAAATAAATATGTCAAATAATAATAATAATAAAAAGGTTGTTTTATTTTTTTTCCCAACGAGAAACAAAAAAGGTCTGATGGTTTGCACTCCATACCTTTCACAACGTAACATCCCATTTTTTATTTACCTTGTTTTTTAAGAATAAATATGGAATATTTAAGCACACAAGGGACTTGATTTCTCCTTTTCACTGAGCTTACATGTTTTCCAAGTGGAAACACTATTTTAATCTCTTCCTATTTGGTTAGATTTCCCATATTGCTTTGATTGCTTTCCCTGTATTGTTGATGCTGCTTTTTCTTTTTTAATTAGAATGAATCCATGTAAGAGCTAATTCATACAGGTCAGAAAGTTCAGCCTCAAGGTCCTTACAAATATTTGAGGTTTTATCCTAGGCAGCAGGAGTGATGTTGTAGCCATGAGTAGCTGTCATGTTAGGGTAAGATCCCAAAGTATGCCTCTGTCATAGTTCAGCACTCTTACTGGAACTGACAGAATAATGTTTGCATCTGCCTTTTTCCAGTGCATCAATAAGGACTTGCACTGACACAGGCTCAGAAAGTGTGGCAGTTTGCGGCTATGAGTGCCTTTAAGAGGGTAACAGAGTTGAGATCTCAAGTGTCCAGACTGTCTGGCTTAGTGGGTGGACACAGAAAATAGTGTATTTCTTCCCATCAATCCTGCATCCTTATAAAACTGGCTGCAAAATCAATTTTCTGCCTTTTTCCCTTCCTCTCGACTCCTGGGAAGATGTCCAGGTTCTTATATCCTGCAGAGGAGTGAGGCTTGCTTGTTGGCCTTGGTGATTCTGCCACATAGGCCTAGGAGACTTAACTGGGGCCTGGAGCTGCCTAGATGAATTTATGCTGTGTCACAAAACTTTGCAGTATGGAGAGAGAGAGCCTTGGTAGGGAGAGGGGCATGAAAGCCTGGGTCAGTTTGGCATGGTGTAAAGGGAGCATTCGTGTAAATCTTTGGCTTAATGTACCAGACTGTGTGTATTTTATATGCTTTGATATGCTGTGATAGTTTTAGTCTATGCCTTTACATTTTTTGCACAAATCTTGAACAGACAGTAATAGAATATAAATAAATTACTCTTGGGTCTAAAAAGAAAAATTAAGATAGTTCTAAACAGTCCCATTGGAAGAGAATAAGGGACTTACATTAGTTGTACCAAAACAATCTTTTCTCTCACATCTTCAGGCTGGGAGATACTAACTTGCTTCTGCTTGACCTTGGCTGCACTGCTTTTGTTGTGACTGGTATTAACTTCTCTGCTTCTGCCTCTTTACCCTTTTGTACAAGGGGCAAGGGGCTAAGGGGCAGGCAGGGACAAGCTAGTAGCTTTCCTTGGTCCGTGGCATGGGGGAGGGGGGTAGGAGTGAGGGGATGGCTGTCTTGTACTGTTTATTAATTGCGAATATCTGTAAATATTGTATACTTTGTATACATACATTGCATTTCATTGTAGATTGTAGTTTTCTGTATAAATACAGCTTTCATTTGCTTCCAACTGAGGTGGTCTGGCATATTTAATGCTGGGGGGCAGAAATTTCAAGCCATCACATATGCTTCCCACCATGTAACTGTAGCATTGTAGTATGTGAATAGCTTTTCCATTTAAACTTTCCATCATTATCCAATCCAATTGTGTGAGTGATATTCTTTTGCCCCTTTTGGAGCAATAGAGCAATCTATCCACTCATTAAACCACCACAGAAAGTTGACAAAATTGTATTGTTTAATTTGTTAAAGCAACAGATACAACAGATTCAGAACTACTGGTGATAAATGCAAGGTAAAATCCAACCAAGCCAGATATGCACATCTTTATAATAGTTCTAATATATAATAGAAATGCAGCAAGTTATATCTTATATTGAAGGTGCAATCCCTGCTGTTACAACAAGAGGGAAGTAAGCTGAAATTCAAGCCAGGAAATTTATAAACAATATAATTTTTTGCTTTACTTATAATTATCTCTGCCTTCCTTGCAATGTAATACAAAATTTATAAAGACCAGGGTGGGTGGAGCTCACCCCGAGGTTCCCTCCATCCCAGCAGGGTGGTGAGAGACTTTGGATGTACTGCCACACCTACCTAAAAAGGGCATCTCTCTTTGGTGGAGGGAAAGGAAAACAGCCCATAAACTGTCCTCATTTCAGTCTTTCCCTCCCAAATGATTCAGCTGCTGCTGCAGATCTTGGGGTTGGCCCTCCTGCGCCTCTTACTGCTGGCACTGATTCTGGCGGCTGTGCAGGTGCCAGAGGCAATTATTCAAAGAGATGTTTCTCTTGTGGGTTTTAAGCCCTCACCCCTGTTGTTTCTACCTTCTATGTGATGTTTAGTGTGATTTGGCTACTCCGTCCTTCAAATTTGTTTTGTGTTCAGTTCTGGGACCCTCACTTCAAGTGGGACACTGAGGTTGTGGAGCATGTCCAGAGAAGGGCAAGGGCTTGTGAAAGGCCTGGAATACATGACCTACAAAGAGTATCTGAGGCAGCCAGGGTTAAGTCTGGAGAAGAGGAGGGAAGGGAAGTTGAAGAAAAGGCCAGCCTCTTCCCCTTAATGTCAAGCAACAGGACTAGATGAAATGGTTTCAAGCTGGACGTTGGGAAATATTTCTTCACTGATAGAGTTATCAAACATCTAAATGGTCTGTGCAGGGCAGTGGTGGAGTTACCACCCATGGAGGTATTCAAGCAGCATGTGGGCCTTCTGCTTAGGGACACAGTTTAGTGTTGCCCCTTTGGTGGTGGGTCAAGGGTTGGACTGAATGATCTTTGAGGTAGCTCCCAACCAGACAAATTCTGTGACTGTGTGAAGTTGCATATTTATGTTATGTTGCTTCATCAGTTATTAGCCAAAAGAGGGCCATCTTATTGCACAAGATTCCTTCCTTCAACTGTTTGGCCAGCCACATTTGTGGATGTTAACGGAATCATAGAATCACTAAGGCTGGAAAAGACCTTTAAGATCATCACGTCCAGCCACATCCCAGCTACCATGACCACTAAAGCATGCCTTGAAGCAATACATCTACTTAATTCAGCAAAGACTTCACCTGTCTATGCCATGGGCCTGAAGTTTCTCAAGGAGAAAGCTGTGGGAGGTGGTTCATTTAACATAAATACTTCTTGATTTTAAATGAGCCTGGCCCTGAGATGTGCTAAATTTACTTGCCATGCTGTCCTAGGATAAGATAGACAGTTATCACACAGCAGCTCGTGGGTACATAAAAGCTGGCAGTCTCAGCTCTGTTAAGTTTTCTAACAAGTACTAGAAATCAAGTTATTTTATTGTTTCAGTAGTTAGCTATTGCTCAGTTCTGGGATTTCTGTGGAAAAATGAAAGGCCTGCTTATGCTGATATGCTGCACTTTCCCTTTTACTTAGCACTTACAATGATCAAGTAATACTGTTCTCTGTAACACATGGCCATTTATGAAAAAAATGACATCTAGACAAGTGCAATGCCTCATGTGGAGAGGGCATATCATCTGAAGGGATCCAGTCATGTGTCTGTTCTGCATTACATTATTTTTTTAACTCGTATAAAAGTTTTGGAATAAAATACTGTTTCTGTGATTATATACACAATTGTAGTTAGAAGAAATCCAGAATAATTGTTAATAATTGTTAATAATTTCTTGTGTGCCTTCCAATTGTAATTTTTCAAAGTGTAAGAAAGAGGATAAGATCTTTTCTGAAACTAATAAAACTGAAATGCCATCCTCTTGCTCACTGTCTTCTGCATATCCTAGTTTTGCTTTTTTTATCATTTAAATGTATGGTGCTTCAGAAAAATTAATCTGCCCATTGGCTTATGATTTTTTTCTAGCACAATGTCATATGACTGTGACAACACCAGTTTAAAGCATTGTGCTTTCCTAAAATTGAAAATAGTTGTGACTTCTATTGCTTAGGGCATCAGATGAATTGATTACAGCAACAGATCCTTATTTTTGGCAAGCACTTTCCTTCACAATTGTCCCATTTTTGGTCTGTAAAATATCAGAGCTTTGTTTATTGGGCTAGACTTTCTCATCCTTATATATTTGATTGCATGTGTTTTAAATGTCAAAACTATCAGAAGCAATAAGTCTGGAATCACATTACTTTATGCCTTTTGCCGAGCTGTGTGGAAAAATGCATTTCTTTCTCCAAGACCTTACATTCATCTTTCCTAAATCAGCTCCTTGAATCAAATAGACTGTGACAAACCAAGCTCCTCTGCAATTACAGAAATAAGATGTGCAAATTCTGGGTTTTTGTGTATGTTTTCTTTGTTTGTTCTTCCTCCATCCCCAGCTATAAAAGTAAGCAGGAACTCATTAGCCACAGCAACCCCATGAAATGCCAAGGCATCCTGGCAAGTATCAGAAATAGTGTGGCCAGCAGGAGTAGGGAAGTCATTCTGCCCCTGTACTCAGCACTGGTTAGGCCACACCTCGAGTCCTGTGTCCAGTTCTGGGCCCCTCAGTTTAGGAAGGATATTGACTTGCTGGAACATGTCCAGTGAAGGGCAACAAAGCTGGTGAGGGCTTTGGAGTACAAGCCCTGTGAGGAGAGGCTGAGGGAGATGGGATTGCTTAGCCTGGAGAAGAGGAGGCTCAGAGTCCTCATTGCTCTCTACAACTACCTGAAGGAGGTTGTAGCCAGGAGATGGTTGGTCTCTTCCAGGCTACCACCAAAAGAACAAGAGGACACAGTCTCAGGCTGTGCCAGGGGATGTTTAGGCTGGATGTTAGGAAGAAGTTCTTCACAGAAAGAGTGATTGGCTATTAGAATGGGCTGCCAGGGAGGTGGTGGAGTCACCATTACTGGAGGTGTTTAAGAAGAGACTGGATGAGGCACTTGGTGCCACGGTTTAGTTGATTAGCTGGTGTTGGGTGATGGGTTGGACTTGATGATCTCGAAGGTCTTTTCCAGCTAGGTTAATTCTATTCTATTCTATTCTATTCTATTCTATTCTATTCTATTCTATTCTATTCTATTCTATTCTATTCTATTCTATTCTATTCTATTCTATTCTATTCTTCCCTTATGTATTCTGTTCAGTTCTTGGGCTATCCTGATTTGGAACTGGGTCACAGCTCTTGCCTCAATAACTATGTTCAAAAGAGAGTCAAAACCGAATTCCCATGCCAAAGCAGAACTGCTTTTCTCTTTAGGTAAGACAGTTCAGCTCTTTCTGGCTGTAAGAGAAACCCGGAATAGTGTTTTGGAAGAAAGTGCTGAATGGTGCATAGGAAGGACTATACTAATTACTAATCACCTTCAGTATGTACATAGCAACTTTTTATCCTTCTTGTCTTTGACCTTTGTCCTCTCTCATACTATGAGTGGAAAACACATGCCTTAATGTAGGAATAAACAATGGCTCTTTTGCTAATATTCAACAATCTAATTAAAAGCTAGGGCAGTGAGATGGCTGCTAACTTAAATTATGCTCCTTATGAGTTGCTAGCCTGGAGTTCTGGTTATGTGATAAAGTCTTCCATTTTTCTAAGTGCTTTTGGCCCCAGTCTAGCAAGCCCCCTGACATTTTGTCTGTGATTCATTCTCACACAAAACATATTGTTTGATGTTGCTAGTGATGGATGAAAGTGGAATGAGAAAATAACCAACCAAAAACCCTAAAAATCATTCAGATAGACTGAACAAGAGAGGATAAGAAGTGACTAGCTGGCTGGAATTTATTTGACAGGGTTAAGCCAGTGTAAGTAAACTCGTCAAGATTTAGTTTTCTGTTAGGTCATCTGTTTTGTTGTAACTAAACATACATTGGATATCTGCAGACATGCATTAGAAATTATTATTCTTTACTATCTCCAGAACTTGTTATTTCTGGTATGCAAATGTCAGCATTACTGAGAATAAGGAAGACTCTGATGTAATCTCCTGAAATCAGATGGAAAAATGTGAAGGGCAAATATTTTCTATTTTGCTTTTCCAGAGGAAAATGAAATTGAAGAACCTTCTTTCACACTGAGGAAAAAAAAAACCAACCAACAACAAAACAAAACACCAAACCACAAAACAAACTTCACAGAGACATATTTCATGCTGTTAAATGTTAATGGGTTATTATGCATTGCTGAACTCAGCTGTATAAAATATATGTTGTATCAGTACAGAAAAATTTGTAAAGGAGGAAGCTGCATGCTTTACTAGGGATGAAGAAATATATACCTAAGCACTACTTAAAGAAGAAAGCTTGTAGTTTCATTCTGTTCCCAATCTGCAAGTTAAACATGTTATGCAAACAGGTTGTTGTTTGTTCCGTTTTGTTGGGGTTTTTTACTGTGCTTATTCTTGTGGAACATTCGGGCTATTTGAAACACTTGCCTTTTTGTCCATGTCCAGTTTCTAGTCTTTTATGAGCAGAGGTTCAATAAAGTAAGCAAGAATTTTGCCAATTAATTTTTTGGTTGTCAAATCAAGTTCATATACTGAATCATACTGGTTGTGGTATATTAAGTTACACTGGTTATTTTTTTACATTGTCTGTATTGGAGACTATTAAAAATTACCAAAAGATTCATGTAGAGTTTTGTCATTCACGTTGTTTTCAATAAAGATATAATTCATGTTTTCCTTTATCATTCTTCCCTATCCACTCTCATGTTTACTGATTTCTTTCTTTGGAGCACCTACACAGGAATGATAGAAGTGTTGCCTTATATCTTAATGCAAATTACATTCTTGTTGTGGTGCTGATTTTAAAGTTTCTCTTCATTTCTGTACAGGAGACAACCTGGGACAATACTGAAACGACTGTCTTTCCTATAGTAATTTACATTGCCAAGAATCAGAACGTTGTCTACCGGAAAAAAAGCTTTAATATATACAATACAATACAATACAATAAAACCAGGTTGGAAGAGACCTTCAAGATCATCACGTCCACCCTATCAAACAACTAGATGATGTCACCAAGCACCCCATCAAGTCTCCTCCTGAACACCTCCAATGACAGTGACTCCACCACCTCCCCAGGCGGCCCATTCCAATGGGGAATCACTCTCTCTGTATAGAACTTCATCCTAATGTCCAGTCTAAACCTGCCCTGGTGCAGCTTGAGACTGTGTCCTCTTGTTTTCGTGCTGTCTGCCTGGGAGAAGAGACCAACCTCTGCCTGTCTACAACCTCCCTTCAGGTAGTTGTAGAGAGCAAGAAGGTCTCCCCTGGGTCTCCTCTTCTCCAGGCTAAGCAACCCCTGCTCCCTCAGCCTCTCTTCATAGGGCTTGTGTTCCAAACCCCTCACCAACTTTGTTGCCCTTCTCTGGACATGTGCCAGCAAGTCAACATCCTTCCTAAACTGAGGGGCCCAGAACTGGACACAGGACTCAAAGTGTGGCCTAACCAGTGCAGTGTACAGGGGCAGAATGACCTCCCTGCTCCTGCTGGCCACACTGTTCCTGATGCAGGCCAGGATGCCATTAGCCCTCTTGGGTGCCTGGGCACACTGCTGGATCATGTTCAGCCTCCCATCAACCAGCACCCCTAGGTCCCTCTCTGCCTGGCCGCTCTCCAGCCACTCTGACCCCAGCCTGTAGCACTGCCTGGGGTTGTTGTGGCCAATGTGCAGAACCCGGCACTTGGATGTGTTAAATCTCATGCCATTGGACTCTGCCCATCTGTCCAGCCTGTCGAGGTCCCTCTACAAAAACCTCTCTACCCTCCAGCAGATCAACTCCTGCCCCCAGCTTGGTGTCGTCCACAAATTTACTGATGATGGACTCAATGCCCTCATCCAGATCATCAATAAAGATGTTGAAGAGCATGGGGCCCAGCACTGATCCTTGGGGCACACCACTAATGACTGGCCGCCAGCTGGATGTGGCACCATTCACCACCACTCTCTAGACCCGGCCCTTCAGCCACTTCCTAACCCAGCACAGAGTGTTGCTGCCCAAGCCATGAGCTGCCAGCTTGGCCAGCAGTTTGCTGTAGGGGACGGTGTCAAAGGCCTTGCTGAGGTCCAGGTAGACCACATCCACAGGCCTCCCCACATCCACCAGCCAGGTCACCTGATCATAGAAGGAGATCAGGTTGGTCAGGCAGGACCTGCCCTTCCTAAATCCATGCTGGCTAGGCCTGAGCCCTTGGCCATCCTGGAAGTGCTGTGTGATCACACTCAAGATGACCTCTTCCATAATCTTGCCTGGCACTGAGGTCAGGCTGACACGCCTATAATTCCCTGGCTCAGCCAACCGGCCCTTCTTGTGGATGGGGATCGTGTTGGCCAGCTTCCAGTCTTCTGGGACCTCTCCAGTGAGCCAGGACTGCTGAAAAATAATGGAGAGCGGCTTGGCCAGCTCATCTGCCAGCTCTCTCAGCACCCTAGGATGGATCCCATCCGGTCCCATGGACTTGTGGGGGTCCAAGCGGCTTATAGACAATTGTGCAGCTTTCCATCTTAATGCCTTAGCATCTTGCAGGTAGACATATATGAGCCTCAATTAAAGGACAGTTTCAAGCTGCTAAAGTGTTCTTAAATTATCCTGTCCATTAATCATCAAAAATACTGAAATTGCAACTTAAATATTAAGTTGTAATGACTTTCTGACTTTCTTCTGGGTATTGGTCAGTCATAACATATGTTTAGCACATTTTTCAAAATGTGTAAAATGCTGCATTGTCTTTCAAGAGGAGGGATTGACAAAAGCGGATTATTAGGCCAAATATTTATCCTGACAACGTTGCTACATCTCCCTTTTACAATCAATTGAACTTGCTTAAGTTTGGGATAAGTTGCTTAAGTTGGTGATCATGCAAAACAGCAGAAATCAAACTGAAAATACTTGAATCAAATATTCTGGTCAGTAAGGTCCATCCTGCAAACTATCTCTTTGCCAGTCTTGGAGCATCTTCTCTCTGATTTGTTCTCAGCACCACATATATGCACAGTGTTTCTGCATCAACAGACAGAGCAGCATGCCAGACTGCACCTCTATTGATTGCTGTCCTTCTAGCCTCAGGACAACCACCTGTCACCTTATACAGATTATGTTTACTGCTTGTGGCACTTTAGGCTGAATGCCTCCTATTGCTGCCACACAAGATACATCTCCAGTGCCATGAGTGTCCACCTTAGTGGGTGGACACAAGAAATAGTGTATTTCATACCCATAATATCCTGCACCCTATAAATTCATCTGCAAAGTCTCTCACTTCCTCTTTCTTCCCTCTTTAATCCCATGGGAGATGTTCCCTATCTGGTAATGGTGGGGGAGTTATCTCAAGGCCTCTTAGGCTTATCTAGGCCAAACGCCAGGAGGAGAAGGGGGAGGGGCAGTCAAATCTGGCCATCTGAGACTAGCCTAGTGGAGGGAGGTGTGGGGGGTGTGTGGAGGGGGAAGAAAGAGTCCTGGGGGTTTTTGGGTATACCCTCACACGGGGGACTGTGATATATCTGTTAACCCTCGGAAGAGCTCTGGTGATAAAACATCACTGTGCCCCCATAAGAATCTGGGAACCCCTGGACAGACTGAGTGAGAAAGAGAAACTGCAGGATAAGATAGGAGGCCACCTGGACTATCTTAACAAGTAATTATAGCAATGCTATCTCTAATCCATAAGAATCTTGAGAAAAGTTCATTAGCCAATTGCAGGCAGCCACACTAACAATACACACAATATATGAGTTGTGTGTTGGAATAAATGGCTTCTCCCTTTTTTTTGGCCTTCTATATGTTCTGTTTGCGTTTGATACTTGTTGCACAGACTGTCACCTCATCCCTACCCTTATCCCCTTACAGCAACAAATGGTGACCCCGATGTGATAACCCAAGAAGTGAGTTGAAGACGTTTGGGCTGCAGGTGCATGCGGCAACGGTGACGGAGCCCAGTGTAGCTGAGAGCAGTGGGATACTGCATTTTGGTCCAGACCTGAACTTTGACACCTGCCCGGGTGAGGTAGGTGAGCCACTGGGAACATAAAGGGTCAGAAATTAACAAAGGATGAGGACTTAGTCCTTGGAACCTGGAAATCGTCATTGAAACATAGGGGTCTAAAAGTTAATGATTTCAACTTAAGAAAATGACTCTTATGGAGCAAGCAGCAAGGTTTTGAGCCTTCCTCCGTTACAGCCTTCAGCGTTCCTGCCTGGCACAAGCTAGGTAGTTACTTGTGGGATGCGATCTCAAAAGGAGACAAGGAACTGGTTGATATGGCAATTACCTGGTGCCTGCTTTGTGATGAACTAAAAGATCTTAAGCAGGAGCAGGAGGAGGAAGAAGAGGAAATGATGGGGGAATTGAAAGAGAAAGTGAATAATTTGGCTATGGGGAAAATGAATAAATCAGTACAGGACATACCGGCACCCTCTGCACCCTCTAGCCCCACCTTGTCTGGCTGCTCAGGAGCAGATTCAACAGTGCAACACATAACAAGTGCTGCTGACAAGCAGCTTTCTCCTAATGATCAACTTAAGTTCCTGATGAATTGGAAATGTCCAAAAGACTTTGCAAAAATGCCATTAGCTTATCAATCTCTGAGAGAGCAGCTGAAAGGATATGTAAAAAAGGAGGAATGTAATCAGTGTAATAATCTACAGACTTCACATCAGCAACTGCCTTTACAACAGCAATTACTCCCTCTGCCATCTGATAGCGAGGATGAGAGTGAGGGGGAAGCTGTAAATTATAGTGTGACTGTGACCACGACAAAGAATGTTGAGAACTGAGAGGGGGGTGGGCATCAGTCTGCATCTTGGACCTTGCCTCCCTGCAGTGTGACTGTTACTCCATGTTCGGCAGCAAGATTTTGGCAGCAAGTTCACCAGAAAGCCGCTGATGTGGGTGACTGGGGTTTGGTGGAAATCTGGGATGCGCCACATATAAGAGTTAGAACAGAGGAGAATTCTTCTCCTATGGTTGTTTGAGAAGATCCTATGGCTTTCCCTGTGTGTGCAGGGTGAGAAAGTTCCACACCCCCCAAAAAAGAATCCACATCTAACTCAGGCAGAGAAGCACATGAAAGCTATATTTACAAGCAGAAATGGAATGCAATGAATATGTACAAGACCATACAATATTTACAATATATACAGCAATATACAGCAATGTATGCAATACAGGAGACCTTTTCCCAACCCCCCTGCTGCCATGGGGGTTCAGCCTGTCCCTCCCCATCTCCCTCCCTACCTCCCCTTTTTCCCAAAAGGGTTAGAGAGAAAGAGAAAGGTAATTAAAGAGAAAATTCTGTTAAGCTCAAAAGCGAATGCAAGAGTTAGTTTTCTTATCTGGTTAGCTCTGTTAATCCAAGGTCATTCCTGCCCAGCAAGCTGTTGCTTCAGAGAGAGAGAAACAGGCCTGCTCACAGGACAGAGAGAAGAACAGACTGAACAGACTAAGCTAAAACTTATAGTTGCATTCCACCAATGAAATTAGTTTAGCATAGCTTTGTTTTTCAATACATTCAGCCAGAGTGTTCAGAAAGTGTCCATTTCTTAAAGGCACAGCCTAAACCAGTCACAATCCACCTCTGCTAAACAATTTAATTGGCAGTTCGTATTGTACATTTAATCTAAAAAATATCTACAGTCTGTAAGTAAAGTTCATAGTCCATTCCGGCTATCCTCAGATGTAGATGATTCAGAAGTCCATGAAAATCAGGAAACAGGAAAAAATGGAAAAACAGTTTGTCTCTTTGCAGATGAAGTGAAGAAAAGGGAAAAAGGGATTCTCAGTTGACTCAGGGCTCTCAGGGTTCTCAGGGTTCATGCACTGTAGATTCCTCAGGGATTCTTCCTTTGGGCGCGATGTAGCTGTATAACACTCTGAAATTAAACTCTTTCAGCTAAAGTTAAATTTTTTTGTGGAATACACTGAATTTCACCATTCTCTTGCATTACCCAATAAGTGTGACCCGGACCTTCAGCTGAAACCACCCCTCGGACAGGTTTAGCCTCTCCTGAGGAAGAAAATACCCAGTTTTACCTAACAAATTCTTTTCTCTAACAACAGGAACTCTATCACCTTCTACTTTCTGTAGCAGATCTGAATGTGCAGGCCCAGCTCGGTTCACTGAACCTCTGCTATTTACCAGCCAGGTTGCTTGTGCTAAATGCTTTTCCCAGTTTTACAAAGATCCACCCCCATGGCTTTAAGAGTGGTCTTCAACAAACCGTTGTAGCCTTCAATCTTCCCTGCAGCTGGTGCATAGTAGGGAATGTGGAATATCCACTCAATGCCGTGCTCTTTGGCCCAGCTCTTTACAAGGTTGTTTTTGAAATGAGTTCCATTGTCTGACTCAATCCTCTCTGGAGTTCCGTGTCTCCACAGGATCTGTCTCTCCAGACCAAGAATGGTGTTGCATGCAGTTGCATGTGGAACTGGATAAGTTTCCAACCATCCGGTGTTTGCCTCTACCATAGTAAGCACATACTGCTTACCAGAACGAGAACGTGGTAGAGTGATGTAGTCAACTTGCCAAGCTTCACCATACTTGTACTTGGACCATCTGTCACCATACCATAAGGGCTTAAGTAATTTCGCCTGCTTAATAGCAGCACAAATGTCACAGTCATGGATGACTTGTGTGATAGTATCCACGGAAATGTCTATGGATCTGTCACGAGCCCACTGGTAGGTTGCATCTCTGCCTTGATGTCCTGACGAATCGTGAGCCCACGGAGCTAAGAATATCTCACCTCGGTGTTTCCAGTCGAGATCAAGATCAGAGTCCACGTCTACTTGAGAAACTCTTTCAGCTAAATCTGTCTGATGGTTGTGTTGCTGTTCCTCAGTAGCTTTGCTCTTAGGGATGTGAGCATCAATGTGTCTCACCTTCACTGGAATTCTCTCGATTCGATCAGCAATGTCCTGCCACAGGTCAGAATCCCAAATGGGCTTTCCTTTTCTCTGCCAACCATTCTTTTTCCAGTCCTTTAGCCGACCCCACAGAGCATTGGCTACCATCCATGAGTCGGTGTAGAGATAAAGCTTTGGCCATCTCTCACGCTCAGCTACGTCGAGAGCTAGCTGGACAGCTTTTACCTCTGCAAACTGACTGGATTCTCCTTCTCCACCCTTTGCTTCCGCAACTCGGCTCCACACTGCTGACTTCCACCTTCGCTTGTTCCCGACAAGACGACAGGAACCGTCTGTGAACAAAGCATATTTCTTTTCATCATCAGATAGGTCATTGTAAGGAGGAGCTTCCTCAGCACGAGTTACTCTCTCCTCTGGAGGTTTAGTACAGTTGGTACCTTCAGGCCAACTTGAGATCACCTCCACCAGACCAGGTCTTTCAAGATTTCCCATTCGAGCTCTCTGCGTTATCAGAACCATCCACTTAGACCAGGTGGAATCTGTTGCATGATGTGGTGTGGAACCTTTGCCTTTGAACATCCAATTCAAAACTGGTAATCTGGGAGCTAAGAGAAGTTGTAATTCAGTACCAATCATTTCAGAAGCTGCTTTCACTCCTTCATAGGCAGCTAGAATCTCTTTCTCCGTTGGAGTATAATTAGCCTCTGAACCTCTGTAACCTCGACTCCAGAAACCAAGAGGTCGTCCACGTGTCTCGCCTGGAGCTCTTTGCCACAAGCACCAGGTTGGACCATTGTCACTTGCAGCCGTGTACAAAATGTTCTTAATGTCTGGACCATCTCGGACAGGTCCCAGACCCATTGCTTGAACTACCTCTTGCTTTATCTGGTCAAAGGCTGCTTGTTGTTCAGGTCCCCAGTGGAAATGGTTTCGCTTTCGAATCACATCATACAGAGGCTTCACAATCTGACTGTACCCCGGAATGTGCAGTCTCCAAAATCCCACTATCCCCAAGAAACGTAGAGTTTCTTGCTTGTTCATGGGATTTGCCATGGTAGAGACTCTGTTTACCACATCCACTGGAATGTGTCGGCGTCCATCCTGCCACCGCACTCCCAGAAACTGGATCTCTCTGGTAGGTCCTTTCACCTTGTCTCGCTTGATGGCAAAACCTGCACTCAGAAGAATGTCAATGATTTTGTTACCTTTCTCAAAGACTTCCTCAGCAGTTTTACCCCAGACGATGATATCATTGATGAACTGGATGTGTTCTGGAGCACCCCTTCCTCCAGAGCATCGTGGATCACTGCATGACAGATGCTGGAGCTGTGGATCCAGCCCATTGGCAATCTGTTGAAAGTGTACTGGAGTCCTCTCCAAGGGAAAGCAAACTGAGGCCTGCATTCCACTACTATGGGAATAGAGAAGAAGGCATTAGCAATGTCTATGGTAGCATACCATTTGGCCTCTTTGGATTCCAGCTCATGCTGCAGTTCCATCATGTCTGGTACTGCTGCACTCATAGGTGGAGTTACTTCATTCAGGGCTCGGTAGTCGACTGTCAGACGCCAGTCTCCATTCTGCTTTTGCACAGGCCACACTGGACTGTTGAAAGGTGAATGAGTTTTGCTGATGACATTCTGACTCTCCAGCTGACGAATCAGATTCTGAATGGGCAACAAAGAGTCACGGTTGGTTCTGTATTGTCTGTGATGCACAGTCTGAGAAGCAACTGGCAATTTAATGTCCTGAATCTTGTGCTGTCCCACAACTGCAGATTCATCAGAAAGCTCAGGTCTAACAGACAGCTTCAGTTTTTGTTCATCAATTTCTACAGATGCTACTCCAAAAGCCCATTTGTAACCTCTAGGGTCTTTGAAATGCCCTTCTCTCAGAAAATCAATTCCCAAAATACAAGGTCCGTCAGGTCCGGTCACAACTGTATGCTTCCTCCACTGTTTACCAGTTAAACTTATACCAACCTCCACCTTAGTTAACTCTTGAGATCTACCAGTGACTCCCAGAATAGTTATAGCTTCTGACCCCTGATAATTTGATGGCATTATGGTGCACTGAGCCCCTCTGTCAACCAAGGCCTTGTACTTCTGAAATTGTGAAGTGCCAGGCCACTGGATGTACACATCCCAATAGATTCTGTTATCTCTGTTACCCCTCTCCTCCCCCTGGCGGGAGGCAGGGCAACCCTAGTTATGGGGAACATGCCCACATGTGCAATGAGCACAGTGTGCAGTGTTAGAACTGGAGCCACTGTTGGAGCTATTAGAGTTGTCCTGGGGAACTGTAGAAGTAACAGCCACCCTTCTGGTATTGCTACCTCGGGTTCTGCCACTTTGCAGTTCCCTCAGTCTCCTGAAAAGATTAGCAGTTGGTTGACCATCCCATCTGTTCATGTTCTCACCAAACTGATCACGCAGAGTTATCCAAATACTCGCACGTGATTGCCTTGGTGGTCTGTTTTGGTTGGATCTGTTTTGGAATGACCTGTTTTGGAATGACATCCTTGGAGGACATCTATTCCTCACAGAGGATGCCTGTATCCACCTGGAGGAAGAATTGGAATTATCTCTTTGTGCCAATTGGGAGATGGTATTTTTAAATTCATCATTCAGCTCTTTCATGCAATTCTCAATCTTTCCAGACAGAGTTTCAATGGCTGAAACCAAAGAAACACGTGTCATGCTATCCTCCAATTGTCTCATTTGATCAGTGAATTGGCCAACCGTAGGAGAAGCTCCACCATAATTTCTTGCCACAATTCTGCTTGCCAGAATATTTGCATAATTAGGAGGAGCAAGTTTGATGAGCTTCTTAGCAAGACCAGTTCCTACAGGAATTTCATCAGGATTCAGAGTCTCATGGCCACCATAGAGTACCTCTCTAACAGCAAATTCTCTCAGACACTTGATTCGCTCATCTATGGTAGTCCAGGGTTTAGGATTCCATGGAAGATCATCTCGGGAAGGATATCTCATGAGAGTTGCCATTAAAAGGCATATCCACAGAGTAACCTTACCGAGAGTCCTGCCTAGATGTCTATCTATTCCATTATCCTTTGAGAGAGTTCCTAGTTGAGCTGCTGAATTGTCTCCAACTTCTAGAGCTGGAGCACCTGTATCATAACATCTACCAAGCCAAGCTAGAATTGGCTCCTTATCTGCTCTGATATAATCTTTATGCACATTTCTCAATTCTTCCCTTCGTGACGAACAGTTGTCAATGTCATCTGTCTCCTCCTCTGCTTCCTCTTCCTGAAGTTCTTACCCCAATAATCTTACTTTCACTCTCCTAAGAATCTCTTTAAGGTCAGGAGTACCACCTTTAGTTGTTCTCCTATGAGCAATTTGCCCTGCATCTCCATCCAGTGATGATCTCAATAACTCAGCTATATCTTTAAGACAAACCTTTTCCTCCATCTCAGCAGGGTCTCTTTGAGCAGAAGTTCCCTCACCAGGATCGTCTCCTGGATCAGCTTTGGTCTTTCCACTTTTCATTTTTAAAACAGCTACCTGCTCAACTGGAACTGTGTCTGGATTTACAGCTGCCTTAACAGAAGCTGACAGGTTTTGAGATGAATCAGCTGCTGTGGAGGACATTTCCGGTCCTGCCAAAGAAGAAGGAGGAAATGACTTTGCCTCGTTAATGGCTGCCGAGGATGTGGGAGCCACCATGTTAGGAGCTGCTGCTGCCGCTGCAGCTGGCTGATTGCCAGAACCACCAACAGCACCGTTCAGAGCAGCCTTTCCGATGGGCTTTTTAGCTTTATCTTTAACTGATACAGATTGTGCATTCTCCTCATCACTAGATATTTCTGGGGTAGAGTTAGAGCTGTGCTTTCTCCTTTTCGATCTACGCCTAATTACAAAACAGCTTTAGATACTTTTTTTCCTCTCCTGGTACAAAGCATATAACAAGAACACATTGCTTATCACCAACAGCAGGATTGCACACATAAAATAAATCACCTTTGGATCCCAGCCATCACTTAAAACAACCCTTTCGCCTACCGGGATCTTAAACTACTTTATCTCTATGGGCAGAGTGGTGGAGGTCACATTCCTGTATCTATTAAGCCAAAAGAGTCCCAGGCACCAGTTGTAGAGAAGCTGAATCTTAAACCATAAATACAATTTATACATCAAGTATCTGCTTAAGTGATCGAAAATCAATCCCAGGAAGTACTTGTAGACCAGTACCGAACAAACTGAAAAGACCAAAGGCTCTAAAAGCCAAAACACTTTCATGTTTGCAACTCCGACTCGAGCAGACAATAAATCAAGCAACCATTTTGCCCTGCTTCTGGACAGCAATTATCCACAAGCCGCACATTGGGCGCCAATTAAAAATGTGGAAGGGTGAGAAAGTTCCCCCCACACACACAAAAGAATCCACAGCTAACTCAGCCGGAGAAGCAGATGAAAGCTGTATTTACAAGCAGAAATGGAATGCAATGAATATGTACAAAAACATACGATATTTACAATATATACAGAAATATACAGCAATGTATGCAATACAGGAGACCTTTTCCCAACCCCTGCTGCCAGGGGGGGGGTCGGCCTGTCCCCCCACTTCTCCCTCCCTACCTCCCCTTTTTCCCAAAAGGGTTAGAGAGAGAGAGAAAGGTAATTAAAGAGAAAATTCTGTTAAGCTCAAAAGCGAATGCAAGAGTTAGTTTTCTTATCTGGTTAGCTCTGTTAATCCAAGGTCATTCCTGCCCAGCAAGCTGTTGCTTCAGAGAGAGAGAAACAGGCCTGCTCACAGGACAGAGAGAAGAACAGACTGAACAGACTAAGCTAAAACTTACAGTTGCATTCTACCAATGAATTCAGTTTAGCATATCTTTGTTTTTCAATACATTCAGCCAGAGTGTTCAGAAAGTGTCCATTTCTTACAGGTACAGCCTAAACCGGTCATACTGTGGAAAAAGCAGCTTCGGGATCGGGGCAGCAGGATAGTCATCAGGTTTTGGGTTGGAAAGTCATACAGGATTTGCGATCCACAGTAGCAACGTATGGTGCCAATTCAAGTGAAGCTATGCAGCTTTTGTGTATTATAGACACTGATTTGCGGTGTCCATTTGATATTCATCAACTTGTGCAGATCATTTTTCAGCCTGTTCAGTAGTCAGTATTCGAAACTAGCTGGAAAAAATTAGCTGAAAAGGCTGCAATACAAAACATGCAAAGGGATCAAAACGATGTTCTGCTAAGTGTGGGGGCAGATGTTTTCATGGGCACAGGACCTGTGTTTTCTAATCCTAGCACACAAGCTCACTGGCATCCTTCTGTACTGGAACAGAGTCAAAGAATAGGCATGTCTGCAATTCGAAAGACAATGGAGCTTGCATCTCCACCTTCTCGATATACAGTATTAAACAAAAGCCTAACGAACCATTTCTGCAGTTTGTGGAGAGGGTTTCTGCTGCTATTGAGAAACAAGTTGATGATGAGAATCTCAGGCGAATTTTGTATCATCAGTTAGCAAAAGACAATGCAGATGGTGACTGCCAAAAAATTATTGAAGCATTGCCAGGTGAACCATCTGTAGCTGATATGGTCACGGACTGTTCAAAGGTCAGCAGCACTGATTTTAAGATGACTGCACTTGCAGCTGCCTTAAAATCAGGAGGCCCAATAAGATGTTTCAGCTGTGGGAAAGAGGAACATGTGAAAGCTAATTGTAAGCAATTGTAAGCACAGCTGGGAGTTGACTTGAAAAATTCTTCTTGTGTTCTTTGTGGTAAACTTTGTCATTATGCCAAACACTACAAACCTAAATTTCATGTAAGTGGTCAGCCTTTACAGGGAAACGGGAAAAGGAACGTGAAAGGGTACATGATGACACAAATACCCCCAATGTCAGCAATCCATTTCCAGCCGGGGCGTATCCAGCCCAGCAGGTCCAACCTTGTGGACAAATTATCAGCCAGCACAAGGGGATCAGCAGGGATGGATTTATCCACACCCAATATAATAACTATTTCAGACACAAAGACACAAAAGGTGCCTTTGGATGCATGAGGGCCAATTGGTAACAGGCTCAATGCTTTATTAATAGGATGATCGAGTAGCACCCTTCAAGGAATAGATGTACATGTAGGGGTAATTTATGCTGATTATGTTGGGCAAATATGTGCTTTAATATCTACTGCAACACCACCTGTAACAATTCCTAAAGGGACTCAAATTTGTCAGCTTGTACCTTTTGTGAGTCATTTTTCCAGAACAGAGCAGACTATCCGTGGTGACAAAGGATTTGGATCTACAGGACCACCCGTGGTGTTATGGTCTCAGACAATCACTGAGAAGAGACCACAAATGACCTGCGTGCTCTAAAACGGCTATTTCAGTTGTCCAATGCTGAAGCTTGAAGTATTGTTGCTGCATGTCCTGATTGTCAGGGCCATCATATTCCTCACTATTCTGGTACTAACCCTAGAGGGTTGCGAGCCCTCCAGATCTGGCAAACAGATGTTACTCACATTGCTGAATTTGGTAGACATGGATTTGGTAGACATGAATTTGGACACATGAATTGTTCATGTGTCTATTGATATGTTTTCCTCAGTCATCATTGCTACTGCTCACACAGGAGAGACTGCCAAAGATGTTATTCATCATTGGCAGGGAGCTTTTTCTATTGCTGGAGTTCCTCTTCAGATAAAAACAGACAATGGTCCAGTGCATGTGTCTGCAAAGGTTAACTCATTTTTGCAGTCATGGGGTATAACTCATGTTAGAGGTATGCCTCATTCTCCCACTGGACAAGGTACTGTTGAATGAGCACAAAGTGCATTAAAATAACTGTTGCAAAAACAAAAAGGGGGAATGGCAGGGGATCCTCCAGAAGCTTGACTGAGCAAAGCTATGTACGTTCTAAATTTTTTGCAGATTTCTGGTGATTCTCAGGAACCCCGATACTGTGTCATTTTGGCTCCTTGGCTACCACCAGTCAGGTGCCTTCAGGAGCTAAAGTCAGGGTTCAGGATCGGCAAACAGGTCAGTGGTCAGATCCTTGTGATTTAATAACTTGGGGACGAGGGTATGCTTATGTCTCAACAGATTCTGGATCACACTGGGTTCCAGCAAGATGGGTTTGACCACTGTTTTCATCACCCTCTGGACACTGACTGTTGCAAGAGTCATGCAGATTCCAAAGCTACCACAGAAGAATGTGTCGGTCATACTTGCTAATGTCTGGAAACAAGATACACTGTGCCTCTCGGTATCAACACCTATGAATCCTTTCAGCACCTGCTTGGTGGGTGTTCTGGTGAACAGATGGAAGGACATTACCGAGAAGACTGAGCCTTTGAGCTCAAAAAGAACATTTTGTGTGTGTTTTTCTTGGTGTATTTTAACTATTGCCTGACGTGGCTTCTGTTCAATATGCTCCTCTGTAAAATGGGGGTGTGATAGAATTTTTGCTATTAGTTCAGGGTCATGATTGTCAAGAATTTGAAAGATTGTTTACAGGATGGGGATTTTCTGGTTAGTTTCTTTCAATTGTTAAGACCGAGTTATTGTAATTGTGATTGTAATGTTACTGATGTTGCCCTGTTTGATTAACCTGTTGCAAAGGGCCCTGGAGCAGATGATCAAAGCGACATCTGTAACAGAAAAACAAAAAGGAGGAATTGTGGGGCACTGTGATATACCTGTGAACCCTTGGAAGAGCTCAGGTGAGAAAACATCACTGTGCTCCCATAAGAATTTGGGAACTCCCTGGACAGACTGAGTGAGAATGAGAAACGGCAACATAAGATAGGAGGCCACCTGGACGATCTTAACAAGTAATTATAGCAATGCTATCGCTAACCCATGAGAATCTTGAGAAAAGTTCATTAGCCAATTGCAGGCAGCCACACTAACAATACACACAATAGGTGAGTTGTGTGTTGGAATAAACGGCCTCTCCCTTTTTTGGCCTTCTATATGCTCTGTTTGCATTTGATTCTAGTTGCACAGACTGTCACCTTATCCCTACCCTTATCCCCTTACAGAGACACCCTCAGGCAGGGAGAAGGGAAGTTCTGGGAGGTTTTTTGGGTGTGCTTTGAGTGACTCTGTGTGCTTTGGGTTTCTTTTGTCACTATGCTTGTAGCTCTCTGTAAAGCACTAATTGCTTTTCCATTTCAACTTTCCATCACTTCTGCAATCAATTTGTGTAAGTGTCATTCTTTTGCCCCTTACAGGGCGTAGGAGGGGATCTTCCTGGCCTCAAACAGGGACACGGCTACAGAGAAAAAAAAATCTTAGCTACTGCAAAAGAATTTATATCAGGTTTCCATTTATATAAGGCTGCAGGATTCTAGCAGCTCCCTTTTAAATCAACTGCTGGGCTTTTTCCTCTGAATTTTTAGGAGTGCTCCTGAATTACTGTTATGCAGTGCAGACCCCTTCTCTTTACCATTTCCCCTTTTGTCAGCTTAGCTAGTGACAAAAAAGTCTTCTGCTACTGGAACATTGTTGCAGTTTCTGCCCAGTGAAGGCTACGGTCAATCTTAGTGTGAATAGCATGCAGGAAGCAGTCAGAAAGAGAAGTGTTGTCTTTTTGTATAAGTGCCAATAAGTACACCACCATTGACTCTGACTGTTCTCTACAAAGACTGAAAATTGAAAAGAGGGACACAATTATTCCCCCAACCTAAGAACTCAGCAACAAAATATATACACCCCTTCCTATCGTAAAAGTACAGTTCTGTGCTGGCAAACAAACAATTCTTCTAAGGAAAAGAAACATTACAAATTTGAGTAAGTAACTGGAGGTATTGTTAAGACACAGAAAACTGAAAACTTAGCCTGTAGTAAAACTGCAGACACAGAACAATTAGTAATAGCTTCTCCATGAGTTAGTAGAACACTTCTTTTTTATTCACCCAGCAGTGTTCACAAATAACAGCAAAGAAAAAACCTGTGATTTATATATATGGACAGGTATACATGCACCCTTGCCTTCCTGCTGCCTTCTGCACTCTCAGCACCAGAAGCAATTCATGGAGTCTAAATAAATATCAAAGAGTTAAGGCCACAAACTGACAACAAGGAAATCAATGGCTCCAGAAACCAGCTAGTAGGATCAATAAAAGAGATTAGGGCCTCACAAGCTAGTGTGGGGCACTTACAGGTAATATAGCTTACACTTCATCTGACAAGGATCTCTTATCATCAGGATAAAAACTGTCATAGAAACAAAAGTACACTGAGTAGCCAATGGAAGATTCTCCTTAACTGCAAACACTAAATGCTGACCTCTGAATGAAAGGGATTTATATTGAGGCCACAGGGAATTTCCAATTGCTTCTCCACACACCTGTGCCTTTGTCCATGGGAATTGTTTCAGATACAAGATTGGTTCTGATACAGCATGGTCAGGCCAACAGGCCTGTAGTTCCCTGGATTCTACTTTTTCCCCTTTTTGTAGATCAGTGCCATGCTAGCAAGCCTCCAGCCAGCTTGTCACCTGCCTTGTTAACCAGGACTGCTGATAGGCCTGTATAAGCTTTCGTATCTGTTCTTTTTCCCAATCTTTTGGGATTGCTTGTTGTTTAGTTTTCACTGCCCAGATTCAAATTTATGTTATGCTTCAATATGCTTGCCATTTGGAAGGAAACGTGTAAATTTCCTCCGTTAAGAAAAGTGATTTGACAAACATGCCCTCACATCTCTTAGCACCATGTCAAAAACAAGCTCTGTAAGACCAGTGTATCCATTCTCTCATACTAATAAAATCTTCAGTAGCCTCAATCTTCATCTTTACCTTAGATTCCAAGGAAAAAAAAAACCTCATAAGAGAACAGAAAGATATACATTCTTACTATGTTTTTGTATATCTATTGAGGTTTGGTATGCCAGACATAATGGAATTTCAGTACTGTATTGAGCCGAGAGGTAAACAGATGTTTTAACCCTTATTTCTTCTAAGCTAAGAAAACAAACAGCTATTGCCTGAGTTTACTTCTCTGTGAGGTTGAAGAAACTAATAATAACCATCAGATTATTCATCTGGGTTCATCTTCAGATGAAGCGCATCTGGGGAAAAAAAAAAAAATTATGAGAAAGGGATTTAAACAATAGCCGATCCCAGAGAGCCCAGTGAGGAGGCTGTCCTTTCTCAGAAGTGGATAACTCCAGGACAATCAGAGATCACCTTATTTTATGGAGCAGCCACCAGGACAACATCCCTGCTCTTGTCAGTTGCACCCTGTGATAGGACAGGGGTAATAGATATAAACTCCAGCACAGCAGGTTCCACCTCAACATGAGGAGGAACCTCTTCACTGTGAGGGTCACAGAGCACTTAAACAGGCTCCTCAGAGATTTTGTGAAGTCTCCTTCTCAGGAGACTTTCAAGACCCATCTGGATGTGCTCCTGTGTGAGCTGTGCTAGATTCCATGGTCCTGCTCTGGCAGGAGGATTGGACTTGATGATCTTGGGAGGTCCCTTCTGGCCTCTAGCATCCTGTGATCCTGTGATCAGTTTGGAGTAGTGGATAGCCTTCATCTGCAGAACTCAGTAACCTGGTTCATACTTAAGTACTTAAAGCACAGAGAGCAGAAGTATGACTGGGTACCTGGGACCTGCTTTGCAGGTCGGCAGGACCCCTGGTTGGCAGTGAGGTCTGGCAGGATTGTCCTCTTGTGAGACTGCTTGGGATTGAGACGTCAGCTGCAGGAGGTTTAAATCACACCCGGGCTGTGTGCGCGATACCATTTTGGCTGCAGAGCCTTCCTACTGCTCAGAATTTATTATTTTGTTTGTTTGGTTATTTTACTATCAATAAAATGCTGAACCATGGTTGTCACTTGGATGAACACTGGAAAACAGTGTGTACCCAGACAGAGGTGTTGCAACAGCATGCAGGATTCCAGGCTGCTGGCTGCAGAGAGTGCTTGAGCCTGGCACTTGGAATGGAGGGGAAGGAGAGAACACCTGTGTCAGGTGTGACCAGGTGAACTTTCTCCTCAATCTGGTGGCAGACCTGAAGGATGAAGTGGCCGAGCTGAAGGATGAAGTGGCCGAGCTGAAGAATGAGGTATCTAAGCTCAGGTCCATAAGGGAAAGCGAAAGGGAGTTAGATATGTGGGATCAGGCTCTGCAGATCTCCCCTGCCAAGGGAAGTGTCCCTGGAAACAGGGAAGCATGGATACAGGTCCCTGCCAGGGGTGGCAAGGGAAATCCATCCCAGCTTTCTCCTCCTCTTCTGCTACCATTGTATAATGAGGCCCTGCAGGGCAGTGGAGATCAGAGGGCTGAGGAGCTGCCATCTGGGGAGGTGCCTAAGGCCAAGCAGTCCCCACCAACTATAATGACCAGCTCCACAAAGAAAAAGAGAAGGGTTATAGTTGTTGGGGACTCTCTCCTGAGGGGTATGGAGGGACCCATATGTCGTCCTGACCCATCCCACAGGGAGGTCTGCTCACTACCTGGGGCACGGGTAAGGGACATCACAAGGAGACTCCCAAAGCTGATCCAGCCCTCTGACTATTACCCTTTGCTGGTAATACAAGCTGGAAGTGATGAAATTGATAAGAAGGATGCCAGGGCAGTTAAAAAAGAATTCAAGGCCCTTGGACAATTGATTGATGGGGCAGAAGCTCAAGTGGTGTTCTGCTCAGTTCCCTCAGTGGCAGGAATGTACACTGAGAGGAACAGGAGAACCCACACCATCAACAGTTGGCTCAGGGGATGGTGCCAGCAACGGAATTTTTGGTTCTTTGATCATGGGAAAACTTTTACTGCACCTGACCTGCTGGATCCTGATGGGGTGCAGTTATCTAGAAAGGGTAAGAGAGTCCTAGCACTAGAGCTGGCAGGGCTCATTAAGAGGGCTTTAAACTAGGTCTGAAGGGCATGGGTGAGGAAGTCAGTCCCTCTGTAGATGAAGGACTGGGGCACAGATTAGGGTCAATAGAGAAGTCAAGAACCCAGCTGAAGTGCATGTACACCAATGCACGCAGTATGGGCAATAAGCAAGAGGAGCTGGAAGTCCTGGTCCACCACGGTGACAACGATATAGTCACCATTTCAGAAACATGGTGGGAAGACACGCACAATTGGAGTGGTACACTCTGGGGGTAACAGGCTCTTCAGGAGAGACAGGCGAGGGAGAGGAGGAGGAGGGGTGGCTCTGTATATTAGGGAGTTGTTCTCTGCCACAGAACTTGAGGTGGAGGATGAAGAGATTGAGAGCCTGTGGGTTAAAATCAGAGGGAGGCCTAACAAATCTGACATCCTGGTTGGAGTCTGTTATAGACCACCCAACCAGGATGAGGAGACACTTGAAATATTCTATAAGCAATTGGAGGCTGTCTCAAGATCATCATGTCAGACTTTAACCTGCCAGATATCTGCCGGGAGCTTAATTCAGCAGAGAGGAGGTAGTCCAGAAGATTCCTGGAGCGCATGGAGGACAACTTCCTGATGCAGCTGTTAAGTGACGCTACCAGGGGTCAGGCTCTGCTTGACCTGTTGTTCTCCCATAGAAAAGGACTGGTGGGAGATGTGACGGTGGGAGGCTGTCTAGGGTGCAGTGATCATGAGCTTGTGAAGTTTTCAATATGCAGGGAGATAGGGAGGAGCACTAACAGAACCCTCACCTTGGGCTTCCGGAGGCCAAACTTCAGCCTGCTAAGAAACTTATTTGCAAAATTCCCTGGGTATCAACCCTCAAGAACCAAGGGGTCCAGGATGTTTGGACCTACTTCAAACAGGAGCTCTTGAAGGCACAGGAACTGGCAGTTTCAATGTGCCAAAAGATGAGCCAGTGGGGAAGGTGAATGGCCTGGATGAGCAAGCAGCTCCTGAAAGAATTATGGGGAAAAAAGAGGCTGTATCACCTTTGGAAGGAGGGGAAGCCTTCTCGTGATATGTTTAAGGAAGTTGTTAGATTATGTAGGAAAAAAAATAGAGAGGTAAAGGCCCAGTTGGAACTGAGGCTGGCCACCTGAGTGAAGGAAAATAAAAAGCACTTTTACAAATATGTTTACGCTAAAAAGAAGGGCAAGAAGAACCTGCACTCCCTATTGGACCCGTAGGGGAACACAGTGATTAAAGATGAGGAAAAGGCTGAGGTCCTGAACACCTTCTTTGCCTCAATTTTCAACAGTAAGGCAGGAGGAGTTCAAGACGAGTGTCCTCCTGAGCTGGGTGATGGGGTCAGGGAGCAGTGTATTGCCCCGGAAATCCATGAGGAATTAGTTTGGGACCTGCTGAGCCACTTTGACACCCACAAGTTCATAGGACTGGATGGGATCCATCGTATGGTGCTGAGAGAGCTGGCAGATGAGCTGGCCAAGCCGGTCTCCATCATTTTCCTCCAGTCCTGGCTGACCGGTGAGGTCCCAGATGACTGGAAACTGGCCAATGTGATGTCCATCCACAAGAAGGGTCAGATGGAGGAACCTGGAAATTCCAGGCCAGTCAGCCTGACCTCAGTGCCAGGGAAAATTATGGAGCAGATTATCCTGGCGGCAATAACTGCACACCTGAAGGATGGCCAAGGGCTCAGGTCCAGCCATCATGGATTTAGGAAGGGCAGGTCCTGCCTCTTCAACCTGATTGCCTTCTATGATCAGGTCACCCACCTGGTGGATGTGGGAAGGCCTGTGGATGTGGTTTACCTGGACTTCAGCAAGGCCTTTGATACCATCCCCCAAAGCAAACTGCTGGCCAAGCTGTCAGCTTGTGGGTTGGACAGCATCACTCTGTGCTGGGTTAGGAACTGGCTGGAGGGCTGAGCCCAGAGAGTGGTGGTGAATGGTGCCACCTCCAGCTGGCGGCCAGTCACCAGTGGCATCCCCCAGGGATCAGTGCTGAGCCCCATCCTCTTCAATGTCTTCACTGATGATCTGGATGAGGGGATTGAGTTAGTCATGAGCAGATTTGCAGATGACACCAAGCTGGGAGCAGATGTTGGTCAGTTAAAGGGCAGAAGGGCTCTGCAGAGAGACGTTGACGAACTGAACAGGTGGGCAGAGTCCAACCGGATGGCATTCAACAAATCCAAGTGCCGGGTGCTGTACTTTGGCCACAACAACTCCATACAGAGCTACAGGCTGGGGTTGGAGTGGCTGGAGAGCAGCCAAACAGAAGGGGACCTGGGGGTGCTGATTGACAGCTGCCTAAACATGACCCAGCAGTGTGCCCAGGTGGCCAAGAGGGCCAATGTCATCCTGGCCTATATCAGGAATGGTGTGGCCATCATAAGCAGGGAGGTCATTGTGCCCCTGTACTCTGCATTGGTTAGGCCACACCTAGAGTCCTGTGTCCAGTTCTGGGCCCCTCAGTTTAGGAAGGACATCGAGACACTTGAATGTGTCCAGAGAAGGGCAATGAGGATGGGGAGAAGCCTTGAGCACAAGCCCTATGAGGAGAGGCTGAGGGAGCTGGGGTTGTTTAGCCTGGAGAAGAGGAGGCTCAGGGGAGATCTCATTGCTTTCTACAACTACCTGAAGGGGGATTGTAGCCAGGAGCGAATTGGTCTCTTCTCTCAGGCAACCAGCACCAGAACAAGGGGACACAGTCTCAAGCTGTGCCAGGGAAAGTTTAGGCTGGAGGTGAGGAGAAAGTTCTTCACTGAGAGAGTCATTCGCCATTGGAACGGGCTGCTACCTGAAAGGTGGTTGTAGCCAGGAAGGGGTTGGTCTCTTCTCCCAGGCAACCAGCACCAAAACAAGGGGAAACAGTCTCATGCTGTGCCAGGGAAGTTTAGGCTCGAGGTGAGGAGAAAGTTCTTCACTGAGAGAGTTCACCATTGGAATGGGCTGCCCACGTAAGTGGTGGAGTCACCGTCCCTGGAGGTTTTCAAGAGGGGTTTGGATGTGGCACGTGGTGCCATGGTCTAGTCATGGGGTCTGTGGTGACAGGTTGGACTTGATGATCTTTGAGGTCTCTTCCAACCTTGGTGATTCTGTGATACTGTGAAGTGCTCTAACTACTGGGCTTTTTCTTAGTCAATGGTGTGTATTGACTTCCTTTGAACATTTATCTAGATTTGTGAAACTTGTCTTCTCATCAAAACAGCTATATGAACATTCACTTTTGTCTATTTCAGTGGGTCAGCAATTTCCTAACAGAATTCCACCATGGCAGTTCAACAAGGCAGAAAAACTTGGTGGACAGGATTCTTCTCCTTTCTTTTCTGTACTGGGTCTGGGAAGAAATGCCCCTATGCTGAATCAGCATCTCTCATAAGAGAGGTGGGCAAAGTGTTAGTGGAGATGCAGCCTCTATGGGCTATTTAGACACCCTCAAGTAGTGCCAGTGACCTTGAGCACCAGCAAACAAAGCAAGCAAACAGCACTTGGCACGTCAAGAAGTGTGTGGTATAGCAGTTTGTGAGACAGTTTGGGAGAGTGGGCAGAGGAGTCTCTCTTACTGGCAAGATCAGCCCCAGGGCAGGAGCAGTGGTCTCCATCCAGCAGAAGATGATGCCTTCCTCATGTGATACCCCCAAGACCACTGATGCAGATATCCAGATTGAGCTTGAAGGAAGGGACAAAACCATGTAAGCATCAGGCTGCAGAGTCTGCTCATCTACGACACTGGTGCAGGAGAACAGCACAAAGCTCACTTGCAGGAGATGTAACCAGCTAGAGGAGCTCTTCTGCTTGGTAACAGAACTCCAGTAGCAGGTGAGCAGGCTGAGAAACATCACAGAATCACAGAACATTACTGGCTGGAAGGAACCTTGAAAGATCATCTAGTTCAACCCCTTGTGAGATCAAGATCACCTGGAGTAGGTCACACAGGAACACAGCCAGGTGAGTTTTGAATGTCTCCAGAGAAGGACACTCCACAATCTCACTGGGCAGCCCGTTTCAGTGATTTGTCACCTTCACAGCAAAAAAGCTTTTCCTTATGTTCCTGTGGAACCTCCTATGCTCCAGCTTGCACCCATTGCCTCCTGTTATATTATTAGATACCATTGAGAAGATCCTAGCTTCAGCCTTCTGACACTCGCACTTCACATATTTATAAACATTAATGAAGTCACTTCTCAGTCTCCTCTTCTCCAAGCTGAAGAGACCCAGGAACTCAGAGATAGACCAGTGTATTCACACACTCTTTTCCCCTGAACAGTCTCAGATGTCTGTTAGAGCTCACGAGGGCGAATGGAAACAGGCTCCTGCTTGGTTCAGCAGACAAGTCCTCCCACAATCACCTACACATTCCCCATTACCGCTACAGGTACGGGGATCTGGACTCTGAGGGACAGTCAAACAATGACAAAGATGGAAATGCATCCAAGGAGCTACTAAAGGTAAGGCAGTCAGCACCATGCATCAAGACAGCCTCTACCAAGAAAAAGAGAAGGGTTATTGTCATTGGTGATTCTCTTCTGAGAGGGACAGAAGATCTAATTTGCCATTATGACCCATCCCACAGGGAAGTCTTCTTCCTCCCTGGGGCCAAGTTAAGGACGTGGCAACAAAAATTCCCACCGTGGTGTGGCACACAGGTTATTAACCATTATTTACCTTCCAGATAGGCAATGACGAAGTACTAAAAAAGAAAACTGAGGGCTGTAAAGAGGGTCTTCAGGGCCATGAGTCAACTGGTCAAGGCAGAGGAAGATCATGTAGTGTTCTTCTTCATTCCCCCAGCAGTGGGGACTAACGCAGTCAGATTGAGGAAGATGCATTAGATGAATTCTTGGCTTTGAGCCTGGTGTCACCAGCAGGACCTTGGGGTTTTTGGTCATGATTCAATTTCCTGCTGGAGCAGATGGCATGTGCCTTTTCCAAAGGGGAAGAAGGGTTTTATCACAGGAGTTGTTGGGATCATTGACAGGGCTTTAAACTAGACTGATTCTGTGAAAGGGGGAAAGAGGAAGGAACAGGCTTGCTGGAGGCAAGCCTGGAACACTTGTGGGATGGTGTGATGGTTCCACTTCTATCTTAGTGGAGGTAGGGGATAATGGGTCATGAAATACAGAAGATTCAAGGGCCGTTGATGAACTAGGACTCAAATTAGTGCCTGGTATCTTGCCACCATGCCTGTGGAAAGGAACCAGGACCCAAAAGTCCAGAACCCAGAAGCAGCAACTGAAACAGGAAGCCTCCCATGTTACAACCTGAACTTCAAGCCCCATAATACTTTGATCCAGAGAGTACTTTCATTTTGGAAGCTGGTATGACTGTAGTATGATACGAGTAACAGCAACAAATTCAACTCAACCCATGGCAATGGGTAATAAGCAAGAAGAGCTCGAAGCTATCATCCAGAAGGGAAACTATGATGTTATTGCCCTGATAGAAACGTGGTGGGATGAATCACATAGCTGGAGTGTTGTGATGGATGGCTATAGGCTCTTCAGAAGGTATAGGCACAGAATGAGAGGCAGTGATGTGGCCCTGTGTGTTAGGGAAGTTCTCGACAATAACAGTGATGATGTGCTTGTGGGTAAGAAACAGGGAAAGGCCAAAAAGGCAGACACCATGATGGAACTCTGCTGTAAAGCACCAAGGCGGGATGAAGAGATTGAGGAAGTGTTTTGTAGGTGTCTGGGGAAGGGCGTAGAAGGTCTCAGAATCACTATTTTTGTGCAGACTTTACCAGAAATTTGCTGGAAATAAGATGCCACAGAGAGGAAGCAGTCCCAAACATTCTTGAAGCATGTGGAGATAACTTCATAACATGTGGAGATAACACAGCTGATGAACGAGCCGACAAGGGACAGCTCTCTACTAGACCTGCTGCTTATAAACAGAGAAGGACTAGTATGACAAGTAAAGGTTGGTGTACTATGATGGATATGGTTATTAATTTATTAATTCTTGTTACAGTTATTAATATTTAATAGTCAGAACTATTAATAAAAATATTAATAACATTATTAATTGTAAAAATACTGTGGAAAATATTAATAAAGCCTGTTAACTGGTTTGAAATATTTGGTCATGGAAAGGTATCTCACAAGCAAGAACATATAACAATTTAAACAATATTAGCAAAAAAAAACCAACCCAGAAACAACAATCAGTAATTTAAACTGCAAAGAAAAAAATCAAACTTTGACAACATTCTGGATTTGTCCACAAGGGGAGAGCTCTAGAACTCTCTAGGGCAGCAGAGCTTCTAACAGATGCTTAGAAAAGTCACATTTGTTGGGTTGGGTTACTCACTGCTTTAGTCCAGTATATTCAGTTGCTGCGTTTATAATCCCAAGAATATGTGGCTCATTTAAATTCACACCAACCGGCGGTAGCATCTGCATGCAGATGCTTCTCTGCTGGGGGTGGAGTGCTCATCCCTGCAGCTCTGGGCTCAACAGCTTTCATAGCTTTGGAGAGGTTCTTCAGCTGCAGTATTCACAGTGGCTCTTGTTACTTCTTTCAATTTAACAAAGCTATCCCAGGGTCTTGGCTTCCCCAGGGTTTATCCCTCAGCCGAGCAACACATGTCTGTCTGCTCCTGGGCTTTTATGATGCATTACTGTGAAGGGCCCTTGTATCTTTCTGAGTAAATGGAGGCATGGCACAGATTCTGGGTTGCAAGTTAAAGCAGGGCTTGGCTTCTCAGACTTGCAAAGTAAGGCTTGAGTCTTCTCTCTCAGATCTTAGGCAAGCCAAAGAACTCACTCTTTGCATTAGAGTTTATAGATTTCCTGTGACAATGATGGCCAGTGACAAGAGATAGAAACCTGATACTTTAGCCTATAGAATCAAGTTTTCTCCAAACGTGGCCAAAGGCAAAGGCAAACACACCTGGCCCACTTGGAGCCCAAGGCATGTTCAGACAAGCCTGGGTAATGTGGGTAATCTCTTGGAAAATCAGACCTGGCTTCTGCTCCATTATCTGTTTCAGGGAATCTCTGAGGCTTTGTCCCTTCAGGAAAATTATGAAACCTGAAATATTAATAATTATTATTTATGAAGTTAAAAAATATTAGTAACCATTTAACTATATATATATGCAGATTCTAGTGCATGGGTGTGTATATATCCCATAAACTGGTACAGTATAACAGTTTTGAAAAAAAATAGAAAAACACAAACCAGTTATTCATTTAGGACCAAGAGTGCAATTCCCCTGCTTGTCCACCAGATGGAGACTCAACAAGACGCCTGGCTTAATACAGCAGTATGTCTAGGTATCAGGCCCACACAGTTTTAAAGGAACTTTTCAGAAATTTAAAACGACTTTTGATCACAAATTATACCTCCAGGCATTCCAGGAGCTGCTACATTATAAACCATAGATCACCATACCAAGTGGGCTAAACTGCAGGGATTTTAAACAGGACCCAAACTGGTGTTAAACATGTGAACACTGAAAAGTTAGCTTCACTTGCGAAGCTGGTCAGTGCTGAGGCTGTCTATGTGGCTCATGGGGACCTGGCAGGGCCGTACCTGATCACTGTCAAGGCTGGCTACAGGGATGGACCCTTCTGGACATCGTGGAGGAAAGCCTTCTCCCATTGCTGGTTCACCTGGACCAGGCTCTTGGGCACTTCCCAGCACTGGCAGTGCTGCAGAGTCTGCAGCATACAGGGAGTGGTGTAGAGCGGGACAACTTTTCTGCTGGTTCAGCTCGGAAATGAGTAAGCACCTGGGACTCTCACAGGCAGTCCTAAAAGAGCGGCAGGTGGCTGCTTCTCCTGCATCTGAGCAACTGACATACAGGGGCTGCTAGGCACAGTTCTTAGTTTGCAAGCAGGCACATGGAGGGATGCTTTGGTTTGCAGGTCTGCAACTTCATGCAGAAGACACATGGAACTACTGAAAGGATTCGGACAAGTTCTCTCCAGGCTGGCTAGGCTTACCAGCAGGGTCTCAGTCTCTTAGGGTATGGTGGCAGCTTCTTCCTACATGTGGGATTGCAGATATGACACAATACTGTAGTTGTAATGCAGCTTTAGGCGAAGGACTCTTTGCTGGATTCAGGGTAAACTGAGGCAAGCTGGCACTTCCTGGAGAGCAGGCTTCTTTCCAGACTGCAGACAAAGGCAGTACACATGCACAAGGTCAGAGCACGTGTACAGAGCAAGAGAGCAATAGCAAAAACAATAGAGCAAGAGCAAAAGAGCAAAAGAGAGAGTTGTTTACAATTTGGGTAATATATATAATTTGCTTGGTGCTTGGATTTGACCAAGAGTCAAACCTGGCAAACACCATTAACCAGTGGCAAAGTCAGTGGCAAGGCATGTGATTAGAATTATGCCTATATTCAGAAGAAGGACAAGCAAAGCACAGCCATCCCACAAGGTGGGCACATGATCTTGTTCACACCAAAGAAGTCAGGTCGGGTTGTTTACCCCGGCTTGTTGACAATTGGGCCTTTGTTTACTCACCTCTGGTTGAGTACCCACTCCAGAAGGAGGGGGAAGCAGGGTTTGTGCAAAACATGTAGGGAAAAATTTTTGCAATATTTGGGTCATAATTCTGGCCATGGGCAGTCTTCACCATATGGATGTCTTGGACAAAGTGACTGTGAAATGGTGGAGTTTTCAATTCTTAGTGAATTTAGAAGGGGAGTTGGACTTCCAGAAGGCAGATTTTGACTTGTTTAGGAGGCTGGTTGATGGCATCCCCTGGGAGGTAGTGTTGAAGCACAAGGGAGTCCAGGGAGGCTGGACATTCCTCAAGAGGGAAATCCCAAGGCAGAGAAACAAGTTGTCCCAATCCATCAGAAAATGAGCCAGTAGGGTGGAAGACCAGCCCGGATAAGTAGAAAGCATTGGGTAGAACTCATGAAGAAAAGGAGAGTCTACTGGCTATGGAAAAAGGGGCAGGAAACTCAGGAAGAGTAGAAGACTCTTGCAAGGATATGTAGGGAGAAAATTACAAAGGCCAAATTTCAGCTAGAACTCAATCTAGCCACTGTTATTGCAACCCTTACCTTTCCTTGCACATTAGGCATGGGGATCTGGAACTTGAGAGCCAGGTGAATGAGGAAGATCCATCCAATGAGTCACCCAGGGCTGGTGGCTCAGCCCCATGCCTTAGGACTTCCATAACTAAGGAAAAAAAAAAAGGTAATTGTAGTACATGACTCTCTTCCAAGGGGTGCAGAGGACTCCATTTGTCCACCAGACCTATCCCACAGGGTGCCTTTCCAGGGAAGTCTGCTGCCTCCCTGGTGTTTGGGTAAGAATCACAGAACCATAGAAATATTAAGGTTGGAAAAGACCATCAGGATCACCAAGTCTGACCAATAACCTGACTTTACAAAGTTCACCCCTAAACCATATTCCCAAGCACCATATCTAAACGTCCTTTAAACACATCCGGGGGTGGTGACTCAACTACTGTGCTGGGCAGCATATTCCAATGCCTGACCACTCTTTCTGTGAAATTTTTTTTCCTAATGTCCAGTCTAAACCCACCCAGTCATAGCTTGAGGCCATTTCCTCTTGTTCTGCCACTAATTACCTGGGAGAAGAGACCAGAACCAACCTCTCTACAACATCCTTTCAGGTAGTTGTACAGAGTGATGAGGTCTCCCCTCAGCCTCCTCTTTTCCAAACTAAACAGCCCCAGCTCTTTATTTTCCAGGCCCTTTACTAGCTTCATTGCCCTCGTCTGCATTCACTCCAGCACCTCCACATCTCTCCTGTACCAAGACGCACAAAAGTGGGCACAATACTCAAGGTATGACCTCACCAGAGCTGAGTACTAGGGGACAATCACCTCCCTGCTTCTACTGGACACAGTATTTTTGATACAAGCCAGTATGCCATTGGCTTTCTTGGCCACCTTAGCACACTTCTTGCTCATATTCAGTTGCCTTTCAATTAGAATCCTCAGGTCCCTTTCTGCCAGACAGCTCTCCAACCACACTTCCCCAAGCCTGTAGCGTTGCTTGGCATTGTCATGACCCAAGTGCAGGACCTGGCATTTGGTCTTATTGAGTCTATTCCCATTAACATTGGCCCATTCATCTAATCTATCCAAGTTGCTCTGTAGAGACTCCCTACCCTTGTGAAGATCAACACTCCCACCTGATTGCAACCTCCCTTCAGGTAGTTGTAGACAGCAATAAGGACTCCCCTAAGCCTCCAGATAAGCAACCCCAGCTCCCTCAGCCTCTCCTCATAGGGCTTGTGCTCCAAACCTCTCACAAGCTTTTTTGCCCTTCTACAGGCACGTTCCAGTGACTCAATATCTTTCTAGAACTGAGGGGCCCAGAACTGGACACAGGACTCAGGGTGTGGCCTGACCAGTGCTGAGTACAGGGTGAGAATGACCTCCCTGCTCCTGCTGGCCACACTATTCCTGATACAGGCCAGGATGCCATTGGCCTTTTTGGCCACCTGGGCACACTGCAGGCTCATTTCAGCCTCCCATCAACCAGCACCCTCAGCTCCCTTTCTGCCTGACTGCTCTCCAACTACTCTGACCCCAGCCTGTAGCATTTCATGGGGTTGTTGTGGCCAATGTGCAGAACCTGGCACTTAGATGTGTTAAATTTCATGCCATTGGACTCTGCCCATCTGTCCAGCCTGTCAAGGTCCCTCTGCAGAGCTCTCCTACCCTCTAACAGATCAACTCCTGCCCCCAGCTTGTTGTCATCTGCAAATTTACTGATGATGGACTCAATAACCTCATCTAGATCATCAATAAAGATATTGAACAGGATGGGGCCAAGCACTGATCCTTAGGGCACACCACTAGTGACTGGCCGCCAGCTGGATGTGGCACCATTCACCACCACTCTCTGGGCTTGGCCCTCCAGACAGTTCCTAACCCAACGCAGTGTGCTCCTGTCCAAGCCATGGGCTGCCAGCTTGGCCAGGAGTTTGCTGTGGGGGAGTGTCAAAAGCCTTGCTGAAGTCCGGGTAGACTACATCCACAGCCTTCCCCACATCCACCAGGTGGGTCACTTGATCATAGAAGATCAGGTTGGTCAGGCAGGACCTGCCCTTCCTAAATCCATGTTGGCTAGGCCTGAGCCCTTGGCCATCCTGTAAGTGCTGTGTGATTGCACTCAAGATGGCCTGTTCCATAATCTTGCCTGGCACTGAGGTCAGGCTGACAGGCCTAGAATTCCCTGGCTCATCCAACTGGCTTTTCCTGTGGATGGACATCACTTTGGCCAGTTTCCAGTCATCAGGGACCTCGCCAGTGAGCTGGGACTGTTGAAAAATAATGGAGACTGGCTTGGCCAGCTCATCTAGTGACTAGCTGGGATCAGTGGAGCTCCACCTGGGGAAGGATGTTGAGCTGGTGGAAAGCATATTGGTAAAGCTTAAAGGGGAGTTAGGAGAAGGTGATGTTACAGTAGGGCTCTCTTACAGTAGGCCACCTGACCAGCCGAACCATGCAGATGAGGCACTCCACAGGGAAGTAGAAGTGGCTTTATGTTCACAGGCCCTGGTTCTCCTGGGGGATTTCAGTCACCCTGACATCTGCTGGAGGGACAACACATAACAAGCCACCAGCTATCCAGGATATTCCTGGGATGTATAGATGACAGCTTTTTAATCCAAATTGGTGAAGGAACCAACAAGAAAAGTTACTATGCTGGACCTTGTTCTCACAAGCAGGGAAGGGCTGGCGAACAATATGAGTCTCAGGGACAGCCTTGGATGGAGTGACTATGATGCACTGCAATTTAAGATCCTCAGGGCATCTAGGAGGATGTATCCCAAGCTTACAACCCTGGACTTTAGGCATGAGGACTTTCATCACTTCTGGGATCTGATGGCCAAAATATCATGGGACAAAAGCCTGGAGGGAGGGGAGCCCAGGACAGCTGATTCCTCTTCAAGGATCACCTTCTCTGTGCCCATAAGCAAAGTATACTGACAATAAGTAAGGCAGGGAAGAATGTTAGGATGAGCCTTGATGAACAAGGAGCTCCTAGACACACTGTCACATAAAAAGAAACTCTACAGCGAGTGGAAGAAAGGACAGCTAGAATGGGGGCGTATAAGAAAGCTGTCTGAGTGCCAAGACACCTGGTTAGAAATGCTAAAGCTCAGTTTGAACTAAATCTAGCCAGGGAGATCAAGGGGAATAGCAAAAGTTTATAAAGGTGAATTAATGGCCAAAGGAAGAATCAGGAAGGTATAGGCCCTCTCAGAAAGAAAACGGGACAGCTAGTGACAAGTGATGTGGATGACTTCTTTACTTCAGTCTTCACTGGCAAAGGCTTCAGCCACACTCCCAAAATCACAGAATATAATGGCAGGGGCTGGAGGAAGGAACTGTCCATTGTAAGTGAAGATCATTGTTTGTGACCATCTGAAGAACCTGAGAGTGCTCAAGTCCATGTGACACAATGATTTGCATCAAGGGGTACTGAGGGAATTGTCAGATGAGATCACTAAACTGCTTTCTATTATATTCTAAAAGTCATGACAGTCCAGTGAAGTCCCCACTGACTGGAAAAGTGGAAGCATAATCCCATTTTCAAAAAGAGAAAAAAGGATAACCCAGGGAACTATAAGCCAGTCAGTCTCACCTCTGTGCCCAGTAAGATCATGCATCAGATCCTCCTGGGGGCACTGTTGAGGCAGAAGAATAACAAAGAGGTGATTAGGTACAATCAACATGACTTCACCAAGGGCAAATTGTGCTTGATGAATCTGGTGGCTTTCTATGACAAGGTCACAACATCAACAGAAAAGGGGAGAGCAACCAATATAATTTATCTGGACTTGAGCAAAGGCTTCAACACTGTCCCTCATGACATCCTGGTGTTCAAGCTGGTGCACTATGGGTTTTATGGATGGACCACTCAGTCGATAAAGAACTAGCTTGATGGCTGTACCCAAAGAGTGGCTGTCTATGGGTCCATGTCCAAGTGGAGGCAAGTGACAAGTGGAGTCCCTCAGGGATCAGTACTGGGACTGGTCTTCTTTAACATCTTTGTTGGAGACATGGACAGTGCAGCAGACATGCTGGAGGGAAGGGAGGCCATCCAGAGGGACCTTGACAGACTGGAGAGGTGGGCCCAGGACATCCTCATGAGATTCAACCATGGTTCAGACCAAATGCAAGGTCCTGCATCTGTGTTGGGGCAATCCCAGGCACCAATATAAGCTGGGTAGCAACTGGCTTGAGAGCATCCCTGAAGACAAGGACTTGGGGGTGCTGGTTGATGAGAAGCTCAACAAGAGCCACCAGTGTACACTTGCAGCCCAGAAAGTCAATCACATGCTGGGCTACATCAAGAGAAGTGTGGACAGCATGTTGAGAAAGCTGATTCTCCCCCTCTACACTGCTCTTGTGAGACCCCATCTGTAGTACTGTGTGGAACCCCTATCACAAGAAAGATTTAGACATGTGGGGATGTGTCCAGAGAAGGGCCACAAGCGTGATCAGAGGGCCGAAGCACCTCTACTATGAAGACAGGCTGAGTGAGTTGGAGTTGTTCAGTTTGGAGAAGAGAAGTCTCTGAGGAGATTTATTGCAGAGTATCTGAAAAGGCCCTACAAGGCAGTTGGTGAGGGACTTTCTAGGATGTCAGGTAGTGATAAGACTAGGGGGAATAGTTCCATGGTAAAGGAGGGTAGATTTAGATGAGATGTTTTTATTTTTTGGTTCTTGGACCTCAATGTAGGTTATGTGTTTTGAGAGAGAGGAGTGTTTGTGCTGAAAGTCCCCTCTATCTTGATGTGTTTGGTTATGTATTTCTGGGGCTTTGATGTTGTTTTTATCTCTATCTGTCTCTAAACTGGACACTGTGTAACATATGAATCACATTTACAGTTCCATTATGCAGCAAAATACAATGGCCACGTATTTATTACACAGGAAATATGAAACCACTTCAGGGTTGTCACCTGTGAAAGCTCCTGTCCTGTACAAGTTCATCTGACAAAAGTAACCCAGTTTCAACTATTGTTTGGAAAACACCTTGTTTGAAATTATTCTCAGCATCCAAGAGGTTGGATGTGGAAGCATACTGGGAGCACTAAGAGCATTCCCACAATGATTAAAATGCTGCTGTGCCACAGTTCTGAAACTTGTGCTGGAAACTGATTGAAAATGTGCAATTCAGCACAGCTTTGCAGCTAGTTAAAGCAAGTGAAGCATGGTTAGTTCAAGGTACCTTTTCTGTAAAAGGGAAACTACCTTTCTTACTCCAGTGGAAGGGAGCAGTAGTTTGGCTGCTTCTGATATAGAAAGATGTCACCTTCAACGAGGATGCTGACACCCTAGAACCTCTTGAAACCTTTACAGCATCCAGTTCATTTTTCCACAGCCCTAACATAAGAAATGAAAGCAGCAGTGTCATGATTGTTTTCTGGACCCTGAATTTTGCAGACATATGCCACTGCCTACTTATCTCATACACAGAGCTTGTACCTACAGCCAGAAAGGTAGTCCTATTATAACTTCTCTTTTCTTCCTTCCTGCCTTTGAGAGAGATTTGTTTCCCAAGACAAGCTTGAGAATCACTTTTTCAGAAGCAAGCACTCTGTAAACACACCCTTCAGCAGCAGAAAAGCAAATGATCAACATGAAGGAGAAAACAATGGGAATCCTGACTGAAAAAGAACAGACAACACAAAATACTGTAGTGCTTAGGATTACTAAGAAGCTCTGTCAGGTGTAACTCCTTTTTCCTCCAACATGCATCATTGGCTGCACATTGTAATAAAATTGTAATATAACGAAGTTGGAGTAGGAAGTTTTCCATGTCAGCCCCTCAGGGCAGCTGATTATAAGTTTGACCTTTTGAGAGTGTGTGTATTTCCCAATTAATCAGTGCTGGAATGGGTTACTGCTAAGTAGGATCTATGGGAATCCTGTGGGAAAAGCAAAGCCATCTAAGAATAATGAGCCTACTTCCACCTCGCTGCTCTCCTCTCATTTTGAGCTATATAAGGCCATGATAACAGTCTTAATCTAGGCTACACAAAAGTATAATGTGGCATATAATGTTATTCTGTTGAGATAAAGGAGTCTGGGAAGGGTTTTTGGCAGCATGGAATGAAAATGAAACTTTAAAACAGGCATGTTGAAACATGCTTAACTTCCCCTACCTTTTATGAAAAAAATCTTTTTCATAGTAAGATTTGTTTTATTGAGCTAAGGTCTTGTGTAACTTTTTAAACTCAGTACCTAAGGTTCTGTCAGAGTAATTGGTTCTCCCTTGGCTGGGCAATAATACAAAATTGGAACCATCTCCATTTTATCTTGTTAAAGTAACACATTGTAGTTTAGATAAATTCTCACATAGTAGTAATTTTAATCATTAGTTCATTTCTCGATAGTTGCAGCCTGTGAGCCTTCGTTTCTTCTTCTCCTCGCCCTCTCCCTTGCTCCAGTCTCCCTCGCTCCAGTCTCCCTCACTCCAGTCTCCCTCCTCCCCTCAGTAACCATTTCTGAAACTTAGCAGCATAATAAATGTAATTAGACCTTCTGTAATAGGACTGAATGCTGCAAGCAATGAGACTCCTTGGGAAGCAATCAGTGCATTAGGTCCCAAGGACTGAAACTGCATTTAACAAGATTTGGGGCTTAGGGATTGTCAGTCTAGAATTCTGGTGCCTCCCCAAGAGAAAGCTTTATTTACCCAGAATGCAAATCTTCATTTGCTATTGCTAGAGAAGGGTGGAAAAGAGCATAAGCCACATTATTACACATATAACAAAGATAAATGTGTCTTGACCTTTTTTTTTGACTTAGCAGTAAAGCAACTGTTCACAAGTGTTATTGATTATGAATATATTTCTTCTGTGTTTTCAAGCCATTTCCTGGGTTTTCCTCATCTTTCCTTGGAAGGAGAAATCTTCAAATTATGTCAAATTCAAATACATCAAACTGACACCAGCATGTTTCAATGACTGGTTGATTTCTGCTTGTAACTGGTTAGGCTGATGTTCACATTAAAACTAAACAAATAAAAGCAAAACAAAGCAAAGCAACCAGCACCAGAACAAGGGGACACAGTCTCAAGCTTCACCAGGAGAAGTTTAGGCTCGAGGTGAGGAGAAAGTTCTTCACCGAGAGAGTGATTCACCATTGGAATGGGCTGCCCGGGGAGGTGGTGGAGTCATCGTCCCTGGAGGTGTCCAAGAGGGGACTGGATGTGGCACTTGGTGCCATGGTCTAGTTGTGGGGTCTGTGGTGACAGGTTGGACTCGATGATCTTCAAGATCTCTTCCAACCTTAGCGATACTGTGATACTGTGATACTGTGGAAACCAACAACAAAAACGCAAAACCCAACCCCCAACCTTTAAAAAAAATACTTTCACATTTCCAATTTTATACCTATCCAACTAACATACTGTGGCAGTTTTGGCTGGGTGCCTCTTGTTACTGCCTCATAGGTTACACCTCCGGTGTCCTGAGTGTTCAACCCAGTAAGGTGGACATGTGAAACAACATGTATCAACCCATAAATACTGCACCCTATATATATGCCTGCAAAGTCATTCCCTTTCTCTTTCTTCCTTTTCAGCTACCAAGGGAGCTGCTCCGTATTGAGTAATGGTGGGAGAATATTTCAAGCCTCTTAAGCCTTGAGCCTGTCAGCTGCTCAGCCTTCATCTTTTAATACAATACAATACAATACAATACACCAGGTTGGAAGAGACCTTCAAGATCATCGCGTCCAACCCATCAAACAATCCAACCCACCCAACAACTAGACCATACAGCCAAGCACCCCATCAAGTCTTCTCCTGAACACCTCCTGTGAAGGTGACTCCACCACCTCCACGGGTAGCCGATTCCAATGGGCAATCACTCTCTCCGTGTAGAACTTCTTCCTAACATCCAGCCTAAACCTGCCCTGGCGCAGCCTGAGACTGTGTCCTCTTGTTCTGGTGCTGGATGCCTGGGAGAAGAGGCCAACCTCTGCCTGGCTACAACCTCCCTTCAGGTAGTTGTAGAGAGCAATAAGGTCACCCCTCAGTCTCCTCTTCTCCAGGCTAAGCAACCCCAGCTCCCTCAGCCTTTCCTCATAGGGCTTGTGTTCCAAACCCCTCACCAGCTTTGTTGCCCTTCTCTGGACACGTTCCAGCAAGTCAACATCCTTCCTAAACTGAGGGGCCCAGAACTGGACACAGTACACAATACAGTTGTGACCTTGTCCTAGAAGGCCACCAGGTTTGTCATGCAGGATAGAGAAGAGAAGAGAAGAGAAGAGAAGAGAAGAGAAGAGAAGAGAAGAGAAGAGAAGAGAAGAGAAGAGAAGAGAAGAGAAGAGAAGAGAAGAGAAGAGAAGAGAAGAGAAGAGAAGAGAAGAGAAGAGAAGAGAAGAGAAGAGAAGAGAAGAAGAGAAGAGAAGAGAAGAGAAGAGAAGAGAAGAGAAGAGAAGAGAAGAGAATTAACTAGGTTGGAAGAGACCTTCAAGATCATCGTGTCCAACCTACCATCCAACACCACCTAATCAACTAAACCATGAAACCAAGCACCCTATCAAGTCTCCTGAACACCTCCAGTGATGGTGACTCCACCACCTCCTCGGGCAGCCCATTCCAATGGGCAATCAGTTTCTCCGTGTAGAACTTCTTCCTGACATCCAGTTTAAACCTGCCCTGGCGCAGCTTGAGACTGTGTCCTCTTCTTCTGGCGCTGGCTGCCTGGGAGAAGAGTCCAACCTCTGCCTGTCTACAACCTCCGATCAGGTAGTTGCAGAGGGCAATATGGTGTCCCCTGAGCCTCCTCTTCTCCAGGCTAAGCAACCCCAGCTCCCTCAGCCTTTCCTCATAGGGCTTGTGTTCCAAATCCCTCAACAACCCTGATGTCCTTCTCTGGACACATTCCAGCAAGTCAACATCCTTCCTAAACTGAGGGGCCCAGAACTGGACACAGGACTCAAGGTGTGGCCTAACCAGTGCAGTGTACAGGAGGAGAATCACCTCACTGCTCCTGCTGGCCACACTGTTCCTGATGCAGGCCAGGATGCCATTGGCCTTCTTGGCCACCTGGACACACTGCAGGCTCATGTTCAGCCTACTGACAACCAGTATCCCCAGGTCCCTCTCTGCCTGGCTGCTTTCTATCCACTCTGACCCCAGCCTGTAGTACTGCATGAGCTTGCTGTGGCCAATGTGCAGAACCCAGCACTCGGATGTGATGAATCGCATGCCGTTGGATTCTACCCAATTGTCCAGCCTGTCGAGGTCCCTCTGCAATGCATCTCTACCCTCCAGCAGGTCAACTCCTGCCCCCAGCTTGTTGTCATCTGCAAATTTACTGATGACGGACTGAATGCCCTCATCCAGATCATCAATAAAGATGTTGAAGAATCAATAAAGATGTTAAAGAGCATGGGGCCAAGCACTGATCCTTGGGACACACCACTAGTGACTGGCCGCCAGCTGGAGGTGGCACCATTCACCACCACTCTCTGGGCTCGGCCCTGCAGACAGTTCCTAACCCGATGCAGAGTGCTGCTGTCCAAGCCATGGGCTGCCCGCTCAGCCGGGAGTTTGCTGTGGGGGACAGTGTCAAAGGCCTTGCTGAAGACCAGGTAGACCACATCCACAGCCTTCCCCACATCCACCAGGTGGGTCACCTGATCATAGAAGGAGATCAGGTAGGAGAGGCAGTACCTGCCATTCCTAAATCCATGTTGGCTAAGCCTGAGCCCTTGGCCAAGTGCTGTGTGATTGCACTCAAGATGGCCTGTTCCATAATCTTGCCTGGCACTGAGGTCAGGCTGACAGGCCTAGAATTCCCTGGCTCTTCCAACCGGCCCTTCTTGTGGATGGGCACCACGTTGGCCAGCTTCCAGTCTTCTGAGACCTCTCCAGTGAGCCAGGACTGCTGAAAAATGATGGAGAGCAGCTTGGTCAGCTCATCTGCCAGCTCTCTCAGCACCCTAGGATGTATCCCGTCTGGTCCCATGGACTTGTGGGGATCCAAGCAACTGAGGAGATCTCTAATTGCCTCCTCATGGGACAGAGAGAAACTATGCTGCTCCCTGGCTCTTTCTCCCAGCTCTGGAGGCCAGCAGTCTGGAAGACATTCTGTCCTGCTATTAAAATTTGAGGCAAAGAAGGTGTTAAGTACTTCTGTCTTTTCCTCATCCTTTGTTACTACGTTCCCCTTGGTGTCCACCAAGAAGTGGAGGTTGTCCTTGCCCCTCCTCTTGCTATTAATATATTTATAGAAGGATTTTTGTTGTCCTTCACAACAGAGGCCAGTCTAATCTCTAAATGGTACTCTAAGAGGTGTTCTAAGAGGGACTGGTCCTTCTTGTCACTAGATTTTTGGGATAGAAATAATCAGCTCCAGGAACATCTGTCATTATTACCAGCTACAAATTAAAACCCAAAATCCCAGAATCTGTGTTTCAGCCACTGTCCTGCTAGGATGCATGCAGTGTGTGGGATTGTGAAATACTTTCTAGATGACCAATTGCATGCTGCAAAGAGCAAAACAATAATATTGCAGGTGTGTCAATGGGGTGGGTTGAAGTATCCTTATATGCTTGAACCTTTGATTGGAACAGGCTTTAGTTTATACATATGGCAGGAACCTACTGGTTAGATGGGTCAATGTGAGAGATAAAGTATATAAAAATCAGGTACTGTAGGCAATAGATATTCAGTCAGGAAATTACATTAGGGATTTCATCTAGGGCTTCGGCTTAGTGATACTGCTAGGGATGTACTCAGGCCTTCTACTTCTGTTAGCTACTTAGTCTGTTAACGACTTAGAATCATAGAATCAATAAGATTGGAAACGACCTCATAGATCATGAAGTCCAACCTATCACCCAACACCTCGTGACTAACTAAAGCATGGCTTCAAGTGCTGCATCCACTCCTTTTTGAATACCTCCAGGGATGGTGATTCCACCACCTCCCTGGGCAGCTCATTCCAAGTTCTGTGAAGAACTTTCTCCTCACCTCGACCCTAAACCTCCCCTGGCACAGCTTGAGACTGTGTCCCCTTGTTCTGCCACAGGTTGCCTGAGAGAAGACACCCACCTGGCTGCAACCTCCTTACAGGTAGTTGTAGAAAGCAACAAGGTCTCCCCTGAGCGTCCACTTCTCCAAGCTAAACAATCTTAGCTCACTTAGCCTCTCCTTACAGGGCTAGTGCTCCAGACCTTTCACCAGCCTCGTTACCCTACTCTGGACACAATCCAGTGTGTCAATATCCTTCTTAAATTGAAGGACCCAGAACTGGACACAGGACTCAAGGTGTGGCCTAACCAGTGCTGAATACTGGGGCAGAATGACTTCCCTGCTTCTGTGGCCACACCATTTCTGATACAAGCCAGGATGCCATTAGACTTCTTGGCCACCTGGGCACACTGCTGACTTCTGGGACTTATTCCAGTAACTGGGATTTATCCTGTAACTGGGGGATGCCAGAACAATGCAAAGTCTCAGTTTTGTTCTTATTCTGGGGTGGGGTTTTGTTTGTTTTTTGTTTGTTTGTTGGTGTGTGTCTTTTTTAACAGATATGGACATAATTTTTAGAATTACATTTCTTCTGGAAAAGACTTTTTCTTTTTCTTTCCCTCTAAGGCAAGTGATATTAGAAGTTCCTTTACATTTTATTTGTACAAGATGGGGTGCTGTTAAAACTGAATAGAATTACTGTAAATAAATAATATTTACTGTAAATATAGACTGGTTTGCTGTTTTGGGTGTGTGGGGGTGGGTTTTTTTGTGGTTTTTGTTGTTGATTTTTGGTTGCTTTTTTAAGAGCACATCACTCCAAACTAGGCTTTCTAATTCTTATTTGCAAAACTTAACAACTTTGAAAAAAACTCTTAACAACTTTGAATAAATAGTTCATCATTATCAAACATTCATATGTCTCTGGAATTGTTTGTGGAGCTTTATTTCCCAGTTCAAATCAAACCTAAAAAAAAAAAAAAAAAAAAAAGATTAATTTTGCAGTTTTGGAATGCTGCTGATGTGCAGTCAGTTCTGTTCACAAAAATTTTCAGAGGCTTCGAGTGAAGTAGCGTTCTCTACACTTCTGCATTAATCGTTATCAGAGCCATTTGTTCTTTGAGATGTTCATAGAGATGTGCGTGCTATATGGTCTCTGATATCTCAATTACAGCAAGATTTCTTAGTTGCCTATACTATATTATCAAAATGTAATTTGTGTTTCAGAAGAGTAGGGGCAATTCCATTAGCATACTTACTCATACCTCTTCAGAGCTACAAAAATTTTATAGTATTTGTGACAAAGCATGTATTATGGTTTTAAAATGCAAATCCATATTTTAGTTATGACTTCAACCTTGACCTCAGAGTTAAATCCAGTGTTTTATCAATTTGCTTTCTGAAGCCTGAAACAGGATGTGCATGTGAAATAGGTATTTAGAAGTAGTTTTTTCTGATTTCCATACTGCTATATTTGTAATTGTTTTTGTCTGGCATGGTACAACTTTAACTAGCATAAAATCAAAGGCAGCAAACCAGTAAATTGTTTTCCTGCTTGCCTGCTAGCAGCATGCTAAGAATGCTGGAGTACGTCATATTGCAAACTAACTAGAATTTTAAGCTCCAAGTCTGAAAACAAATTTTCTTTATTTCCTCCCCTGCCTCTTTTACTTTGTAATGTAGACTCCTATTTGAAATTAGTTTATCCTATTTAATATACTTTTAAAATGGTTTGCTAGCATTTAAAAAGTTTTGTAAGGTATGGATAAAAAGCCAGGCTTGCTGGCTTCTGGAACAATTAATGGAATCACAGTTCACCTATTTATTGGGCTATTTTCTCAGTCCAGCCACCAGTGCAATTATACACATTGGAGACTGTGGCAATGCCAGCGAGAGCAGTGTGAGCAATCTGGCAGTGTAGGCTTAGAGCCTGACATGGTGGTAGGCCATGCTCAGCATAAGTGCAAGAGTTGCTAGCAGTGTAGCAAAACAGTGCTGTGCCTGCACCATGTAACTAAAGCAGGACACTGGTAGCTATAAACACAGTAATTTATCTGGGAATAACAGGACACGCACCTGCATCAACAACCTCGCGTGTTAGTAGTAGCTTGACCAATAATCTATAACAGTGCGATCTGTGGGGAACCAATGAAGCTATGCCAATGATGCTCCCTGAGTTTATATAAGTTGTAGAAATTCTCTTAATACGCACTTCTTTTTCCTCTCCTTTCCATTCACTTTACTTTTCTGTGCTATACTCACTATGCCTGCACTATAGCTGTACAATATTGGAAAAATAAAGGAATAATACTAGATCACATTGATCGTCTGTATTGATTCTCCAGTCTCCGTCGCTGATAGGAGACATTTTCTTATAAACTTAAAATTCACTCCAGGAAATATAACTGCTTGGTTTTACTGTTTCCTCATAGGACATTCGCAAGACTATCAGGAAAAGTAATTTCTGTCAGTGCCTTGAAAGACTTACTTATCTTCATACTCCTGGAGAAACTCAAGAGTGGGGTTTAGTATTGCACTTTTCAATTTTTAAGCTGCTTGTCCACAGCTAATAAAAAGATGAAATATTATTCTTCCAGCATACATTGATAGATTTTTGTGTAGACAGATGTTAACATTTATGGGATTTTAGTTAAATTGTCTCTTAATTTTAGTATGTACTCCCCTAGTATATGTTTCCACCGTTATCACTGTAGCACTGTCTTAGCTTCACTGCACACAAAAATAGCCTTTTATGATGCATAGGCATGACAGTCTTTTTAGATTAGATTTTCAGACCTTGTTTTTCTCCAGTTGTAGTACATCAGCTAGAGAAAAGACTTAGAGAGCAGAAAGCAAATTAAAATTTTCATTGTTCCTAATAATAGAACGCAACAATTGTGTGAGCAGCTTCATAGTAATTTGGTGGTTATGCAATTTTCACTTCATTTAACAAGCCTGTTGCTAAAGTTTTAAATGAAGACTACACTTAAATCAGATTGAAGATGAATATACACATAACTGTTGCTGGGTTTTCCAGATATTTTTTTCTTAAGTGAGACAATACATTTGAAACAGTAGCAATTATTTACATGAAAAACAAAAAAGGAAACAAACAAAAACCTGGACAGCTACAGAAGGGAGTAGAGCTAACTGCTCAAGCCTTTGCTCTTTTAAATATTAAGCCCCTTTTTCTCACTTAAAATGAAAAGTGTCAGTGTTTTCCTGTGTCCAGGCTAGACCAGTTGTTCTTTCCCCTAATGGCCCCTCCCCAGCAGAGAAGGAAAATCAGGAAAATAAGACTCACATCTTAAAAAGCCGCTGTAGTCAACAAGTGGCTTAGGGGCTGGTGCAGACGAATGAATTTTGGGTTTTTCGATCTTGGGGAACATTCTACTGCACCAGGTCAGCTGGTAACAGATGGAGTACATCTGTCCCAGAGGAGGGGAAAAGTCACAATACATGAGAATGGCCTGTCCCCCAAAGGTAAAAAGATTCTGGGAAGGCAATTAGCAAGTCTCATTGACAGGGCTTTAAACTAGCTTCGAAGGGGGAGGGTCGGAAACCAGTGCCCTCAGGCAGGAGTCTGGAGGTGATAAGCTAGACCTAGAGGTGAAATCAGCAGCCCAGCTGCAGTGCATGTACACTAATGCACGAAGCATGGGTAACAAACAAGAGGAGCTGGAAGCCTTGTTGCAGCAAGAAAGTTATGATGTAGTTGCCATCACAGAGACGTGGTGGGATGACTCGCATGACTGGAGCGCTGCAATTGACGGCTACAGGCTATTCAGGAGAGACAGTCAGGGAAGAAGGGGTGGAGGGGTGGCCCTGTACATAAGGGAGGCTCTTGATGCCATTGAGCTAGAGATCAGGGATGATCGGGTTGAGTGCGTGTGGGTAAGAATTAGAGGGAAGACCAGCAGGGCAGACATCCTGGTTGGAGTCTGTTATAGACCACCCAACCAGGAGGAGGATGTTGATGAGGCATTCTATAGGCAGCTTCAGGCTGTCTCAAGATCGCCTGACCTCGTTCTCATGGGTGACTTCAACCTGCCTGATATCTGCTGGGATATCACCACAGCAGAGAGGAGGCAGTCTAAGAGGTTCTTAGAGTGCATGGAGGACAACTTCTTATCCCAGGTGCTGCGCGAGCCTACCAGGGGTGAGGCTATGCTTGACCTCCTCTTCACCAACAGGGAAGGGCTGGTGGGTGATGTGGTGGTCGGAGGGTGTTTAGGCACCAGTGACCACGAGATAATTGAGTTTTCGGTATGCAGCCAAGCCAAGAGGGGGAGCAAGAAGACCTCCACTCTGGACTTCCGGAGGGCAGACTTCAGGCTACTCAAGGAACTAATTCAGAAGGTTCCTTGGGAATCAGCCCTTAAAAACAAAGGGGTCCAGGAGAGCTGGACCTACTTCAAGAAAGAACTATTGAAGGTGCAGGAACAGGCTGTGCCAGTGTGCCGGAAGATGAGCTGCCGGGGCAGACGGCCAGCCTGGTTGGGTAATGAACTTTTAATAGAACTAAGGGAAAAAAAAAAGGGTGTACCATCTTTGGAAGAAAGGGGAGGCAACCTACGGAATGTTTAGGGATGTTGCTAGGACATGCAGGAAGAAAATTAGGGAGGCAAAAGCCCATTTAGAACTTAGACTGGCCTCTGCTGTGAAGGACAACAAAAAAGTCCTTCTATAAATACATTAATAGCAAGAAGAAGGGCAAGGACAACCTCCACTCCTTGGTTGACACGGAGGGGAATGTTGTAACAAAAGATGAGGAAAAGGCAGAGGTACTTAACACCTTCTTTGCCTCAATTTTCACTAGCAGGGCAGAACGTCTTCCAGGCAGCTGGCCTGCAGAGCTGGCAGAAAGAGCCAGGGAGCTGCATAGCTTCCAGCTGTTCCAAGAGGAAATTAGAGATCTACTGAGCCACTTGGACCCCCACACGTCCATGAGACCGGATGGGATCCATCCTAGGGTGCTGGGATTGCTGACAGATGCGCTGTCCAAGCCACTTTCCATCATTTTTCAGCAGTCCTGGCTCACTGGAGAGGTCCCAGAAGACTGGAAGCTGGCCAGCGTGGTGCCCATCCACAAGAAGGGCCAGTTGGAAGAGCCAGAGAATTCTAGGCCTGTCAGCCTGACCTCAGTGCCAGGCAAGATTATGGAGCAGGTCATCTTGTGTGCGATCACACAGCACTTACAGGATGGCCAAGGGATCAGGCCTAGCCAGCATGGATTTAGGAAGGGCAGGTCCTGCCTGACCAACCTGATCTCCTTCTATGATCAGGTGACCCACCTGGTGGATGTGGGGAGGCCTGTGGATGTGGTCTACCTGGACCTCAGCAAGGCCTTTGACACTGTCCCCCACAGCAAACTCCTGGCCAAGCTGGCAGCCCATGGCTTGGACAGGATCACACTGTGTTGGGTTAGGAACTGTCTGGAGGGCCGAGCCCAGAGAGTGGTGGTGAATGGTGCCACATCCAGCTGGCGACCTGTCACTAGTGGTGTGCCCCAGGGATCAGTACTGGGCCCCATGCTCTTCAACATCTTTATTGATGATCTGGATGAGGGCATTGAGTCCATCATCAGTAAACTTGTGGATGACACCAAGCTGGGGGCAGGAGTTGATCTGCTGGAGGGCAGAGAGGCTTTGCAGAGGGACCTCGACAGGCTGGACAGATGGGCAGAGTCCAATGGCCTGAGATTGAACACATCCAAGTGCCGGGTTCTGCACATTGGCCACAGCAAGCCCATGCAGTGCTACCGGCTGGGGTCGGAGTGGCTGGAGAGTGGCCAGGCAGAGAGGGACCTGGGGGTACTGGTTGATTGTAGGCTGAACATGAGCCTGCAGTGTGTCCAGGTGGCCAAGAAGGCCAATGGCATCCTGGCTTGCATCAGGAACAGTGTGGCCAGCAGGAGCAGGGAGGTCATTGTGCCCCTGTACACTGCACTGCTTAGGCCACACCTTGAGTCCTGTGTCCAGTTCTGGGCCCCTCAGTTTAGGAAGGATGTTGACTTGCTGGAACGTGTCCAGAGAAGGGCAATGAAGCTGGTGAGGGGTTTGGAACACAAGCCCTATGAGGAAAGGCTGAGGGAGCTGGGGTTGCTTAGCCTGGAAAAGAGGAGACTGAGGGGTGACCTTATTGCTCTCTACAACTTCCTGAAGGGAGGTTGTAGCCAGGCAGAGGTTGGCCTCTTCTCCCAGGCAGCCAGCACCAGAACAAGAGGACACAGTCTCAGGCTGCGCCAGGGCACGTTTCGGCTGGATGTTAGGAAGAAGCTCTATAAAGAGAGAGTGATTGCCCATTGGAATCAGCTACCCGTGGAGGTGGTGGAGTCACCTTCACTGGAGGTGTTCAGGAGAAGACTTGATGGGGTGCTTGGCTGTATGGTCTAGTTGTTGGGTGTGTTGGATTGGTTGATGGGTTGGACGCGATGATCTTGAAGGTCTCTTCCAACCTGGTGTATTGTATTGTATTGTATTTTATTGTATTGTATTTTATTTTATTGTATTGTAAAATGAAAATGCCAAACCGATATCAATGCTAATATAAAGCATACAAGGTTATACTTAATTCATGGTGATTTCCCTGTGGAGTTTTTTTCAGTGACTGACCACACTCAGTGAAGAATATTCCTAATATCCTACCTGAACTACCAAACCATTTGTATATTGTCTCTTCTTCTGTTTCTCTGCCTGTGTTGGTAGAGACTCTTGTGAAATAGACAATTGAAAGGCTAGAGAGAACTGAGGGATTACTTCGCAGATAAACTGGTCCATTGAGTCAGTCTGCATTGATGCAGGATCTCTGCAAGGGAAAACAAACATTTTGTTCATGATTTCTCCCAAATGTGCAATAGCATTCAATCTTAATATTAATACTCCCTTGTCAAGCGTGGTTTTGTTTCATGACAACTACAGGTATACCCTCCTCTCTTCTTCACTGTGTGACATTGTGAAGATGACTTTTCAGTGAATCCTTGACGAAAGTTTATGTATTTATCCAGAGGCAACTACCTCTGTTATGGGTTTACTGCCTTTTTATGAGAGTTTGAAGCTGTAGAACTTGTGTCTTCCTAAACAAGCAATTAGTCAGGAAAAGGTAAGAAACTGATTCTAAATTTTATCAGGTCTATCTCTGAAAATAGTCAGAAAATCCTTTGGCTGCAGATTGACCAGGTATTTCTGCCTTTTCACTTTGTATGTTTTCTACAGTTCATGACAATATCTTAAATATCTCTCCTTTTATAACATTCACTTTATTTGGAACAATTTAGAATCATGTGTGTGGTTCACTCACATCTCTGAGGATTCTGCTGTAATAAATGTTATCTATCAATTTTGAATTAGGACTGCAATACTGACACAACTTTCTTCCTCTTCTCTAATTTGCTTTATTGCCTTATGAATAATGAAGCATCCCTGTAACATTTTTGTCAACAGCAGGGAACATCAGATAAAGACACAGTGTTAATATTCTGGTAACACATTCTTCTGCAAAATATTTGTCTTACTAAACAACACAGTCTCCCTGATGTTTACAGGTAATTTAGTATTTCTATCTTATTTGCTACACATTTTTCTCTGCTGAACACTCCAGTTTCACATCTAATGTACTTTACAACTGTTACTCTGTGTAGCTTTTCCAGATGTCTTGCCTGGCACAAGAATATTGTTATATCATATGGAATCCCATATTTTTATTGCATTCAGTTGTTTTTTTATTTCCTTTTCTTTTTTTTTTTTTTTCAGTCTCTGAACTGAAAAATTTCTTTGACATCATTTGAAAGATGAAATCCACTCTACATACTAATGTAAACAAAAGAGCTCACATAAATGTGTTTTTAGAAAATAAGATAACAAGTTGGTACATATTTCTTTATAAAGTTTCCTACTTTGAGAAACTCAGGAACAAGATCTTCCTTTCTTGGTTTAGCAGAAGATTTGTGTGTTTCAAAGGCATTGAAAGATGTGCCTGGAAGATTTTACTGAAAATAAATTAAAATAGACAGGCCAAAATATTGACATAAATCTGCTGGCAACATATCTCCTATGTTGAATTTGAACAATTATCCAAGTACTTCCTTATAAAGTCATTACTTTGTATGGATAGCTACACACGAACACAAAACCAGGTATTGAATGTTACATGACTTGCAATCCCTAAATATCAACTCAGTATGGAAGATTTTGAATTCAATGTATCAAAAGATATGAAACATAAACCCACATTTTTAAAAGTGCATCTTAACCTTTTTCAGGTTATCCAGGATATGGAATAATTTTTTAGTTATGGTGAAAACAATTTGACTGTTCTTGTCTTAGCCAAAAGTATTATGAAAATAGCAATTAGGAAAATCCATGAGTTAAATACTGTTTTAATGATCTTGATTCTATCAGAGCTCAGTTGACTTTCCTTCTCCTAGCACTACTATCTGGAATCTGAGAGTATTGTGTAACTCTGGGAACAACAATAAATGCCACCACAAAGTGTTCTGATACAAGTGAGAACAAGGTTAAAGCCCACTTGAAAACAATGCAGATTTTAGATCCGTTAGCAATGAGAGAAAGGTTTCTAATTCCACATTTCTTCTGTGCGTATACTTCAGTGTGTGTGTATATGTGTTGTGTGTGTTTGTAGCACATGTATGCAATTTGTTGTGTGGTAGTTGTTCATTGTTTTTGTGATCTTAAACAAAAGGTGCAGTAGAAAGGATTCATGTAAATAAAAATGTACAGAAGATTCCTGAAATAAACAGAAATTATTAACATTTTTTATTTTATACAGAAACTTTCTTTTTCCTCAGTGTGCTCATGAGTTAATGCAGAGGGTTAGAGCCAAACCACCACACAGCAGACAATTCTCATCACCTTCAGCAGAAATAATTTATGGTTTAATCTTACATTCAATCGTATTAAATTAGTATTACTCATCAGAATTCACTTATTAATAAAACAAGCTGAACTAGCCACCAGAGAATCACATTTGGAAATTCAATGACAATTTTGCATTTTTAATAAAGTCTCGGAAATATTATTGCAGAGCAGGTGGTATGCAGAAATGTGGTCAAATTTGACATTCATTAATAATTGAAGTGTGGAACGTGACAAAAGTGAAAATTGATATTGATTTCTTCCCTTCTAACATTAAGATGAGTCCAGAAAAGTAAATAAAATGAGATAACAAGACATATCAAGTCACCCAGATTTCTTTGATCACCTCTCCCTGTATGCACACATATATCTCACTATTTTTCCTAACATGTTTTTGAATAATTCAATACCAATAGTCTTTATAGTTCAATGCATTATAAAACACATTCAAGCTGTGTTTCAATCATATTAGACTGAAAGTTGAATTTTTTATGAAGGATTATTTAAAACATAATGTGTCTTGAGCCTTACAGTCTCTGAAACCAAACAATCTTGAGAGTTCAGTGAAGAAATGTCAACACTATGGAAGATTTTTTGATTCAAAAAATGAAAGGTATCCTGTTTGATATATATTAACTATATCAATATTAACAACCTTCTGTTTGATTTCAGAAGTGATATGAGACTGGAAGTATTACCAGGCTTGTATTTTAACTATTTGTGAGAGCTCTGAAATATTTGTAGCCAAGCTGAACTCACAGATTTCAGCAATGCCAGTCTGGAAGCTCAATTAAGGTTTGCCTCTTTGGCTTCATTGCACACCAGGCATGCAAGACCACTAGCTTGTGCTGACCAAATTTTAGTGTCCTGTCTTCATGGGGTGTTTTCTGCAGGATTTACGTGGCTGTTAGAGACCTGCAGTAACCTCCATCATGCATGTGAGTTTAAGCATTTCCCAGCTCTTTCTGATCTCACACTGAATAGACATGTCTCAGTTTACACTCCCACTCTACTTGAATGACTGGTTTCTCCTTTCTTGGTCCAATATTGGTGATAGCAACAGGGAAAACTAACTGAAAATGAGCTGGGAACTTCCATTCCTATGTGTAAAAAAATTACTTGCTTCTGAAGGAAATAATCTGCTCACACATTCTGACTGTGGGTGCAAATGTCATGGGGAAAATAAAAGGAAAAATACCCTGACTTTCTCTTAGGTTCCCTGTCAAGGAACCTAAGAGAACCTCAGTATGTCTTCCATAGGAAACTTTAACATAGCCACATAAATATTGACACATCAGGTTCTTTGCAGTATCATCCTCCTTCCATGTGTACAGTCTCTTTTAAGTTTGCCTAGAAGAATGGAAAATCCTACTCTTGTAGACTTTTCTGTTTTCTGGATTGTATGCTATACGACTTATGCAGATAACCATGCAGGGTATTGTTCAATAGATTTAACAACTTCTTTGCAGAATTATCTCTCTAGAGTTAATCTGTGGGGTAGGTGGAGATCAAGGATACTTCTCTTACATTGGCTGTACAAGAAAAAAAATGAAGGCAGATATAAAAATGCCAAAGCAGCAGAACATTCAGAAAAGAAAAAAAAAAAAAATAAAAAAGCAGCAATCAGGAGTTATGAAGAAAGGAGTTTGCAGAAAAGTTCAAAAGCAGAAGAGAGAAAATTTGTCAATTAATTAGATGATTTTTTTTTTAGGATGTTTTTATGTTTTGAGATGAGCGTCTTTGTTCCAAGATATTGAGCGCATACAGTACTGATTGACTTCAGTAATTTCATGGTCTCATGTCTTCTGTATACTACAGAACAAGCAACTGTTTGCAGGTTCTGTTGACTGTGTTAGCAGAGTGTATGGATGGTAGTTTAGGTTGACCTCAATAGCCACAATTAATACAATACAATACACCAGGTTGGAAGAGACCTTCAAGATCATCGCGTCCAACCCATCAACCAATCCAACCCACCCAACAACTAAACCATGCAGCCAAGCACCCCATCAAGTCTTCTCCTGAACACCTCCAGTGAAGGTGACTCCACCACCTCCACGGGTAGCTGATTCCAATGGGCAATCACTCTTTCCGTGTAGAACTTCTTCCTAACATCCAGCCTAAACCTGCCCTGGCGCAGCCTGAGACTGTGTCTAGTCAAATAACTGAAAAGGTATTCTACAAGGTATTTTCTTTTAATTAATGCTATATATTAATGTTAGAAACATAACTAAAAATCACAGAACTGTCAGGGTTGGAACAAACCTCAAGGATCATCTAGTTCCAACTCCCCTGTCATGGGCAGGGACTCTTTCTTCTAGATCAAGTTGCCCGGAGCCACATTTAGCCAGGCCTTAAAAAACTCCAGAGATGGGGTTTCCACCATATCTTTGGACAATCTGTTCCAGTGTCTCACCACCCTTATGGTGAAGAACCTAAAATCTAATCTAAATCTAACCTCCTCTATCTTAGATCTATTCCCCCTAGTCATGTCACTACCTGACACCCTAAAAGGTCCCTCACTAGCTTTCTTGTAGGCCCCCTTTGTGTAATGGAAGGCCACAATAAGGGGACCTCGAAGTCTTCTCCAAACTGAACAATCACAACTCTGTCCTCACAGGAGAAGAGCTCCAGCCCTCTGATCGTCCTCATGGCCCTTCTCTGGACACACTCCAGCACATCCAGATCTTTCTTGTAATAGGTGTTCCAGAACAGGACACAGTACTCCAGATGGGGTGTCACAAGAGTGGCGTAGCAAATCACCTCTCTCAACCCACTGGCCACACCTCTCTTGATGCAACCCAGGATACATAGCTGTGGATTCTTTTGTGTGTGTGTGTGGGAACCTTCCTACTCCACCACAGGCTTTCGGGGCTGCAAGTGCACACTGACAACTCATATTGAGTTTCTAATCCACTAGCACCCCCAACTTCATTTTGCAAGGGCTGTTCTGAAGCCAGTCACTGTGCAATCTATATCAGTGCCTGGGATTGTTCCAACCCAGCTTCAGGACCCTGTCACATGGTCTTGTCGAACCTAATGAGGCTGGCATGGGCCCACCTCTCCAGCCTGTCAGAATCATAGAATCATAGAATGGTTTGGGTTGGAAGAGACCTCTGAAGGTCATCTAGTCCAAACACCTCTGCACTAAGAAGGACATAATTTTCCTCATTTCAATCATTTTCCTCCAGTCCTGTCTCACTGGAGAGGTCCCAGATGACAGGAAACTGGCCAAAGCGGTCCCCATCCACAAGAAGGGCCGGATGGAGGAACCTGGAAATTCCAGGCCAGTCAGCCTGACCTCAGTGCCAGGCAAGATTATGGAAGAGGTCATCTTGAGTGCAATCACACAGCACTTACAGGATGGCAATGGGATCAGGCCTAGCCAGCATGGATTTAGGAAAGGCAGGTCCTGCCTCTCCAACCTGATCTCCTTCTATGATCAGGTGACCCACCTGGTGGATGTGGGGAGGCCTGTGGATGTAGTCTACCTGGACTTCAGCAAGGCCTTTGACACCATCCCCCACAGCAAACTGCTGGCTAAGCTGTCAGCTCATGGCTTGGACAGCAACTCTCTGCGCTGGGTTGGGAACTGGCTGAAGGGCCGGGCCCAGAGAGTGGTGGTCAATGGCGCCACATCCAGCTGGAGGCCAGTCACCAGTGGTGTCCCCCAGGGATCAGTGCTGGGCCCCATCCCCTTCAATGTCTTCATTGACGATCTGGATGAGGGGATTGAGACAGTCATCAGCAAATTTGCAGATGACACCAAGTTGGGAGCAGATGTTGGTCAGTTAGAGAGTGGGAAGGCCCTGCAGAGGGACCTCAACTGACTGGACAGATGGGCGGAGTCCAGTGGGATGACATTCAACAAGTCCAAGTGCTGGGTGCTGCACTTTGGCCACAACAACCCCATGCGGAGCTACAGGCTGGGGTCGGAGTGGCTGGAGAGCAGCCTGACAGAGAGGGACCTGGGGGTGCTGATCGTCAGCCGCATAAACATGATCCAGCAGTGTGCCCAGACAGCCAAGAAGGCCAATGGCATCCTGGCCTGCATTAGGAATGGTGTGGCCAGCAGGAGCAGGGAGGTCATTGTGCCCCTGTACTCTACACTGGTTAGGCCACACCTTGAGTCCTGTGTCCAGTTCTGGGGCCCTCAGTTTAAGATGGACATCGAGACACTTGAACGTGTCCAGAGAAGGGCAACAAGGCTGGTGAGAGGCCTGGAACACAGGCCCTATGAGGAAAGGCTGCGGGAGCTGGGGTTGTTTAGCCTGGAGAAAAGGAGGCTCAGGGGCAACCTCATTGCCCTCTACAACTACCTGAAGGGTGGTTGTAGCCAGGAAGGTGTTGGCCTCTTCTCCCTAGCAACCAGCACCAGAACAAGGGGACACAGTCTCAAGCTGTGCCAGGGGAAGTTTAGGCTCTAGGTGAGGAGAAAGTTCTTCACTGAGAGAGCTCACCACTGGAATGGGCTGCCCACGTAAGTGGTGGAGTCTCCGTCCCTGGAGGTGTTCAAGGGGGATTGGACGTGGCACTTGGTGCCATGGTCTAGTCGTGGGGTCTGTGGTGACAGACTGGACTCAATGATCTTCGAGGTCTCTTCCAACTTTAGTGATACTGTGGACATCCTCAACTAGATCAGGCTGCCCAGAGCCCTGTTGAGCCTCATTTTGAATATCTTCATGGATGGGGCCCTAACCAATCCACTGGGCAACCTGGTCCAGCATACCACCACCCTCACTGTAAAGAACCTGTTCCTTAACATCCTATCTAAATCTGCTCTTCTCCAGTTTGAAGCAGCTGTCCCTTGTCCTATCCCTACAGGCTTTTGTAAGCAGTCTGTCTCTTATTATTCTGTCTTGATCTGGACATGTTATGAAATTAGAGGCACAAACGAGGCCAAAATATCAACAACGAGGTTATATATTAACAGAATAAGTGGAGAGAGTAGAAGAAGGGAGAGAAAAAGAGGGAAAAAGAGAGAGAGAGACAGAGAGAGAGAGAAGAGGAAAGGAATTATATTACCACACCTCCCATGCCCTAAAGATGGTTTGAATCTGAGGAAGGGTGCTGCTGCTTTGGCTTGGAGGAGATGTCATCCTTGTTGGCTTCTGGTGTCCTCCCTGGAGGAGAGGAGGGAGATATCCCAACTCCTCCTCTGACCAACATGTGGTGTCTTCATCTCCTAGAGTTGCAGCAGACAGAGCTTAGGACAGAGAGGGAGAGTTCCTTCTGGTCTGCTGCCTCTAGGTCTGCTGCCTTTTCTCTCTTTGTATTTGTTTCTCCTGAGCAAGCATTGCTCAGGTCTTTTATACAGGTTTTAGTCACAGGCTTTTTAGAATAGAATAGAATAGAGTAGAGTATAGAGTAGAGTAGAGTAGAGTAGAGTAGAGTAGAGTAGAGTAGAGTAGAGTAGAGTAGAATAGAATAGAATAGAATAGAATAGAATAGAATAGAATAGAATAGAATAGAATAGAATAGAATAGAATAGAATAGAATAGAATAAACTAGGTTGGAAGAGACCTTCAAGATCATCGTGTTCAACCTATCAACCAATCCAACACCACTTAATCAACTAAACCATGCAACCAAGCAGCCCATCAAGTCTTCTCCTGAACACCTCCAATGAAGGTGACTCCACCACCTCCACGGGCAGCCCATTCCAATGGGCAATCATACTCTCTGTGAAGAACTTCTTCCTAACATCCAGCCTAAACATCCCCTGGTACAGCCTGAGACTGTGTCCTCTTCTTCTGGCGCTGGTTGCCCAGCAGAGGAGACCAACCTCTGCCTGTCTACAACCTCCGATCAGGTAGTTGCAGAAAGCGATAAGGTCACCCCTCAGTCTCTTCTTCTCCAGGCTAAGCAACCCCAGCTCCCTCAGCCTTTCCTCATAGGGCTTGTGTTCCAAACCCCTCACCAACTTCGTTGCCCTTCTCTGGACACACTCCAACAAGTCAACATCCTTCCAAAACTGAGGGGCCCAGAACTGGACACAGGACTCAAGATGTGGCCTAACCAGTGCAGTGTACAGGGGCAAAATGACCTCCCTGCTCCTGATGGCCACCAGGAGACACAAGCTTTAGTCTCTCACACCTTCTTCTTGCTATTAATGTATTTATAGAAGGACTTTTTGTTGTCCTTCACAGCAGAGGCCAGTCTAAGTTCTAAATGGGCTTTTGCCTCCCTAATTTTCTTCCTGCATGTCCTAGCAACATCCCTAAACATTCCGTAGGTTGCCTCCCCTTTCTTCCAAAGATAATACACCCTCTTTTTTTCCCTTAGTTCTATTAAAAGTTCATTACCCATCCAGGCTGGCCGTCTGCCCCGGCGGCTCATCTTCCGGCACACTGGCACAGCCTGTTCCTGCGCCTTCAAGAGTTCTTCCTTGAAGTAGGTCCAGCTCTCCTGGACCCCTTTGTTTTTAAGGGCTGATTCCCAAGGAACCTTCTGAGTTAGTTCCTTGAGTAGCCTGAAGTCTGCCCTCCGGAAATCCAGAGTGGAGGTCTTCTTGCTCCCCCTCTTGGCTTGGCTAAATACCGAAAACTCAATTATCTCGTGGTCACTGGTGCCTAAACACCCTTCGACCACCACATCACCCACCAGCCCGTCCCTGTTGGTGAAGAGGAGGTCAAGCACAGCCTCACCCCGGTAGGCTCACGCAGCACCTGGGATAAGAAGCTGTTCTCCATGCACTCTAAGAATCTCCTAGACTGCCTCCTCTCTGCTGTGTTGAGATCCTAGCAGATATCAGGCAGGTTGAAGTCACCCATGAGAACGATGTCAGGTAATCTTGAGACAGCCTTAAGCTGCCTATAGAATGCTTCATCAACATCCTCCTCCTGGTTGGCTGGTCTATAACAGACTCCAACCAGGATGTCTGCCCTGCTGGTCTTCCCTCTAATTCTCACCCACAAGCACTCAACCCGATCATCCCTGATCTCCATGTCAACGGCATCCAGTGCCTCCCTGATGTACAGGGCCACCCCTCCACCCCTTCTTCCTTGCCTGTCTCTCCTGAACAGCCTGTAGCTGTCAATTGCAGCGCTCCAGTCATGCGAGTCGTCCCACCACGTCTCTGTGATGGCAACTACATCATAACTTTCTTGCTGCAATAAGGCTTCCAGCTCCTTCCAGAGAAGGGGCTGCTGCCCAGCGGAGCCGCGCGAGTCGCTGCCCGTTTTTAAATTCCGCCGCCGAAGGCGCTGGGTTCACGAGCCATAGGCACGTGAAGACAGGGCCGCACCAAGTGCCGCTGTGTGTTCAGGAAGCGTGTCGAGCCCAGCTGCCACCACAGCCCGAAGAGGAGAAGTGCTTCAGCTGGGTTGCTGGTTTTGCCCCTGACTCCAGCTTACCACCCTCAGACTCCTGTCTGGGGGGACTGGTTTCAGCCCCTTCCCCCTTTGAAGCTAGTTTAAAGCCCTGTCAGTGAGACCTGCTAATTCCCTTCCCAGAATCTTTTTACCTTTGGGGGACAGGCCATTCTCATGTACTGTGACCTTTCCACTCCTCTGGGACAGATGTGCTCCACCTGTTGCCAGCTGACCTGGTGCAGTAGAAAGTTTTTCAAGATCGAAAAACCCAAAATTCTTCTGACTGCACTCTAAGCCACTTGTTGACCATAGCTGTTGACCTGTTCCTTCTTGTATTCCCTCCTGCAACTAAGGGTATAGACAAAAAAATTATTTGTGCACCTGAGTCCTCGACTAGATCCCCCAGGGCCTTGAGGTCATTCTTGATAGCCCTGGGAGCTCTAGTTGCAACATTGTCATTCCCTAACTGCATAATTATTAAGGGATAGTAGTCAGAGGGCTGCACCAGACTAAGCAGCCTTCTGGTAACATCAGCAACTTGAGCTCCTGGGAGACAACAAAGTTCCCTGTGAGCAGGGTCTGGCCGACATATGGGGCCCTTTGTTCCCCTCAGTAGGGAATCACCAATAACAATCACACTCCTCTTTTTTTTAAGGGAGCAAGTCTTGATGCCAGGGGAAGGCTGTTTTACCCCAGGCTGACTCACCCCAGGCCGAACTACCCTAGGATGACTCACCCCAGGTTGCCTCACCCCAGGCCGACCCACCCCAGGCTGACTCACCCCAGACTGACTCACCCCAGGTCGACCCACCCTAGGGTGACTCACCCTAGGCCGACCCACCCCAGGCTGACCCACCCCAGGCTGACCCACCCCAGGCTGACTCACCCCAGGCTGACTCACCCTGGGCTGTTTTGCCTCATGGAAAACCCCAGATGGTGTGTCCTCCATCATCAGAATCACCTCCCCCTCGACCTCCAGTGCCCCATACTTGTTCTCCAAGGGCAGTGGGGGAGGTGAAGGGAGGCAAGGAGGTTTTAATTTGTGTCTTTTGAGAGGAGCCTTCGTCCATTCCCCTCTCCTTTTTGGATAACCAGCCTCTGCTGGGGGAGCCTGCAGAGCCTGGTTACTCAAGTTGGTCTCCCTTCTACAATCCCTGACATCTCTAAGTCTAGTCACCTCATCTTTCAATCTGGCCACCAGGTTAAGCAGATAGTCGATCTGCTCACACCTGATGCAGGAGCTGTCCCCACTACCCTGCATCTCAAGTGCCAGGCTCCAGCACTCTCTGCAGCCATAAGCCTGGACACCCACCTCTTGCTTGTGACACTTGCCTACCTGCTTGTATCCCCCTCAGTCTGAGTCGAGACTGATGTTTTGAAGGAGTGGTTGTGGCGCGTCACCACCATGGTGCCCTGCCCGCGGCACCTGCTGGACAAAATTTAGAAAAAGTGTGGCGGCGCGTGCCGAGCGAGAGCAGGCGGCAAGACCCCCACTGGAACAGGGGCTGCCGCGAGCTGCCGACGGCTTTTAAATGAGCCGCCGGCAGTGACGCGGGGAGCCCGAGCGATCCCGAGCAGCAAGCACGTGGAGAAACGGCCGTGCCGAATCTAGCCGAGTGCCGAGAGCCCGGGGTGCCCTGCCGTTCCCGTAGGTTGAAAAGGAAAGCAGCTAGTGTTCCCGAGGGTGCCGGTCGCGGTGTGCTCCCGAGCAAGATTCCCGCTGGAACAGGGAATCATGGCACCAACCACCCCATCAAGTCTCGTCCTGAACACTTCCAATGATGGTGACTCCACCACCTTCCCAGGCAGCCCATTCCAATGGGGAATCACTCTCTCTGTACAGAACTTCCTCCTAACATCCAGTCTAAACCTGCCCTGGTGCAGCCTGAGACTGTGTCCTCTTGTTCTGATGCTGGCTGCCTGGGAGAAGAGACCAACCTCTGCCTGGCTACAACCTTCCTTCAGGTAGTTGTAGAGAGCATAATGCCTTCCTCCTCAGAACTCTCCTTGCAGCTCACCACAGGACAGTCCCTCTCTGGTTTGGACTTGGACACTTTGTGTGATTTATTTTTATATTTCCTTGTTGTGGGGGCAGACACTATAGGGTCCTCAGAAAGAGCAATAGAGTCTCTTCCATATGAATCACTAGGGCCATCTTCCCCAGCATTATCTAAGGAAAAAGACTGTTCCTACTCCTGCAGTTCCAAATCATTTAATTTGTATGCAGAGGCGGGGTTACTGGCTGGTTGTTTTCAGCTAATTTCACTGTAATCTGCCCTGGGTTTTTACAACTTTCACGTGCCCAAACCAAATCCATTCTAGTAATTATGCACCCTTTTTAATGGAAGAATTCAACTATAGAAAACCCTGCTTGCTGCACCATAAATTATTTGATTGAGGTTAAATTAACAGGGCAAGAATTGTAAAAATTTATTTATTTTCCTGAAACCTCTGCCCCAAAATTATGTACAAAATTGATTAATGTACAAGTGTTATTCAGTTGCAAATTCCACCAGGATGTTTATGGGCAACTTTAGTAGATTTTAGAGAATGCAGAAAATGGCAAAGACTAAGCCACAAAATAGCTTCATCCCACATATAAAATTAGAGGCAAGCCAGGACCTTAGGGAAGGCCAACAAGAACACCAGGTTGCATTCACAAGGACGGAGCAGGAATTTGGCGATGTTCCCTAGGTGTCTTTTTGGTGGCAGGCTCCAGAACTGCAGATTTTATAATCTGATTTGTAGATCACATGGCACAAATCCAAGGGAAAAGAATAAAAGGGTTCATAGACACAGCTGCCACAAGGGAGCATGACATCAGCTGCAGGAGGTTTAAATCACTACGGGGCTGTCTGCATGATGTCATTTTGGCTGCAAAGCTGACTGGGACCAGCATTCAGGACCATTCCGCTTGAAGCGTGACCTTTCTGCCTGGCTTTTCACTTTCTTTTCAGGGCTTTGCAGGTTGGGAGGATCCCTTGGTTGGCAGGGAGGTCCAGCAGGATCGTCCTCTCATGAGTCTGTTCAGGATTGGGGGCATGATGTCAGCTGTGGGAGGTTTAAATCACAAGTGCTCATGTCCAGTCTCAGAGAAGAAAAAAAAGGGGCAGAAAGTTAAGAGAAATATGAGGAGTTCTTGAGTTTGTGACAAGTCATGAAGTTCCATTTAATCAGCTGGCTTGAGATACACAGAAAGATTAGCAAAAGACATTTGTGAACCTGAGCTGTGGCAGATGCATGAGGTCATGAGGTCAGAGCTCTATCTTCCTGAGTTAAATATCATACTGTTCAAACTACTTCAGTATGATACCAGCTTGTGTTGTCTACTCCATTATCTGCAGATATCATTTCAGAAGCAATAAAAGCTTAAATCAAAAGCAACAGAGAAAGAAGAGTTTCATTAATCCCTCAAATGTTCCTTCTACACAAAAATGCATTTCCCTAATATGTATTTCAAGAAATGGATCTGACAAGACAGCACTGGCTGAAAAGCTCAAATTGTCAAAAATTTGCATTATAAAGGTTAACAATATGATCATTATATTTAAAACCTCTTGAACAAGATCCTTTTTGCAGTGATGCCAATGATTTGAATTCAGTCAAAGTCATGGTCCATCCCAATGTGGATATTTCCAAAGAAAAACAATTTTTTCTGATGTGATTTGTTATTTTCTGACACTCCCAAAATTTATATTGCATGTTTTAAGAGTAGAAATTCTTTTTACTTTACTGTGTTTACACAAAGGGTTTGTTGTAAACACTGAGAAAATTACAGAAGTACTCATTTGTAAATACATGGTAGAACTGGTATTACTTCTGCCATTTCTTCAGACACCACTTTGTGTAAACAAGAAATGCATTTTGTTCCTATGTATGATATTGGCAGCTAAGCAGAAATTAATGTACATAGAAATTATGACAGATCATGTAAAACTCACTCATTTTATATTTCCTCAATGTTTCCAATTTTTGTGGTTTTACAGCCTGTCTTGTAACATTTGGTGATTTTCTTAACATTTCAGGTCTGGAGTTTATTAGAGGTTTCAATAGCACTTTATTTTATACTAAAAAAAATGCAAAGGGAGGTAATACTTCTTACAGCACCTAGCTATTTTCAGCTGTGTAAGATATAGGTCCCTCAAGAGTCAAAACCCAAAAGTAAATAATAATAGATCTTTCTGAATAGCTCTTTCTGTAACAAATTGCAAACATGACAGTGGCTGCAGAATCTTACGCAAGTGAAAGCCAGAGACCATGATAACAGAAGTTATACACTTAACGCAACCAATCAGTTGCTTCAAGATAACTACAATAGCAAAAAACAAGTGTTTTTAAAGCATTACAAAGTTAATTAAGCTCTTCAACTATGTTCTACTAAAGAAAACATATTCTTAGCAAATCAAGAATATCCCAAAAAGTGAAACTTTTAAAATAATTTTCAAAATTTAATAAAAATATATGGAACATTATAATCATAAATAAATTCAAGCAATCACACTGAAGTATAGACAAATATGACAAAATTATTAATAAATACTAATATCTGGAAGCAAATAAAAGTGTGGTATTAAAGGAGGAAAAACATGCAAGTCAAAACAGCAAAACACCACACATCTTGACCTCCATTAACCATTGAACCAAAGAAGCAGTGACTTATAAAAGGATGAACACTTCCAGCAATACTTGCTACATACACAGATGGTCACCAGGATGTGATAACATTAATTATAACCAAGATAGATGAGAGTTGAGAAGAGGATGAAGACAGGAAGATTGTGAGACAAGACAGTTCTGAATCTAGTAAAGAGAAAGCACACAATTCCAGCTGAGTAAATTTAGGTGTGAGAAATGCAGTTGTGATAAATTAATCCTTACAAAAACAACTGGCTAAAATTAATGGTCTTGAACTAATTTTTCAGCCCATGTTGAGGGAAATCTCTGTGTCCTGCTGCTGTTGAGATGTTGTGAGAGACTAAAGCTTGTCCCTCCTGGTGTGACTCAACAAAGATAAAATCACTTGCTGCTTGCCCAGGCAATATCTGATGTGTGTTGGGCAGAGCCACTGGAAGCACTCTTGGAAGGTGCAAAGATAACGATTTGACGGAATGAATTTAAGGAGTAGGACCTCAAGCAATGCTCAGCTGATAGAAGGAAATGTTTTAGCTCTTGTAGGCCACAAACCTTGGGACCAAAGTGCAGCTGTGTAAAGAGTAAAAAGTATTTAGGTAATTACCAACGACCATTGTGACTCAGGGAAGCCACACAACGACCTGAGAAGCTGGTAAACATTGCAATAGAGTCTTTTGTCTTCTTTCTGAACTTAGATAAGAGATGTGTGATCGTTTGTCTTTTGTCTAACACCTGTCTGAGCCTTGCCAAGGGATGTGTGCTCCCTGGCATTTTCTCGGCAGTCAATCACGAATCTGTAACTGTCGCACGGACACATCTAATTACCAATCCCAAGTTGCTTTTGATTATGTTAGCCTATATAAAGAAAAGACTTTGTACAATAAAGTAGACACTTTGCTTACATCAAGCTTTGTCTCCATCTCTCAATCGCGATAACAATTGCTCACTGGACCGCAGCTGGCCTCACAACAATGGACCGAGGCCACCTTCAGGAATATTCATAAGACAAGATAATCTCCACCCATCAAGTATCTTGGAAAGGGAGGATGGTGAGACAATGGATTCACCACCTGTTTCCTGATGTGTAATGAGTGTGTGGGCAGGTAGATGGAGAAGGAGGAGGCAGAGCCCCCCCCCATCCAGACCCCTGCCCAAACACACAAGAATACACAGAAAGATTTTCCTGGGGAATGATACCTGGATACTTAGCTAAGGATTATTTCCTGGCCCCTGAATTCCTGAGGGACTTCGACACATAGCTAAGGACTAAAAAGCTGCATAAAAGACTTGAGCAACTACTGGCTTAGCAGAAGAAAACCACGGAACCAGAAACACAGATGAAGGGAAACACAGATGAAGAAAAACACAGGAGAAGGACAATGCTGCTGAGAAAGAAAGCACGAGAGAAGGAAAAGCCCGGGACAATGCTGCTCTGAAGAAAAGAGACCATGGAGCCTAGAAGAAGCAGACTGAACCCTCTCTCCATATCCTAAGTTCCTCCTGCTGCAACTCATGGATCTGAAGAGGCTGCCCAGAGGACCTAATCTCTTCTACAGCCAAAGCCTCAGCACCATTTCTCTACAGACCCAACATCTCCTGCAGCACCTTTCCTCCACAGACTCAAACTGTCTTGTGGGGGTGAGGGGTGCGGCAATATAATTCCTTTCCTCTAATCTCCCTCTTCTCCCTCTCTATCTTCTCTCTCTCCCCTTCTGATCCATCCACTTTATTTATGTAATAAATAGTCTAGCTGTTGATATTTTGGCCTTGTTTGTGCCTCTCATTTCACAACACGGGAATATTCAAAAGAACTGAGTCTCTTTCCCTCTCCGGACTGAGGTAGATGTACAGTTCTAAACATCTGTTATCTTGTTTTTCCTGTGACAATTCATTTATTCCCAATGCAAGTACTGTTTATCTAAATCAAGAGATTAGAGAGGTTGCTGTACAGATACACCTCACTTTTTCCCCCAGTTGTACTACAGTTTTATTTGGTTTAGTCCAATAATCCTGATTCAATATTGATACAAAACTTCTTGCAAGGATTTTCAAGTAGGAACTTCTTCTATTTCTCATCATGGTATGCCTTATGACGTGTTGCCATCATGACTTTTATCTGAATTTATTTCCCTTAATTTTCCAATAGTTGTCTCTACAACTTAGTAGCCCAAGATTTGTGAAGAAGTGTGTTGGCATCTTAGCCAGAAGGTCAAGGTTGAAAAGTATGTACTCAACTCCCTCCCTGAAATGTTAATACACCAACGGATGCAGTACAGGCAGTAAACAGAAGGAGCTGGAGGCCATTGTTCTACAGTGAGACTATGATATATCAGCCACCATGGAAACCTGGTGGGGTGACTCTGACAACTGGAGTGATGCAGTCAATGGGTACCAACTTTTCAGAAGGGATAGGAGGTGGTGGAGTGGCCCTCTGTGTTAGGGAAATGTATGAAACCATGCAAATTTATGAAGGTGATGATAGGGTCCTTATGGATAAGAATCAAGAGTTTGAGTTCTCTATCCTTCGGGAAATAAGGAAAGGGGTTAGTAAAACTGCCACCTTGAGCTTCCAGAGGGCAAACTTTGGCCTGTTCAGGGACTGAGTGACAAAGTCCCATGGGAGGCCACCCTGAAGGATATAGGAGCCCAGGAAGGCTGGACATATATCAAGAGGGAAGACTTACAGGCACCGGTGCAGACTGTCCCTGTGTGTTGAAAAACAAGTCAGCAAGGAAGGCACCCAGCATGGCTGAATAGGGACATTTGACTGGACCTGAAGAACAAAAGGAGAGCCTATGGCCTTTGGAAGAGGGGACAAGTCTCTCATCAGGACTATAAAGATGTAGTGAAATTATGCAGGAGAAAATAAGGAGAGCCCAAGCACAGCTAGAGCTCAACTTATTTGATGCAGAGGGAAACATAGTGACCAAGGGGAAGGAGAAGGCTGAGGTGCCCAATACCTACTTTCCCTCGATCATCAGCATGAGAGCCAGCAGTTCCCTGGACACCCAACTTCATTAACTAGGAGTCAGAGAGGGGAATCAGAATGAGATCATCACAATAAGTGAGGAAGTGGTCAGTGACCTCCTGTGCCATTGAGACACAAGTCTATGGGGCTGGATGGGCTACACCCAAGGATGCTGATGTGCTCACCAAGACACTTTTCATTACTTACCTGAGGTCCTGGCTAACCAGGGGAGTCCCAATGGACTTGAGGGTAGCAAATGTAACACCTATCTACCAGACAGGAAAAAGGAGGATCTGCGAAACTACAGACCTTTAAATCTAACTTTGGTAACAGGGAAGGTCATAGAGCAGGCCACCTCAAGTGTTATCACACACCATATAGAGGACAGCTAGGGGTCAGGCCCAGTCAGCATGGGTTTATGAAGGGAAGGTCCTGCCTGACAAACCTGACCTTCTATGACAAGATGACCTGACTATTGGATGAGGGAAATGCTGTGGATATTGTCTACTTAGACTTTCAAAATGCCTTTGTTTAACTCTGTTTCCCACAGAATTCTTGTGGACAAACTGGCTGCCCATGGCTTGGATGAGCACACACTCTGCTGGATAAAGCACTGGATGGACAGACAGGCCCTGAGAGTGGTGCTCAGTGGAGTTAAATGCAGCTGGTGGCCGATCTCAAGTGGTGCTCCTCAGGGCTCTGTGTTGGGACCACTTTTGTTTAACACCTTTATTGATGATCTTCATGAAAACATAGTGTGTCATCATTAGGTTTGCAGATGACACCAAGTAAGGTGGCAATGTTGATCTGCACAAGGGTAGAGAGGCTCTACAGTGGGACTTGGATAGATTGGATCAATAGGCCAATGTTAACAGCATGAGCTTCAACAAGGCCAAATGCCAGGTCCTGCACTCTAAAGGCTTGGGGAAGTGTGTCTGGGAAGCAGTCTGGTAGAAAGGGACCTGGTGGCTCTAATTGACAAGCAACTGTATATGAGCAAACAGTGTGCCCAGCTGGCCAAGAATGCCAATGGCAACCTGGATTGTATCAGAAATGCTGAGTCCAGCAAGAGTAGAGAGGTGATTGGCCCCTTGTTCTGAGCTCTGGTGAGGTCACACCTTGACTACTGTGTTCAGTTTTGTGCACCTCAATACAAGAGAGATGTGGAGGTGCTGGAGCAAGTGCAGAGGAAGGCAACAAAGCTGGTGAAGGACCTGGAGAATAAATCTGATGAAGAGCAACTGAAGGAGCTGGGGCTGTTTCGTTTGAAAAAGAGGAGTCTGAGGGGAGACCTCATTGCTCTCCACAGCTAATTGGCAGGTCACATTGGTAGGGCTTTAAACTAGCTTCAAAGGGGGAAGAGGCTGTAACCAGTCCCCCAGACAGGAGTCTAAGGGTAGTAAGCTGGAGTCAGGGGTGAAACCAGCAGCCCAGCTGAAGTGCATGTATAATAATGCATGAAGTATGGGCAACAAACATGAGGAGCTGGAAGCCTTATTGCAGCAGGAAAGATATGATGTAGTTGCCATCACAGAGATGTGGTGGGATGACTCACATGACTAGAGCACTGCAATTGGTGGCTACAGGCTGTTCAGGAGAGACAGGCAAGGAAGAAGGGGTGGAGGGGTGGCCCTGTACATCACGGAGTCTCTTGATGCCATTGAGCTGGAGATCAGGGATGATCGGATTGAGTGCTTGTGGGTGAAATTTAGAGGGAAGACCAGCAGGGCAGACATCCTGGTTGGAGTCTGTTATAGACCAGCCAACCAGGAGGAAGATGTTGATGAAGCATTCTATAGGCAGCTTAAGGCTGTCTCAAGATTGCCTGACCTTGTTCTCATGGGTGACTTCAACCTGCCTGATATCTGCTGGGATCACAACACAGCAGAAAGGAGGCAATCTAAGAGGTTCTTAGAGTGCATGGAGGACAGCTTCTTATCCCAGGTGCTACTTGAACCTACCAGGGGTAAGGCTCTGCTTGACTTCCTTTTCACCAATAGGGAAGGGCTGGTGGGTGATGTGGTGGTCAGAGGGTGTTTAGGCGCCAGTGACCACGAGATAATTGAATTTTTGGTATTCAGTCAAGCCAAGAGGGGCAGCAAGAAGACCTCCACTCTGGACTTCCAGAAGGCAGACTTCAGGCTACTCAAGGAACTAACTCAGAAGGTTCCTTGGGAAACAGCCCTTAAAAACAAGGGGTCCAGGAGAGCTGGACCTACTTCAAGAAAGAACTCTTGAAGGCGCAGGAACAGGCTGTGCCAATATGCTGGAAGATGAACCGCCGAGGCAGAGGGCCAGCCTGGATGGTCAATGAACTTCTAAAAGAACTAAGGGAAAAAAGAGGGTGTATTATCTTCGGAAGAAAGGGGAGGCAACCCATGGAATGTTTAGGGATGTTGCTAGGTCTTGTAGGAAGAAAATTAGGGAGGCAAAAGCACGTTTAGAGCTCAGACTGGCCTCTGCTGTGAAGGACAACAAAAAGTCCTTCTATAAATATATTAATAGCAAGAGGAAGGGCAAGGACAAGCTCCACTCCTTGGTGGGCATGGAGGGGAGCGTTGTAACAAAGGATGAGGAAAAGGCAGAGGTACTTAGCTACCTGAAAGGACGCTATGCAAAGGCTGGTGCTGGTCTCTTCTCATAGGTAGTTAGTGAAAGAACAAGAGGGAACGCCCTCAAGTTGCAACCAGGTAGGTTTAGACTGGACATTAGGAAAAAAATTATCGAGGAAAGAATGGTAAGGCATTGGAATAGGTTGCCCAGGGAGCTGGTTGAGTAACCATACCTGGGTGTGTTTAAAGGTCATTTGGGTGTTGTGTTTGGGGATATGGTTTAGGGGTGAACCTTGCAGAGTAGGGTTATCCATTGGACTTGGTGATCCTGAGGGTCTCTTCTAACATGAATGTTTCTGTGATTCTGTGAAATTTGCAGTTTGAAATTTCTCCAAAGTCACATCAACATCCTACAGCCACATACCTCAGCTGACTGAGTGACTGTCATGGGTTTATCCAATTGAATCTGTTGAATATTCAATAGCATGCTGACATGCCAGCTTTAAAACAGAAGTGCTGGCTGGACCAAAACATCATGGGGCTCATAGTCCGGATTTCAACACAAGGGACTTCCCATTTCCACTTACAGCTTCTGGATTCCAGTTTGGGGGTGTTGGTCTTTTCCAGTGGGCTGACTACAGGTTGGGGGATGAGGATAGTAATTTTATGTCTGATTTCTGCTGCTACTTCTGCAGTGCTTTTCTGCAAAATAGCTGAGGTAATTGCACATTGTATAATTTTCATTAAACTCCTTCTCTCAATCCAGGGAGATTTGTGTTACTTTCCTTCCTGAACTTTGTGGGGGGAAGGGGATGGGAGTGTGTGTGCAGGGAGCTTGCTTGTGAGAACTGGTTGTGTTTAATAAGAAGAGTGAATAACAATCTGCCAATCAACAGGTTCTCTGAAAGATTCCCAGTGCCTCAAGGTGCAGGGTAGGCTGTTGTTGTTCCCTCTCTATATTTTGTTTTTTTATTATTATGAGAAATAGTACTTATAATTTCTAATTTTAGTAATTTTGCCATATATAGATGTGCTTCATATATTAACTAAATTATCTAAAATTTTCCAACTTCCACTAATTGCCATTACATGAAAACTTGGGGTAAATATTCAGATTAAATGCTTAAGACTGATGGATCTGTCCTGCAGAATTCCTTCCTTACAATTCACTCTGTCTCTTTGAGAAAGCAGAAATGATCCAGAAATGGGGGATAGATGGGCACTCATGATTAAGCTCATTGCCTTAATTTCTCAAATTCAAATCCGCCAATGATAGAAGGTTTTTTACTAAAAGTAATGTATTCTGCTTACAATGATTTGGAAATTGCATAATGAAATATAATAAGTTTCTCAGGAGCAATACAAAAGGAGAACTGATTGGCACAGAATTTCTCACACTGCCTTATCTATTCTTCGTTTCCCAAAGAAAAAAAAACTACCATAGTATTTACTGCCAACCTATCAATTTACGCCATTGTTTTAGTTCTTGTTTTGCCATGAAAATACATGTGTACTTAGAGCAGGCATTGTGTCATTCCTTTGGATTCCACTTTTTTCTATTGTAGTCTCTGTCCTGTTGTCTACTTGCCCTCTCCTAATAATTTTCATACCCTCTGTCAAATATAATTGAAAATGATCAACAGAATTGAGTCTCAAGGCACTTAAATTCCTACAGGTGTAATGAAAATTGGCATCTAGACAGAGAGAAAGATCCTATAATCTCCTGAAGGAAAGGATGAAGCATAGCAAAATTTTTCTCTTTCTATTTTCCTAGCCAGTACACACACATCCCAAGCAGACATATCAGGAGCTGCCTCTGAAGTATAGGTTTTGGACTCATTGCAAAATCCTTCTAGGAATCTAACCTGCCTTAGCTGCAATATCAGTAATCACTTTCTATCTCTTAATTTCCCTGAGTACCATGGACCTAGTCTGCTCAGAAGCACAGATGCAAGATGGTATCAGTGAGCTGGCAGAAGATTTACTCCTCTCTGAAAATCAGAAAAGGCAAGCACTCAGGTTCTCCAGTATGCAAATTACCAGTACATCTATCTCCAAAGAAATGAGAATACCACATAACCCTATGTGAGTATCTTCCCTTTTACAACCTATTAAGAGCGGTGGGCCCTGTTCCATTAGCAAAGTCTAAAAATTACTGAACATTTATTCTGTGGTCTCTTGGTTTTGTTTCATGCATGGTCTCCAGCTCTAGAGCACCCCTGCTATTTTGTCACACTTCAGATTTGGAAGTTACTTCTCACCACATCAAACTGAGTTAAGGCACACATGATTCTGCTTGCAGTTTAAGTGCTGATTTACTGCAGCAAGATCTGCTGTGCTTACTTTAAAATTCTTTTAATGGTGTGCTGGTTTTAGCCTTAACTGGAGTTTAAGAGCTCAGATGATAACAGATTGAGAATTCCTCCACTACCCGCCTCCCTTTCACTAGTAAGGAAAGGAAAAGGGAGAAAAGAAAAAAGGCTGGCTAGACAGGAAGGGGAAGTGGAATAGATCACCTGTGACAAGGGGGACTCCTTGTCCTGGCAGGGGAAAACCAAGTCCCTCTCTGCACACTTGGATCAAGTTTCTTTTGAATTCCAGGGGGCTTGGTTCTTTCTTTGGCTCTGCAGAGGGATCTTGACAGGCTGGACAGATGGGCAGAGTCCAACAGCATGAGATATAATACATCTAAATGCTGAGTTCTACACATTGGTCACAACAACCCCATGCAGTGCTACAGGCTGGGGTCAGAGTGGCTGGAGCACAGCCAGGCAGAAAGAGACCTGGGGGTGGTGGTTGATAGTGGGCTGAACATGAACCAGTAGTGTGCCCAGGTGGCCAAGAAAGCCAATGGCATCCTGGCCTGTATCAGGAACACTGTAGCCAGCAGGAGCAGGGAGGTCATCCTGCCCTTGTACTCAGCACTGGAAGGGGAATAACGCTGGTGAGGGTTTTAGAGCACAAGCCCTATGAGGAGAGGCTGAGGGATCTGGGATTGATTAGCCTGGAGAAGAAAAGGCTCAGGGGAGACAATATTGCTCTCTACAACTACCTGAAGAGAGGTTGTAGCCAGGAGGGGGTTGGTCTCTTCTTCCAGGCAACCAGTACCAGAACAAGGGGACACAGTCTCAAGCTGCACCAGGGGAGGTTTAGGCTGGATGTTAGGAAGAAGTTCTTCACAGAAAGAGTTATTGGCCATTGGAATGGGCTTCCCAGGGAGGTGGTGGAGTCACCATCACTGGAGGTGTTTAGCAAGAAAATTGATGGGGTGCTTGGTGTCATGGTTTAGTTGATTAGATGGTGTTGGATGATGGGTTGGACTCGATCTCACAGGTCTCTTCCAACCTGGTTAATTCAATTCAATTCAATTCAATTCAATTCAATTCAATTCAATTCAATTCAATTCAATTCAATTCAATTCAATTCAATTCAATTCAATTCAATTCTATTCTATTCTATTCTATTCTATTCTATTCTATTCTATTCTATTCTATTCTATTCTATTCTATTCTATTCTATTCTATTCTATTCTATTCTGTTCTATTCTGTTCTATTCTATTCTAGCTCCCACCCAGGATGGGTGTAACCCAGCACAAATGGCCAATCTGGATTTTGTTCCTGTTTACCAATATAGCTAAAAAATGATGAGCTGAAAATTTGTGTGACAGTTTTAGGCTATGCCTCTTAAAGTTAACTACAAATTTTTGAGCAGAAGAGTGGAGAAATATAAACAAATCCACAGTTGGGTGTATGAAGGAAAACAAGGGTTTATTCTAAATGAATTTCATTGGTCAGATGTGTGGGATGTAGTCTAATGATCTCACATTCTTTTTCATTCCCTTCTTCCTTCACTGGCTGCTGTTTTCTGCTCCACTTGGCTGGGAGAATCTCATCAGCCTATCCTTGATATAAGAGCTCTAACTCTCTAACATCTCTTTCTCTTTTCTTCTAATTAAGCAGAGGAAAAGTGGGTAATGTTAGGGGGAGTGTTAGGGGGAATGTTAGAGAGGAAGCCGGGCAGTTTTCCCCTGTTCAGGGGGTTTCTGTGCTGTCTTCCAATTGTAAATACCTGTATAATATTGTAATTACTGTATATTTGTATATATTCATTGCATTCCATTGTGGCATGCAGTTTCGTTTGTAAATATAGTTTCCACTTGTTTTCTCGGACTGAGTGAGCTGAGTTTTTGTTAATGCTGGTAGGCGAAACTAACAGAATTTACTAAATATCTGACTTGTTTCAACACATTTTAGTACACTTAATTTTTAATATTTTGCTGTTGTGTCTTTTTCCTATCCTGTTCTACACAAGTAAGAACAGATCAGTTAAGAGCTGAACCACCTTCTTTATTTCCCCCTGAGTCAGTAATACTGAATGCATTGTTTGTTAAAGTTTTAGAGATGATGACAAAAATAGAGGTAGCACTAATTTGGCCTTTTGCTGTCAGAGCAACTTGGTTCTGAATTCATTGGATGGGAGTAAGGCCAGCACCTCCTGGGTAATAAGTCAGTCTTATCTTCCTGTTCATTGAGCCCACAGACTTCCTTTGCCACATTAATTCCATTTGAACTATAATAACCTCCTGGGAGGCAGCTGTTAATGATAAATCACAGGAGAAACTCTCAATTCAGCATTGGAGGTGGACAAGCAAATGTGAACAATAGAGAAATGCATAATTAAGTGGGATCAGTAACTAACATTATCGGGGTGGAAAAATCCCAAAACACTGTGATTTTTTTCTATTTTCAGTCACAAAATATCCTAAAAGCAGTTTAGCACCTGGAGATTCTGAACACTTAGTACTATTTTACCTCAGGCAGATTTTTTCAATAAAATATTAGTTACATATGAAACAACACAAATTGCATCAACCAGCCCCTGCTTTCCCTCCAGTTTACAGACATCATCACAATACTTTGTTCTTCTATCTTTCCATCTCTTTGCAAACACTTATGCTTCACTCATGAAGTAGCTCTCAAGAACCTTCTCTGGAGATTACCTGATCTATTCAGTGAATTCCTGAATGGTAACACTCAAATTGCCAGGAACAAAATCATCAATTTTTACTTATTTATTGGAGGGACAATTAGATTTGCAATCTGCTTGTCCATAACTGAAGCACATAACTATCTGTTGTCATTACATGGCATCCTCACCTCCATCTCATTTTCAGTTTTTGGTTGTATTCTATACACTATTTCTTTTCCCTAGTCATCTGGATCTTCAAAATCTCACAGGTCTGTATAATATTATTTATGCAAGCAATCTAACTGAAATAAAAAGAATTTTATGCAGCTAATGAAAACACATGTGGTTTATATGCCCTTGAGAGACAAAGGACATAATGATCTCTTTAGAAGTGAATTTCATCTTGTAAAATGCTCATGGCTCTTACAATTCCAGGATATCATGAATCTGGGTAAGAAATTTGTTTATAATTGGTAAAACTGATGAAAATTTGACAATTCCTTCTATAAAATGTATCTTCTGTGATCATGTTCCAAGAACGCAACAGAGGAACTTAAAGCTATGTTTCAAAAGGCCAGCACCTCGTACTATGATTAGAATAGGAAAACAGATTAGTTAGATGATAATTTCTTCTTTTGTGCTGTCATTCTGGGTTTTGATGGCTGGTTGGGGGAAGGGGGTGGTGTTGGTTGGTTTTGGTTGCTTCTGGGGTTTATTTTGTTTGGGTTGGGTTTTTTTGGTGGTGGGGGTGGGTTGGTTGGTTTTGTTTGGCTTGGTTTGGTTTTTGTTTATGTGATGGGTTAGGCAGCCCCCCTCCAAACCCTCCCCATCACGGGCAGAATAAAACAACTCAAAACAAAACGGATTGCAAAAGTGATGGAAAGTTTAAGGAAAAGCGGTGAATCTTTACAGAAAGCCAAAAGCAGAGTGACAAAAGAAATCCCAAACAGTCCCAAGATAATCCCATCCCCACCTGGGGGTACATCCAAGACCCCCAGGGCTCCTTCTTCCCCCCTCCCCACTGCCAGGCTAGTCTCAGCTGGCCAGATCTGAGACTGCCCATCCCCCCGTGGCCTTGGGCCTAGCCAGGCCCATGGCCGGGAGACAACAACTCCCCCATTACCGGGCGACGGCGAGGAAGAAAGAGGAGGTGCTTAGACCTCGCACTGGATCTTATAGTGGTGCAGAGAATTATGGTAGAAATACCCAATTTCCTGTGTCCACCCACTGGGCTGGACCTCTGGACACAGGAAGCAGGGGGCACCCAGCCCAAACTGCAACATGCCACCCCTTATTTCATACCATAATCTCTGCACCCCAAACATATCATCAAATTAGAACTCTTCCGATGACATGTCCGGCGAAGTCCATATCTTCATCTGGGCGTCCACCCAAACAGTCTCTCTCATTCAGGGTCAAGTGTCAGTCCATTCCAGTTCTTCTTCTCTCATCTAATGGAACCACCCAGCGATGCAGAGTTCACTCTTCTGCGGTGCAAGTTCTTCATGGATCCGGTGGACATCCTGGCCACCTGGAAAAAACCTCACAACTTCTCAACCAGCTTCTACTTCCATCTCCATTTACTCAGTGGCATATTTCCACCCCTGGGGCAAGCCAGTCAGAACAATCTGGCTCTAACTCCTTCTCCACCCCTCCAGGAAAATAGCACACTGAGCCTTCCTCAACCCTGCATGGACCTATCCCAAGCCCAGTGCTGACCGCTTCCAGCCGCGGCCCAAGGCTACACAAATGCATGTCACAGTACACCGCCCCCCACTGGGCGTTCGCGTACCAAGCCGTGACAAGCATTCAGCTACACAACTCCCCCTCGGAAGGGGGAGGGTCTGCACCACAACCTACTGAGAAGAAGGGAGGTGGAGCCAGGTGCTCGGCGCTATTTTTCAGAACTGGTCCGAAAAGTAATCAGGGAAGAGACTAGGACCGGCCCCACTACAGCCCGAGCGTACGGCTGGGGCTGGGGCCAGGGCCGGCGCTCCGAGGGCACGGCCAGGCCCGCCGCCACCGCAGCCCGTGTGGCCGGCCGGGCGCCGCCGTCGCTACTCCGAGCGCACGGCCGAGGCCACCGCCGCCGCAGCCCGAGCATACAGCAGAGTTCCGGCCGCCTCTATCGCCGCGGTACAGAATCAAAATCGCCTCCACCCCTCGGGCATGCAAACGGCTCCTCCAGCGAAAGCCATAAACGCGTTCTCAGAGCCCTTGAGAACGGCTTTGCAGCTGGGGTCCCCGTTCGCCCTCCTGAGTTTCGGGAGCTGGGCTCGCCCGCTCGCCACGGCTGGCTCTTTCCCGCAGCGAAAACGGGCCCGATCCTGATCTGCTCGCCGCTGCCCCTCCCTCGCTTCACCCCCGCCGCTTCTACCGCCCGCAGAGAGCAAAGGGTGGAGGAAGGGCAGGTCCCGCGTTCTTAAGCGGTACCCCAATTCCGATGGTCAGGAACCACCCCTGCATGGAAGAGCAGGAGAGGGCTCCGTGCCATCGGCCACGCACCAGGTGTCCCCCTGCAATCCACAAGAATTCACACAATCGCCCCAACAACAACACTTGACCCCAACTTCCAAAACCCAAACCGACGCCCAGAACTGAATTTAAACTCTCCGTTTTTTGCAATCCGATCTGCAAAGTGGCCACAATAACAAACTCCTACTCCTGCCTAGCTCGCCAGGAATGCAAAGGGGTTGAGGGCAGACCCCCCTCCCCACCACAACCATCCTCTGCTACCAATAATGTGATGGGTTAGGCAGCCCCCCTCCAAACCCTCCCCATCACGGGCAGAATAAAACAACTCAAAACAAAACGGATTGCAAAAGTGATGGAAAGTTTAAGGAAAAGCGGTGAATCTTTACAGAAAGCCAAAAGCAGAGTGACAAAAGAAATCCCAAACAGTCCCAAGATAATCCCATCCCCACCTGGGGGTACATCCAAGACCCCCAGGGCTCCTTCTTCCCCCCCCTCCCCACTGCTAGGCTAGTCTCAGCTGGCCAGATCTGAGACTGTCCATCCCCCGTGGCCTTGGGCCTAGCCAGGCCCATGGCCGGGAGACAACAACTCCCCCATTACCGGGCGACGGCGAGGAAGAAAGAGGAGGTGCTTAGACCTCGCACTGGATCTTATAGTGGTGCAGAGAATTATGGTAGAAATACCCAATTTCCTGTGTCCACCCACTGGGCTGGACCTCTGGACACAGGAAGCAGGGGGCACCCAGCCCAAACTGCAACAGTTTACTTGTTTGTTTTCCCCAGTAAAGAGTGTCAGAACTTCTGGTGATGAGGAAATGCATCAAAATCAGCAATTTCTTAGGTGTTACAGCCCATGCAATGATCATCATGGCTTTGATTCAAAACAGAGGATTGCCAGTTCAGTCCCTGACACAAATTAGTGGTTATGTGAGTGAAGAAGTTTCACTGCAGTTTTGTACCTCAATTTTTCATACATAAAAGGAGGAAAGAGTGTGTTTTTTACATCATTGCATCTTATAGGTAACAATTTCATTCAGGAACATGAAATGCTATCATAGAGGCCACCTGCATACCTTAATGGTGTCTAAGAGGCCTGTCTCATGTGATAGGAAGAAAACTTTCTACTGGGGCAGTCACTTGCTTAAACTGATGGCCACACAGGACCAGTGGGACACAGCATGAAGAATTTCACACAAGGTAATCTGTGAAGATTAGAAAGATAAAGCATGGTTTATTGAAAAATCAACAGTGCTGAATAAAGGCTGGGGGAAAATAAATAAGTAAGTAAAATGAATATTTTCATTCCACTTGGAAGATAAGAACTACTTAATATGTTGGTGAGCAACCCTCAAATGGATTTTTAATCAACAACATTTCTCATTTACTGGAAGAGTGAGCCTATGAATAGACTACTAGTAGTGAGTGACATTATGGGCTATTCATCTGCTTAAGTTGCCTGAAAATTTCAGTGACCAGTGAAGGATTATTATTAATTTTCAGCCTGTCTTTAAGTGCCTGATATACTGTACCACTCTCTTATTCCCCTTTTCATCCATTTTTACTGATATTAAAATAAAACCCACCAATTATCAAATCAATCATGCCTGATAAAACTACCCAGGGTAAGGTGATGTGCATCATATTTACCCACCAAGACTAACAAGTGTAATTTCATTAATTGAGGAAATACTTTATTTGTTTATTTGTTGCTTTTTGTAAGATGGCAACTTTGGCCAGCCTGATCTAGTGCAGGGTGTCCCTGCCCATGGCAGGGGGTTGAAACTAGATGATCCTTGTGGTCCCTTCCAACCCTGACTGATACTATGATACTAACTTCTGCAGCAATTAATTACAGCTCTTTAACAGATGTTATATGAAGCAGGAGTCCTTGTATTGTGGTAGAGACAATGAGCTGAGGCTCTAGAGCTATCATAGGTGTTTCTGGTTTTACCCAAGGCCTCTCTTGCAACCTCAAAACAAACATTATTTTCTCTGCACCACAGTTCTGGCAATAAAAGATTACCTACAAATGTTCTGTAATTTAAAAACTACTACTACGAAGCACCACTTTTCTTGGGTAAGTAGCTGTGCAGACAGATAATAAATGAGGAAGTTGGGAAAGCTACAACTAAAGTGAGATATTTTGTCACAGAGAATGAAAACTATTTCTAAAAAATGTTATTTTTTTCTAAGTGGTGGTAAGAGTAAAAACTATAACTCATATGTTTCCTCCTGTAAACACTGAAAATCATTACCTTTTGTTTTTTAATGAAAAAGAGGACATTTTTGCCTAAAACAAATAAAAAGTAAAGCAATGTAAAAAATATTATATTCTATTAACAAAATTGAGATTTTTTTTATCTTGAGACGTAGTATGAAAACTCATCTTCTTCACCTTACATTCATACAGCCTTCTCCAGATAAGATCACTTCTCCATTTCCTAGATCATGTTTCTCTTCTTCTGGTGAGAATACAAAAAGGCAGGACTTCTTCCAGCTATCCCAAATGACACACAACACTGGATTACTCCAAACAGCTTCAGATTCAAAGTAAAATCTACCCAAAAAATCTACTTTTTGCTTTTCCTAAATCAATCATTTTACATCTCATTAGGCAAACTGCTGAAGAATACAAGTTTATACTTTTTCTTGGGGGAATAAAAATAAATGTAACACTCCACTCCTTTTTATGTACTTTGTTTCTCTCTCCCTGCTCAGGTGTGTCCCAATCATTGCAAAGCGTAATCTGGTTTCACACAGTTTTTCATCAGTCTATGATTCAGGAAGTTTAAAGTGCATAACAGAAATAAAAACAACTATGCTGACATGGTTTCAGAAGGTAAACTGTTACCATAATTATCTTTTCCACTTCCTTTTTTTCATTCATAATCAATTATATATATATACTATCTATATCTATCTATAGATATATATTGCACTCCTTCAACATTAATTTCTGCTGTTTCTGTGCTTCCCCCATGTGTTAGACTCCCAATTACTATGCTCACTACAACATCTTGTTTTCATTAACTTTAGGTGTCCAACTGCAGCATTTTAAGAGCACCACAATTACACCATATATAGTGCATAGATCCTCTGTGCTTTGTAGTCTACATTAACTATGAAATTACTTGCTGTGGCATACATTCTCACATATTTATTCTACACGTGCCTCTTAAAAGTATTTTAAACAAACAGTATGTTGAGCTCTCTTAGTCACAACATGAATGAAACCAAGATACTCTATAGCGTCTATGTCTGCAGGAAACAGAGATGATAAATGACTTCAGCAATGAGCAACATAAGACACTTGACCTGGCAAAAAGTAGATAAGGATGGGCAGAGAAAGGACCTCACAGGATGTAAAATAGAATGTCAATGTCATCATTACTTGTAGTAATTAAGATCCATAATATTGGGAGGTGGCCTTTTTTCATTCTTTTTTGTCAGTAAACAAGACATGAAGAACCTTTCATCTTTATTAATTTGAATGTGGCCTGACTAGGCTACAAATAAGGAACATTGCTCTGAATGTAAATATTTTCTCCTTCCTCTACTGTTTTAAAAATTCTGCCTAATACTTTTGGGGATGGGCAGCTTTCAGAGGTTACTCATTGACACTAATCATTCTTTGTTGAGCCTGAGATAGTATGTTTGCACTTGATAATAGGAAATAATTTTCATTCTTGACTGAGAGAGGGCTTTTTCATAGTATAGGATACAGGTCTGCTCTCTGGGCTCAGTGTGTTGGCAGTGGCTGGAGAACAGAAACTGATTTTGGAGGTAGAAGTTCAGGTGAACAGTGGCCTCCAGGTAAGATTTAGGCAGCACCAGAAACAGGAGACATTTGTCCTCTTTGTCCTATGTTGGATGCTGGCCAGAGCAGCTGATTTCATTGTCCCTCACGGTAACAGCCATGGCTGCTGCACTACTGTCAGAATGTATATGACTTCATGCATGTGCACTTGGTATAGGATTCAGAACAGGACATGATCTTTCTGGTTCTTATATAGGCCAACTCAAGTTAACAATATATTCAAGTATCTTTTTTGATTTTCAGGTGAATTTCATAAGCTGAAGAGATCCAAAGTTAAGAAACATGAAACCATGAACTTTTATCCTGTTTTAACAGAGAGAGAAGTGTCCAAAAGAAAGGAAGTAGTCCATCAGTCACTAATTCTCAGAGACATTCAAAAGAAATGCATGTTTGGGAATACAAAATCTAGTGTCAGTATCTCCATGCATGCCCAGGGTTCACCAGCCAGAAACAATCCTCAGGAAAAATCTAACCTAGCAGCTGAAACACTGATAGTGTTATGGAGATTTGACATTAGGAGTCTAATGAGCAATAAAATTCCAAGTCAACAGTATTCTGCTATCCTGGGTGCAATAAAACCTTGGAAAAATCACACACACAAAAGAAAATGGAATTTGAACAGATGCAGAAATAAAGATATTCTTCCTGGGTTTTCCAACTGGGAAAGATCTAATCCTGACTAGGAAATATCTTATAGGCAGATGTAAGTTATAGAATTATTTTTTTTTTAAAGAGTATTTCATTGACAGATTTTATTTACTCTAATGGACTTATTTTGTTTCTCATCTCTTAGTGTTAAAGTCTTCAGAATTTAAATACGGTTTGGGTAATCTTTGGACACATGTCTTAAGAGAAGGCTTTCCACGGTGTCTGAATAATAAATAATCTGAAGGACCCAGCAATAAACTCCTGTCACCTTTATAAGGTTTGTTACAAATAAGGCTAGCTGGTGTAAGTAAAGCAACTAATGGTTGTTACTGATACCATGGGAATACATATATATTGTTGTTGTTATTATTATTATTATTACTACTACTACTGCTATTATTATAAGACTGCTTTTATAAGAAATACAATTTTCTTTAGTAAGCACATAAACTTCTTTTGACAAAAAAGGTGCCTACAACATTTAAGTTATATCAGATCTTTTTTCTGCTGAAAAGTAGGTTTTGCATATATATGTATCACGTTTATCTTGAAACATCTCATTTAAATTAATCTTTTCAATTACCTTTTACACTGACTACATTTGTTCTAACTCGTGACTGAAAATGGAAAACATATTCTCAGCAATAGATGTTACATTTTTCTGTCATTTCTGCAATGAACCAGTTCCTTCAACAAGTTTTCTCCTTTAGTGAAGTGACTTGAAGTCTAACAGCATAAATAAGTAGTGTCTATATAAAAAAGGCATAAGAAAGTATATTTTTATGGATTCTGTTTCTCCTACCTTGCAATATTGTCTGACGTTCTTACATTAAATTATCTTTTTCCATGTAGATTCACCTAATTTTTCATTTCTTACTGAAATGAAATACATATGAATTTGTCCTGGTCCCCTTCTATAGTGTACTGATTTGCTCATAGCTGTTTAGAAGAACATATTTCAGACTTTTACTGAATGGGCCATTTGTGAGGTGTAATGGGCTCCTAAATAATGGTTTGCTTCAGTTAGCCTGAGAGGAACAAAAGAAGTTAATACTATGAAACATATGAGGCATGTGAAGTGCAGATAGCAGTTTCACCTGACTCAGTTCTCCCTAGGCAAAACTATGGCAGGACCACTAGTGTGCCTGGGACTGGGAAGAAGAATTTATTACTGATTGTTATTCAAGACATTTTTTCACAGACTGTGACCAACAGGTTAAGTGGAAAGATTTGTTCTTTCTTGGATGACCTCTGAGACCAAAGCACAAGATACTTACAGAAATTAATATGCTGTGTCCAGGGAGTTTGTTATCCAAAAATACAAGAATTAACAGAGGATGACTACTCTGAAGATTTTCAATATCCAGTCATTTATACATTTGTTTTCCTGTAAACTTCAGATTTTTCATTGTATGAATAAAAGGCCTTGTTTATAGATTTTAACGCCTTCTAAAAATCTGTTTCTAGACCACAACATAGCTGCATTTTAAGCAAATTACACCCGGAAGCAATGTAAAGTGAAAGCAGAAACTGGTGGTGCACATTTTGTATTTAAATAGCACTTGCATATTTAGACAGGATTTATGAATAGTTTCACTCAGTAAGCAGGGCAATAAGGTATGAATTCTCAATGGAAGTGGAATTTGTATGTATTAATGGGTTAATGTCTGACATTTTTTCCCACTGTATATACTGTGACAGTGTTATGATCATAAGGAGGTTATTACAGACCAGAAGATGAGCCGAAGGGGCAGATGGCCATACTGGATGGGCAATGAGCTTCTAAAGGAACTACGGGAAAAAAAGAGGGTGTATCATCTTTGGAAGAAAGGTGAGTTAACCCATGGAATGTTTAAAGATGTTGCTAGGTTATGTAGGAGAACAATTAGAGAAGCAAAAGTCCATTCAGAGCTTCCACTGGGCACTGCTGTGATTGACAACAAAAAAACCTCCTATAAATATACTAATATAAAGAGGAGGAGCAAGGACAACCTCCAGTACTTAGTGGACATGGAGGGGAATATTGTAACTAAAGATGAGGAAAAGGCAGAGGTACTTAACACCTAGTTTACCTCAATTTTTCATAGCAGGATAGGTTGTCTTCCAGACTACTGGCCTCCTGAGCTGGCAGATGGAGTCAGGGAGCAGTATAGTTCTCCTGTGATCCAGGAGGAAACAATTAGAGATCTCCTTAGCCACTTGGATCCCCACAAGTCCATGGGACCGGATGGGATCCATCCTAGGGTGCTGAGAGAGCTGGCAGATGAGGTGGCCAAGGCACTCTCCATCATTTTTCAGCAGTCCTGGCTCACTGGAGAGGTCCCAGAAGACTGGAAGCTGGCCAACGTGGTGCCTATCCACGGGAGGGCCGGTTGGACGAGCCAGGGAATTACAGGCCTGTCAGCCTGACCTCAGTGCCAGGCAAGATTATGGAACAGATCATCTTGAGCGCAATCACACAGCACTTACAGGATGGCCAAGGGATCAGGCCCAGTCAGCATGGATTTATAGAATAGAATAAACCAGGTTGAAAGAGACCTTCAAGATCATCGCGTCCAACCCAAAAGGAAGGGCAGGTCCTGCCTGACCAACCTGATCTCCTTCTATGATCAGGTGACCCACCTGGTAGGTGTGGGGAAGGCTGTGTATGTAGTTTACCCGGACTTCAGCAAGCCTGTTGACACTGTCCCCCACAGCAAACTCCTGGACAAGTTGTCATCCTGTGGCTTGGACAGGAGCACCCTGCATTGGGTTAAGAACTGGCTGCAGGACCCAGCCCAGAGAGTGATGGTGAATGGTGTCACATCCAGCTGGCAGCCTGTCACTTGTGGTGTCCCCCAAGGATCAGTGCTGGGCTCTTTAATATCTTCATTGATGATCTGGATGAAGGCATTGAGTCCATCATCACTAAATTTGTGGATGACACCAAGCTGGGGGCAGGTGTTGATCTGCTGGACAGTAGAGAGGCTTTGCAGAGGGACCTTGACAGGCTGGACAGATGGGCAGAATCCAGCGGTATGAGATTGAACACATTGAAATGCCAGGTTCTGCACATTGGCCAGAGCAACCCCATGCAGTGCTACAGGCTGGGGTCAGAGTGGTTGGAGAGCAGCTGGGTCAGAGTGGTTGGAGAGCAGCCAGGCAGAGGGAGACCTAGGGGTACTGGTCGATGGTAGGCTGAACATGAGCCTGCAGTGTGCCCAGGTGGCCAAGAAGGCCAATATTATCCTGGCCGGTATCAGGAATATTGTGGCCAGCAGGAGCAAAGAGGTCATTCTCCCCCTGTACACTGCACTGGTTAGACCACACCTTGACTCCTGTGTCCAATTCGGGGCCCCTCAGTTTAGGAAGGATGTTGACTTGCTGGAGCATGTCCAGAGAAGAGCAATGAAGTTGGTGAGGGGTTTGGAACACAAGCCCTATGAGGAGAGGCTGAGGGAACTGGGGTTGCTTAGCCTGGAGAAGAGAAGACTCCAGGGTGATGTTATTGCTCTGTACAAGTACCTTAAGGGACGTTGTAGACAGGCAGGGGCTGGTCTCTTCTCCCAGGCAACCAGCAACCAAACAAGAGGACACAGTCTCAAGCTGCGCCAGGGGAAGTTTAGGTTGGATGTTAGGAAGAAATTCTTCACAGAAAGAGTGAATGGCTGTTGGAATGTGCTGCCCGGGGAGGTGGTGTTGTCACCATCATTGGAGGTGTTCAGGAGGAGACTTGATAGGGTGCTTGGTGCCATGGTTTAGTTGATTAGGTAGTGTTGGATGACAGGTTGGACGCAATGATCTTGAAGGTCTCTTCCAACCTGGTTAATTCTATTCTATTCTATTCTATTCTATTCTATTCTATTCTATTCTATTCTATTCTATTCTATTCTATTCTATTCTATTCTATTCTATTCTATTCTATTCTATTATCTTCTCAATAGGCTGAATAATTAATAAAAATATTAATAATTTTTAAAATTAAAAAATCCCACAGAAAATATTAATAAAACTTATTTCCTGGTTCAAAATCTTTGGTTGTGGAACAGATACCTCACCAGCAGGAACATGTAACAATTTAAACAATATGAGCAAAAATCCAGAAACAACAAACATCAATTTAGTCTGTAAAGAAAACAGAGAACATTGGCCCCAGAGCCGGAGATTGCCCACAAAAGGGGAGGGAATTCTAGAATTCTCTAGGGTAACAGACCTAAGCAACAGATGCTTATAAAAAAATCAGATTTTGTTAATTACTCACTTATCATGGTATCACATAGCACATGTGGAGATTTAAACAAAACCTAAATGACACTGATGACATGAAAGCTGCAGGAGCACAGTTTCACTTTCTGTTGGCTTCTGCAGCTTGTCACTGAGGCACATACAGGGTTTATCTCTGAAGGCTTTGAAGCTGAATGCTTTGTAGAAAAGAGGTTGCTGCCAAGGCTTGCATAACTTGTTGGCTATGTAGCTTTGTCTGTTTGGAAAGGTTCTTCATCTGCAATCTTCGCAGCGGTGCTTGTTGCTTCTTGCAATAAAATGAAACTGTCCTAGGGACTTTCAGCTCCTCCTTGGAGGGTGTTTTCTGTGCTGGGAAACTGACTCGGTCTGTTATACTTCCCCCCTTGTCCAGCAGGAGTATAAGAGGGAGGACTTTGCAGCCATTGCTCTTTCTCTCCCTTCTGCTTCACGGGGACGAAAGAGTTGCTGCTGGCTTGCTGCTCCCCTGCCACATGGTTCTCCCTGCTGCTTCCACACTTTGCAAAGGACTGTTTCTGTATCTCATATTTTTTTCTTTTCCTTCTCGCATGCATCCTTGTTCCTTACCCTTGTGAACCCCACCTGTCATTGTTACATAAATATATATATAGTGTTTAAAGAAAAATTCTTTGCCTCTCTACTTCCAGCTGAACCTAAATTATTTCTTGGTGGATTTGCTCCCCTGCCTTTATTTCTCTCTCTATTGGGAAAGAGGAGGAGAAAAATGGAGGAAGAATTCTCAGCCTTGCCCCCATCTCAGCTTTAAGCCCCAGTTAAGGCTCAAACCACCACAGTTGTATAGCAAGGGGTCTTGCAGTCCTGTCTGGGTTAAGTGAAGCACAGTTCAGATTCCAAGCAAGGCATGTAACTTCTCTCAGAGCTTGGACAATTGCAAGGCAAGGCACTGGCTCTTTGGGCTGGTATTTATAGATTTCCTGAGACAGTAATGGCCAGTGATAACAAAGATTAAGAGATAAAAACCTGACACTTCAACCTATAGAATGAGTTTTCTCCAAACATGGCCAAAGGCACACATAGTTGGCCCACTGGGACTCCAGGACATGTTCAGACAAGCCTGGGCAACGTCGGCAGTTTCCTGAAAAACCAGACCTGCTGGCTCCTGCCCCATTGTCTGATTCAGAGAATTTTTGAGGCTTTTTAGTGCCTTCGGGACAGACAGAATGAGACGACACAGTCTTAAGCTGTGCCAGGGGAAGTTTAGGATGGATATTAGGAAGAAATTCTTCACAGAAAGAGTGATTGGCCATTGGAATGGGCTGCCCATGGAGGTGGTGAAATTGCCATTGCTGGAAGTGTTTAAAAAGAGACTGGATGAGGCACTTGGTGTCATGGTTTAGTTGATTAGATGGTATTGGGTGTTAGGTTGGATTTGATGATCTCAAAGGTCTTTTCCAATCAAGTTAATTCTGTATTCTGCCTAGTCCTGGCCTCTATGCTTCAAAAACCATTCATTTTACATCATTGCAAGAATCAGGCTAGTTGATAGGGACATAAATTATCATTCTTGGTTTACTGGCTAAATTCTTTCTTCTGCAAGGGTACTGATACAATATCTATTAGTTGTGAGTTTACTGTGTGAAACTGCTAGCTGCTCAATAATACCTTTCCTTTTAGCACAGAAGTGTCTGTAATAGAGTTTCTCTTGGAAGCTGAAACATTTTCTCTAACAAAAGCATAAGGAATATAACAGCAATGCTACTTCAATTACCTCTGTGTAAAAAAAAAATAAATTAATTTAAAAAGCCATAACTAGGAAACCTGAGGACAGCATAATTAATTTCTAATAGAGTAAAGATTTCTGTTCTCAGTAAGTACCTTTTTCCCTTTTAAACTGGAAGTAATAAAAATTAAAATCTAAGCAAGCAATTGCACCTTTTCCTCATCGCTTTATACATTAACCGAGCAGTTTTTATTATTAGAGGGACCTAGTGACTGCATCAGAAGGGCCATGACCACCAGGGATTTGTTTTGTTGTGGCAGAACTGGAAATAAACTGAGGAAGCAGCCAAAAATGAGAAGGGAAGAGCATTTTCTTTTTCAATGAAAGCAGCACCTCCTGTGTTTTGTCGAATGCCCATTGTTATCATTCTTCTGGACAGGCATCCTGACTGATATTTTTTTGGAATAGGGAAGATCATATGCTCTTAATTTTTCTGGCTGCATAATTCTGAACATATTACTTCAAGTTTCGTCTTGCCAATTCCCTCATTTTTGATGTTCAGACTTGCAAAGATTTTTCAACATGTTAATGATACTGTGTTCTTTTCGATGTGAATCTTCAGTTAACAATAATCAGAGGAGCCTTACAAGACAAAAAGACATTTTCAGATGATGTAAATCAGTATAGCTCCACTGTTCTTGTTGTACAACTGCTGAGACTCTGGTGTGCAAAGCTCATAAAATACTACTGCTGTAAAAACAATGTTAAATTATGCATTCTGGTACCACAATGTCCTAGAAGAGGCATTAACAAGCCAGCTAAACCTGTTTGAGCCAGTGCCATTTCCCTTCCCTCCCCATTTGCAGGGTCCAGGTTTGAGGTTGAGGAGCCAATAAGCAGGTGCTGTTAAGGTTGCCTGGAGGGGTAGAAGCTGGACCCCAAGCCTCACATTTCAGAGAGGCAGCTGCACATGTCAGAGGCTATTTGAGAAGGCATGTGTAGTTTTGCCCGCCAGACAACATTTTGAACTGATTGGCAGGATTTGAATAACTCATGTGCCATTGGACTGCTCAGTTTTCAAAACAGGAATTTATAGTGGAAGATTTCAAGAGCCACATGTTCTTTTTCCCTGTCTCTCATCTTCTCCCCCTCTGTTCATCAATGGGATTCAACACAGTGACAAGCACCTACTTGCTCCTGTCTTCAGGGCAATTTGCTTCCTTTGTCCTAGCAATACAGTGTTTAGATTCTTGCCATAGCAGCTCACCTGCCCTTTCACTTCCTCTAACTTTGGATATTACCTTTGGATTATTCCTTCCCTTTGGATTACAACTACAAACTCAAAACATTCCTTAATTCAGCAAAGGTTTTGATAGTTAATAGCTCAGCAGCTCATGAGTAACTTATGCTAATTCACCTGGCTATTTCTAAGGTTTATAGCTTGTTTACCTGTTGGTTAGCGCCATTGTGAACCCAAAGTGGTCTGTCTCACCACCCAGGGCAGCATTGCTGTTTGTTTCACATGTGTAAGAAGTTTCCAGTTTGTTCCTCTGCATTCCAAGTTCTGATTTTTCTAGACTGTTATTCTACCACTTATTAGCCTCCTATCGTGTAATTAACCTATCATAGACTGGGCAAATGAACCTGAGTCAAAATGGCTCGAAAAATAATGTTTGATATTTAATGAATTGCATATGTATTTTATCATATTTATGGCTATAAATTTGATAAAAAATATATCACACAATATATTTAAATAGCCAGATAGAAGTTTCCTCTCCAGAAAAAACAGAAGGAGCTGCGGCCTAGCTAGCCCATCTTGCAAAGTAACATTTCCATCTTCAGATATAGTACATACTACTCCATCAGCCAGTTGTGCCTATGGTTCCCTTTGTGAAGATGCCTTCCCACAGGTAAGCTAGACATCTTCAACAGAAATCTTTAACTGGCCAATCAATTAAGAAGCTTCTCCTTTTGAGAGAGTCATACCTAAAATCAAAGAATCATAGAATGCATCAAGTTGGAAGGGACCCTCAAAGGTCATCTTGTTCATCCCCCCTAAAGTGAGCAGGGACAAATTTAAGTAGATCAGATTTCTCTGGATCCCATCAAGTTTGTTCTTGAATGTCTCCAGGGATGTAGCCCCCATCACATTTTCAGGCATCCTGTTTCTAGTATTTCACTACCTTCATTGTGAAGAATTTCTCCTGGTGTCGAAACTAAATTCACCCTACCCTAAAATCATTGCCCCTCATCCTACTGCTACATGCACTCCCTGAATATTTCTGTCTACATAGTACAAATGCACTGAGAAAACTAATAAAGGCATTAATTACATCAGTCCAGACAGCATCAGCCATACTAGTATTATCAAGCCATGAAATATACAACATACCATCACCTTTTCCATCTCTGTGCTGAAAGTTACTTTCCTCTGTAATGACAGGTTGAGAAGTATTCAGCTGTTCTTTGAATCAGTTGTAGAAACCAGCAGGATAAGACATTAACAAGCTTAGAAGGTATTACCTGTCTAGCCCTACCTGGAGGTTTATGCTGACTGCAGGGGTTTCACATATCTCTTATACTTTCATGAGGGAATTAGTTAAAATTGCCATAGTGTAAAGCATTTGATTTAGATTAATCTTGCTTTCTCAAGCAGTGGAGACTCATTGTTCTGATTGGCTGTTCTACCCATACTGCCCTTAATGCTCTAACTCTCTATTCATGAAAAAAGCCTTCAGTTCAAAGCTCTTGATGGATAAGTAAAATGGATCATTATTATCTTTTCAAGAAATCTTTAAAAGACTTAGAAGAATAAACTGGAAAGTAGTAACAGACATAGCTCCAGCATTCAGTCTGGGTATATGTCAAATTTTAACTTTCTTAAATAACAAGATTTCTCATCCTGAGACCAAAAGAGTCTTAAATGTTAGTCTTCTAACCTTAAAAATAACACTGATAACCTTATGGCGATTATTCTCTTTTAGTGCATGAATACACTGTTAGATGTGGGATGTCCAAGGAATGCCTTGATTAGTCTACCCAACTACAGTCTATTTGCACAATTTCAAGCATTTTTAGTGTGAGCCTTCAATTCTCCCTGTAGATATAAAGTGCAGATCTTTCCAGGCATCAAAGGTATTAATGGGGACATATAGGAAAATTAGAACTTCAGTGTGAGAGGCCTTCTGCTGCTATAACGATATGATAGAACCAGTCATTTTGTTTGAAAGCAAAGCTTCATGATGTTGATGCAAGTGTGAGTGTTCAATTACATTTTAATGTCTAACATTTTAGCCCTACAAGGTGCCAAATCTGTGGCATGAAACAAAAATATTATCTGTTTTGGTCCTTTGGACTGTGATTTGAGGTCAGTTTTCAATTGTCTTAAAAGAACAACCATACAAAGAAAGTAAGTATTTCATGGTACTAAAGACATTCATATGATCTAAAACACCAGATGTTTATCCTTCTTTATGGCTTAGAAACATTTATGTCTTAATCCATTGATCTTGCTGAGATGTTTTTTCACTGCTTATTAGGATTATTAACAGATCAGTGCAAGCCTGACATCACCAACCAATAATTCTTGCAACTGTATATTTATAAAATCCTCAATGTTAATTTCTTAGTGTCAGAATTGCCTTCATACAGTGATACAGAAGTAGATGATTTGGCAGAGGAAGCTACATTTTTTAAAGTGCTATCAGAGATAATGTGTGGAGCCTTGACCTGATTCAATTAGAGCTTTGACCTTATATTACCCGAGGGAATATTACCTAGTGTTTGTAAAGACATTGGCTTGGATAAATGAAAGAGAAAAAAATCACTATTGTTTACTCAGCAGGAGTTGGGCTGTGGAAATGGTTAGATTACACTCTCATATAGACACACAATTGTATAAATACACTCATGCACACACACACACAAGCACAACACACACATAGAGCCACGTACATTCATAAAACCCTCACAAAATCTCCTCAAAGTCCTGCCCATTTCCACAATAATATTTTAAATAAAAGTAACAAAATTTGGGTGATTTTTATTTTATTTCATTTTGCAAGAACCAGGCCCATTTTCAGTGGTTTATATACATGTAATTAGCAGTTTAATTTCCTCTGAGGCTAAATTAGCCCTATGATTTTATTTAATAACAAGGAGAAATTACTGACAGGGCTCACAAGGCTGTGCCAGCCTTAGCTCTGCACTGCCCTCTGCTGTCTCCCAGAGACTCACTCTGGGCCAGTTCGACCTCGAGCACCACATCTGCAACCTGCAGTGTGGATGCATGCGAATAGTCAGAAAGCAAGGATGAGGGAATATTGTACAGCTTACAACTACATTTAAGTAGGACTTCTTCCCTCCCTTTTTATTCTCCAGCCACCAAAAATGCAAGAAATACACTCCTATGCTGTGGCTTTTTTTCAACAAACTCCTTGATTATACTCACTATCATACTAGCCTTGTAGCAAACCCTTTAGTACAGCTTAGTTCAATTATAGATTACATTGCATGCCTGTAAACAGTCCATGAAGCTCAAAAAAATAATGCAGTGCAAAGCAGCACCCATCATGCCTGAAGCAGTATAATCACTCATGTAAAATCTTTTTCTGGCATTATATCATATTTTACTTTAAAATGCATCTTTACTAAGGGAAAACAAATCCATCTGTTGCAAAGGAAGGATATCTTCTTTTGGGACACATTGTACTGACCACCAGTTCTTTCAGATAAATTAGTCATATAAAAGACTGCCTCCAACCCTCATCTAACAGGCTTCTTCTTCTCTATGTCTCACACATCCATCTCCAGAAGCACATTTTTCATCTAATGACATTTATACAGAACCTTTCAGCTGCACAGTCCAAAATGTAGGGCAGACCTTATAAACTGATTATATATACTTTATAATAATCCTGGCTAACATCAACAGCAAAACTCAAAAGCATTTAAAAATATTATGCATCCTCGTGGAATGCAGAGATCACTGAATTCTGAGAAAATACTTTCTTTGTTGCTAAAAGACAGCTTTTTCTGATGTAGAAAATGACACACAGTGCATAGCTATATTAAAAAAAAATGCACAAGGAAGACAAAACCATAATCTTATCTAGCATAATTGCAGAGGGAATTTTAAAAGAAGCAGAAGGTAATGAGCGTACTGGAATTTAGCCAGAAATAATAGCCTTTTGTTTCTGATGTACTTAAGGAAATACAGCTGGCATAACATTGGCAGGAAATTAGATCAATTAATTTGTAGAATTGTATTCTGACTAGCTAGAGTTTCAGAACCAGGCTGCATCTTGAGATCTGCATAGAGAGAAACCCTTTGGAAATGGTTAGCTTCTGACAAAGTAGCCAGTTCAGTAACAACTAGCATCCACATTTCTCCAATGTTTTCTTTGCTCTGGCGCCATACCTATGGGAGGAAAGACTCTTACAAAATTTGGAACTGTGGGGGTTTTTAACCTGTGACAAGTTCCAGCAGGCATTCAAGTAAATGTAGGAATGGAACCTATTTCCTGCATATCAAGAACTGAGAAGAAAAGGCACAAAGACATTACAGAAGAAAGATTACTTCAGGAAGATGGCTTTCATCTTCTGACAATGCATTAAATTATTCTGGCCAGTAGTGTAAACACAAATCTTTCTTTACTCCAGACAGTACATGTCACAAGCTTTCTCTCATTTCTTTATTGTTGTAGGAAAAATATGGCTTGGTCTTCATTAAAGCAAATTATATAGCAAATATCTGTATACATCTCTTTCAAAAATTTAAAAAATATAAATAAGATAAAACAGAACAAACAACAAAAAAAGGTGATTTCTTCAAATATTTGATATAGCTGGTCCAGAAAATTAATCAACATGATGTCTCGATAGTTTCTTATTTTCGAATGCTGTTGCTAAATTTTTTCTCTCAGTGTTGTTCTTATGGTCTCCTTTGTTTGAGTCCGAGATCGGGAAGTAGAAAGAGTTCTGTGTTCTGATAGCCATTGTGCCTTGGGCATTTTTCATCAATAAATGAGCTACAGAAACTTTTTTTAAGGGAGTAGATAAATTCTAGCTGCTCTTTTCCTCTCCTAGCACAGAAAAAAAAAATCACAAAACCAAAAAACCAATCACAGTGCACAAACATGCAGTTCCATCTTTTTATGTGTGTGTGTGGGGGTTGTTTGGTTTGTTTGGGTTTGTTGTTGCTTTGTTTTGGTTTGGTTTGGTTGGGTTTTGTAGGAAATTAACCCTACACTTGGCAACAGAATTCTGGATCATTGAGATTTGAAAACAATGCAAGAGTTGAACACTGCAAGAGACAAGAATCTCAGTCATCTTTGCATGATTAATGAAACATCAGAATAATAGGGAGCAGCCAACAGATTTCTGCTCCTTTATGTCCTAAATTTTCTTGGCTGAGTGTCTTGGGAAATGATGCATGCTGAGACATCCTAGTGCTTCTAAAAGCTCTGATTCAGTACTCTGGAAGCCAAAAAGTGGTAGCAGGAAATTTAGCAAGATAACAAATAGGGCTGTCTGGCTGTCATGTGGCAAGATCATTGGAGGAATAAGATTAGAATAGAATAGAATAGAATAGAATAGAATAGAATAGAATAGAATAGAATAGAATAGAATAGAATGGAAACAAACCAGGTTGGAAGAGACCTTCAAGATCATCATGTCCAACCTATCATCCAACGCTATCTAATCAATTAAACCATGCAACCAAGCACCCCATCAAGTCTCCTCCTAAACACCTCCAATGATGTCGACTCCATCACCTCCCCAGGCAGCCTATTCCAATGGGCAATCACTCTCTCTATGAAGAATTTCATTCTAACATCCAGTCTGAACCTCCCCTGGCGCAGCCTGAGACTGTGTCCTCTTGTTCTGGTGCTGGTTGCCTGGGAGAGATGGAAAATAAATCATAAAATCACAGAATGGCTTGTGTTGGAAGGGACCTTAAAGGTCACAAACCTTAAATTACTGTGTTGTCTTGGAGTAGAATCATATGATGAATCCATTATTGCAAAATGTGGAACACATTGTTTTATAACACATTGTTTCAGAGATAAAAGGAAGTCAGAGAAAGAAGTACAATGAAGATTGCATGATGAAGGTTGTGGGACAAGGCATAGAGGAAACGTTACTAGAAGGAACTGATAGATCTCATCTCACCTCCTGTATATAACACACTCTAAGATGTCATCTAGTTATCTATGTCTTGGATCCATTAAATTATATCTAACAGAAGTGTAACATGTTTATCAAAAGCGTTTGTCAAAAGCATTTATCACCTTCACTATTAGAAATGTGTGATTTCTTTCAATTCTGAAATTGCTTTGGGGTCTAACCATCACTTCTTGTTTTGCATTTCTCCAAGGCCAAGCAGGACATTGTCTCCAAATCAAAAGGGAGGATCTTGGATGTTTCTGTAAGTATGGTCATTGAAATGTAAAAAGAGTAATCATTATTCAGTATGCAGACATATTCATTAATGCATGTCATTTAAACAGATTTCACCCTTTGTACTCAAATGGAAAATCAAAATACTACTATGGTGTAAAGTTGTTGCCAAGAGATCTTCTGAAGTTATTCAGGAAACTGTTCATTTGCTTGGGTTTTCTGTAGACATTACTTAAGCTTGTATAATCAAATAATCCTCCAGCAGCACTAATTTAAAATAAACATATGCCAGTCTGTGAGCTTTTGTTTGGCCTTCATTGTTTGATGTGACAGTTTTCTAAATCAGAATATTGTAGAGGCTGCCAGAACTATGAAAATGTTTTTGCCTACATCTAATTTATGCACATAGCTCTTAGAAGAACATATTGCCAAGTTATGTTTCTGTCATGTCACTTCTGTAGATTTTACCTGGAAACACACAGCAAGAGCCTTTCTGGATTCATCTCAGTAGCTCTATATGTTTGCAAAAAATGTGTTTGTACACCAGCATAGTTCTCTGAACTTCTTTTGCAGTCCCTGTAGAGCAGGTGACACATGTAAGGAGCAATCAATCTGACTTACACTGCTTATCACTAAAATTGGATAGTCTCAAGTAAACACCTCTTCCTTACCACTGACTATGTAAAGGTGACTCACAGGGTTGTGGACTTCCACCTCATAGCTGCCTTAAGGTTAGAGGGCATGAATCTGAATGGTCCCATCCCACTTAGACTTACTTGACTTAGTCTTACAAAGATACAACCTTTTTAGTCTACAAAGCAGGGATCATTTATGGGTAGAAGCCTCTTTGTTATATGATATGTCCTATGACTAACACACAGGTGCTGAATTTTACTGTATCCCAAGTTTCACAAACACCTGCCCTTCCCCTGAAGCTCATTGGAACTGGGAGCAGCCTGCTAGGGGTTCCAAGTGCTACAGCTAAGTGGGACACTCCAATGCTATCAGAGTCCATCAGGCAGCCTCATTTTGAAGCAGAGAGGAAGACTGTGAAGAATGCTTTGCAAGGCTGAAATACATGCACTGCTGATTGTGAAAAAATCCTAGGAAAAGGAGGTAAACTTTTCAGGATCTTTTTATTCTTTAGGAACTGGATGTGGTTACTGATGCATGTAAACTTCTTTATGAAAATAACAGGGAGGAAAGAACTTCGGACTAATATAGGAAGCACTTCACATTACCAGGGCCAAAAACATAACAGCCAAATATACCCTTTCACCATGTGTCCTCCAAAGCTCTCTTCTGTTTTTAATCATACAGGAAACTAAGAAATCCTACTGGCAGGCAATAAACTTTAAACTGAAGCTAAATGAGAAAAGGATCTTATTTTTTTCATCCTATCAAATAGCAACAAAAATCACCTTTTACTTACTGCAGATCAATAGCAGTGCTGAATGAAAAGAAGATATTTTGAGCAATTAAAGTAGCACATCTGCTTCTCACTTAGTGTTTCTTGTGACCGGTTTAGGCTGTGCCTTTAAGAGAAGGACACTTTCTGAACACTCTGGCTGAATGTTTTGGTATATAAATGAAAACAAAAGCTACGCTAATCCAATTTCATTGGTGGAACCCGGCTGTAGGTTCTAGCCTGGTCTTTCAGTCGGGGGGGGCAGTCAGTCGTCTTCTTCTTCCCCCTGTACTGTGAGCTGGCCTGCTTTTTCTCTCTGAAGCAACAGCTTGCTACGCAGGAACGATTCTTGCTAACCAGATAAGAGAAAACTAACTTTTGCATTCTCTTTGAGCTTTAACAAGTTTTCACCCTTTTAATTACCTTCCTTTCTCTTTCTCTCTAACCCTTTTGGGAAAAAGGGGAGGTAGGGAGGGAGAAGGGAGGGACAGGCCGAACCCCCTGGCTGCAGGGGGGGGTTGGGGAAAGGTTTCCTGTATTACATACATTGCTGTATATTTCTGTATATATTGTAAATATTGTATGTTTTTGTACATATTCATTGCATTCCATTTTCTGCTTGTAAAATATAGCTTTCATCTGTTTCTCTGGCTGGGTTAGCTGTGGAATTCTTTTGTGTGTGGGGGGAAACCTTCCTACTCCACCACATTTCTCTACAGCAGAAGTTTTTCTGATTCATTCACAGGGTTGTGCTACATCATCTCATGCAAAACTGGGTTTGATCTGACGACTCACAAAATTAGTTACAATCTAGTATAATCAATATCAAAAGCAATTTATCATTGTATATACAAAATACCATGCTAGCAAAGTATTATTACCCATATTGGCATTTTGGAAATAAAAATTTACTTTATCATGTCTTCTTTATCCTTCTCACAAATTATGCATAGCTTATTCTCCTTTCCACAGGAGAGAGCCAGAAACTGAGCAGATAAGCCCTCACGTAACTCTACACAAACTCCCAGTGTTTTGCTCAGGGATTGTCTGTCTCTACTTCCCACGGTACCTCACAAGGCAGCAATGACTGTGTTGCTCTGAAGGAGACCATTACCAACAATGGCTGAAACTCCGGTATGGGCCACAAATGGAATTTCATTACAACTGCATTCAAAGGTATTTCAATCATCACTGATTGCTGAGTCTTTTTGAGGGAAAAATAATTTACTGAGTAGATTCAGTGTCTGGGGGAATCACAGCCCATGATTCCCCACTCCCTGGTCTCATTTCTCCTTACAAAACCAGTACATGCACTCCCTTGCTCATCTTTTGGAACTGTCATGGAGAAGTCTGTGCATTCTAAATGCTAGGTTCTGTAATGTGAACTAAAATAGTTAATAATGACACAGTTGGGGAGGTTTATTGTTGTTCGAACCAATATGAAAATAAAGTGAAAAAATTTAATTGTAGTGACAGGATGATCTTTGAGGTCTCTTTCAACCTTGGTGATTTGGTGATTCTGTGACTTTTTTTTGTCCATAAAATCAACTCATGGTATTTTCCCCACTCCTTACTAGTGTGCCTCTTCTCTAAGGCACCATATTACAGAGTAGTATTCACCAAATTACTACTGCCTTTTGTTCTTCAGCCCTTTAGCCTGAAGTACAAGTTGTGACAGATGTGCTTGGAAGGAAACCATTTTCTTTGCTAGCAGAAACTGGGCTGAGACCACCAAAAAACCTTTTGAAACAGGTGACAGTGGCTAGTGCTTGACATAGCTTTAATCTAGAAGGGTATGAATTAAATAGTTCTTTTACTGATGAACTCTGTAACCTTCCTACCATTGCCCAGCCATACCTGAACCAAAAAAATATTTTACATCATATATATATGCACATATATATTCACAAAATATATTTTGTCATATAAATATCAGCAAAATATTTTCTGTAAGAGTGACCTAATCCATAACAACTGTGATAATTCCTTGTGTTGTCTGTTCTTTTCTAGGCAAACATTTTGGAAATATGTCAAAAAATAATGTGAAAGAAAAATATGTATAGGAAAATGTATGCATACCTATGCATGTATGAATCTTCATAAAACAAATCAACCAGAATATTTTTTTTAATATGGCTCTCTAAAGGCAATATTACTAATTTATAAGAATGCAAGTCCATAATTATTATACTTCCTCTACAGAAAGCTGAATTTGGTCTCCTCTTCAAGTCTGGAAACAAGAAAACATGAAGATAACTCCAAACATCTTGCTCAGGTAGACATTCTCCATTAATCTCTCCATTTAGACTGCTACATCCAACTCTATCCCTTGGTCCTCCAGGCACCATCGTGTTTCGTCTATTTAAACATGAAAGTATTATCTGTTTTCAGGTAGCACCCACACCCACTGTCTATTTTCCAAAAGCTAGCTGTGGCACTTTAGGACCCTTAAAATCCAAAATCCCAAAATAAGTGGGAGACATATTCCCCGAATTTTCTGGAGCCAGACATGGACTGAGATCAATGTCCTGGACTGGCTGCTGCGGAAGCAGCAACTTGGCCTGCAGAGATTTAAAAAGAAATTACCCAATTAAGATGTAATGGCCCTCCAGCCTTTCTAGGCTGTGAATGAGAGCAGACATATTTACAATCACAGGGTATCATAAAAATCCATCTAGTTAGATCAAATCAGCAGGGCTAAATTAGCCAGCAACATCCTGATTAGGTGCTGTGCCTGTGCTTGTGTTGGATGATTTATGATAAGATCAGTTAGGACTGTCAAAAGAGATTTTAAAATTACCTTCTAGGGGGAAAAAGGCTGGAAGACAGGGATATTGAAGTTTCAGGAAGACAATTTCACTGCCTTACTGTGAAGGATCACAGTGAATAGAGGTGAAGAAAGATTACATTTGTCAATGTGTTTGCATGATGAATACTTATCCACAATCTCACACACACTCAGAGACATACATAAGTAAAGAAGGTGAAGTTCATTTTTCATTGAGGAGTTGTGTTATGGCAGGGCATCTCATCACCATTTAATTATCCTTACAGAAAGATTTGCATTTTTTAAAATTAATCTTATGCTTGTGAGCAATGAAGGACTGAGAGAGCTCAACAAAGTGGAGTCCTTTATTTATCCAAATGTCACAGAAGATTGTAGGCAGGTGGTCCAATTATGTTGGGGGAAAAAATTTCACCCCCATCCCTCTCTTCATCTCATTCTCTCAAGTTAGTCCAGAAAATATGATAATCAGAAATTTCACCTGGAGATGCATAAAGGAGGCTTCAGATGAGAGCAGCAGTACAATTTGGTGTAAGTGTAATCTATTCATGAATCCAAAATAAAAATTACTTCCTTCGTAATACTGTTGAGAATTCAGAGAAGAAGGTTCTTTCATCCAGGAAAGCAAGAGCAGCACCTCAAAAGTAGGGGAACTTAGACTGGGGTTTTATTTGTTGCTATGCCCAAGCCCTTTTCCTTCTCCAACCACTCAGAGTATTTCTTTCCCTGATACATGCCCTGTCTCCCAAACTGCCGGCCACCCTGAAATTCCTCAGCTGACCGCCTGAGCCCACTAGGTGTGACAAACTCCAGAAAGGGCTTACCATGCTTATTAGTTCCTCCTGCTGCCATAATCCTGCAAAGGAAATATTTTTACAAGGCAGTGAAGCGCAGTGGCCTTCGCCTTTCTTAAAATATGGATGAGGAATGGTTTCAGTGACTGAGCACAAAATGGAAACACTGTTATACCAGCTCCTCCGAAGACAGAATACTATGCTCTAGGCCATCGCTACCGCACAGTAATAAATAAATAAATAAATAAATGTCAGCACTTTACACCAAATACTGCTTCTGATGATAGCAGCATGCACTATAAAGCTGAACACCATTGACTGTTCACAAACCGGACACTGAGCCACTGCTGGTTCCTAGGAAACTATAGTTGTTGTTGTTATTACTATTATTACTATTGTTCCAGCATTGCTAAGCAAACAGGAATCTTCATCTGACCTTCATCTAGGGTTTCATGGACATCTGAGGATCTTATGAATGATCTGATAACAAGTGAACATGCAGCCAGGCAGCAGATTCAGAGTCCACAGTCTTGATGCAGGTCTGACTGCTAACCCCTCAGGTAATCTGTTTAACTTCATCAGGTGGAATCTGCTAACTCTCAGTTTTCAGTGGACAAAGAGAAAAGAGACTGCATAGTCTGGGGGAATAGAAGTAAGTTTTACAGAATGTTCTTTCTTTAAGCAGAGATTTTTATCCTGGACAAATACATGCCTAAACATACTGTATATGATCCAGTTCTCAGACGTGAAAAGTGATGGGAAAATGTGACAGAGGAGGTGAGGCATTTCAGAAAGTGGAAAAAATTGCCGATTAATGAAGCTTATCTATCCAACCCTAGTTTTACAGATACTATAAGGCTACAAAGAAGGTTTGCAAACCCTTTGGGGATATAGTGGGAAATCTCATGTTGTTTAGGGAACTCTTAAAGACAGTAACCCAATGCAACTATTCCTATCACCTTTCCACAGGGTCATTTTAGTACATGCATGATGTAGCTGCTGGATGACCAGGCAAGGCCATCACAAGCAACAGCAGCAAGGCAGGGACTGAAGAAACTGTTTAGATCCAGGTCCTTACTTCCCAAAGCATTCATATGCATTTGTGATTTCCAGTTCAACTCAAAATAAGAGATTTATTTTTCTCTCCACTACTATGAGATTTGGTGCCTAAATAATGTGAACCTGAGTGAATAGGTGACTTCACTAATTATACATTCCAGGATACAGAACTGCAAGTTTTTGAGTTAAAAGACTATCAATATAAAGTTCAAGGTCAGAGACGTACTGTTTATATTTCTCTACGTAACCTAAGTAAGAAATTATTGCTATCAAGTCTTTCTTTCTAGGACTTAGGATCAGTGCTTTGAAACTTTTAAAAGACACAATGTGAACCTTTAACATATATCTTTCAAGCAATTTCCCTGCTGAATTGGCCCCTAGATAAATGCAATAAACTAAAAATATATCTCAATTTCCCAGTATTTCAATCTCACACACAACTTTTAAGCAGTTGCTAAACTTTTGCTTTGTTCCCCTCAATCTGTATAAGTAATATTTAGTTTAGATTGTAATTCTAAACTAAATATTACTTATAGAGAATTGATATTCTGTGTGAAAGTCCCAATTACACACACAGGGTTAAATAAGTGGGTTTTTAAAGATACTGCTTAACTTGCCAAACAAAATGTTTAACACACTAAGTTTAGTTGCTAGAAATGTAACTACAATGCTCCATAGCAAGTGCTTAATTATAAAGATTTATATTGTTAATTGTGGTGGTTTGGGCTGGGTGCCTTCTGCTGCATGGTGTACTTCCTGTGTCCAGAAGTCCAGCCCAGTGGGTGGACACAGGAAACCAGGTATCTCCTACCACAATCCCCTGCACTGCTATAAGATCTAGCGTGGGGTCTGCCTCTTTCTCTTTCTTCCCTCGCCAGCACCCGGTAACTGGGGGAGACGTCTCCCAGCCTTGGGCCTGGCTAGGCCCAAGGCCAGGGGGATGGGCGGTCTCAGGCCTGGCCAGCCGAGACTAGCCTAGCAGGTGGGGGGGGGGGGGAACGAGCCCTGGGGGTCTTGGGCCCACCCTCAGGTGGGGATGGGATGTATCCTGGTCTGTTTTGGGGTTTCTTCTGTCACCGTTTCTGGTTCTTTGTGCACATTCACCCTTTTCTATTTAAACTTTTCCATCACCTTTGCAATCCATTTGTCAGAGTCGTTATTTTGCCTGTGGTGGGGAGGGGGCTGCCTCTACCCACTACATTAATAGGTTTCTTTGTGCCATTAATCCTATTTAAGATGGATAAATGACTTTTTTTAAAGCAGTAAATATGTAGTAATATTTCATTTTTAACATAGTGACCCTGAAAATAAATATATATATAACCAAGAAAATTTGGCATACCATGATGTTCAGAAGCATTAAATATGTTCTGTCTACTCTTAACACATATGTAATGGCTCTTTGCTTGGTTCCGCAGCAGTCCAGAAATGCAGCATCAACGGGAAAATGGTGGTATGTGATCTCACAGTGCATGTGTGCTAAGAGACAAGCTAATCACCACACACCTAATGGTCCTGCATTTGGTTTTCTAGCTGTAAATATGTATTTTCAATACTTGTCAGCCACTTACCCACACTTGCATGCTCTTGGCACAATATTACTCTTCGCCTTTTTTTGCCCTGCTCAGTGAATATTTGGAAAGAATACAGCTTTATAAAGCAATAGCTAGCACATTTTTAATGAGTAAAATTTATGGACTAATGTGTCTACTTTTAGCATGACTATTGTTAAACCTGGAGATCAAGCAAAGTGACACTAAATATATTGCTTTATCAATTGGATTCGTTCAAGTGAAAAATGCTGATCATGCTATGTCTATCCCTTGGGTGCAGAAACACTACTTCACTACTTGAGCGGTCGATACATAAAAGTCAAATTCATTATAATTTGTAGCCTTTTTTTTCATGAAGAAGAACACAATTCTCAGTACATCAATATCAACTCTTAAATCCATATCAGATGGAGAGGGTACAGCACAGTAATTCAATCTCTTTACACTTAATGTAGTCAGGAAGGGAGAATGAAAACAAGCTCTTGTAATATGATGAAAAAAACCAGGATGCAATCATTCTGATGGAGCTGTGCAAAAGAGTCATTTTACACCTCTCATTGCCAGGGCAACAAAATATAGTAAGCCCCATATATCTTAGAGGTGACATTTTAGCTAAGAAACTGCTTTTTTGGTATTTTTTCTGTCTATGAAAAACAATGTTACTAGCGTTTTCACTTGTCATGTACTACAGGGCAACAGATTCCTGCTGACAGGCCCATAATGGAAAAATAAAGCAGTTAAGTAGTATTACAGTCTAACTTTTAGGATACATGCTAATCCGCTTTTTAAAGAGACTTCAGACATTTTCAAACACCCTGGAGACATGAAAGACTGGGAATTTCTGCTCGAGTGTACACAGACAAGACAGATGTGTTTAGTGGAAACAAAGAAACACTCTTTTCCAATCTTTTCTGATTTAGCTAAAACCTGGAAGTTTTGGGGGCAGGTTGTGGCTTTTTATATTTGTTTGCTTGTCTGTAGTTAAATACACTGAAGTGTTTGTAAATGGCCACCCATAAACACACCAGTGTCAGGTATATTAAATGTGTTGATTTCCATATTTTACTACCAGTGAATGTATCAATTATTTCTGGCCCATAAATACGAAGGTCACATTTCAGATTCTTATAGAGCTGCTGCTGAACTCATGAGGGGGAAGAGACTCAATTTTCATGCTCTACTTTTACATCCAGAGGGGATGAAAATGCTGACATGGGATTTAGTGGGTTCATGAATGAACCTGGTCATCTCTTTACAGCCAGGATTCACATGTGAAACTACATTATAACAATAACCCTTTTTTAAGTTGCAGATGCCCTAGAGTACTGTAGCCCTCTGGAGCTGGTGCCAGCTGGGACCAGATAAGAACTGACATTTAAGCGTTTGTCTCTGGTCAGTGAAGTTTCTAAAGTCAGACACCAGAACTAGGGTAGAAGTTAACACCCACAGCTAGGTCACAAAGGTAATGGCACAGGTTGAAAAGTAAGGAAACACTTATTAAAACCTTAGAGAAAATTAATAGAATATTCAAAGAAAACGTATTCTAGTGGTTAAATTAGAGGTCTAGACACACAGATGAGGCCAGAGATGAGACAGAATATTTAGTTATACTGGTAAGGAAGATGAAAGGCTTGATACAATGTCTGACAAGCCTTAGGCATTGCAGAAAATCACTAGTCATCATGATGTGACCAGAAGGATCTGGGTTACAGTGGCAGGGGGTGTAAAAAGACCAGCGCAATACGCAACATAAGGAGTAATTCACTTCAATGGAGTAGCAAACGTAAGCATGCACAAGAAGGACTGAGAGAAGCAGTCCTACTGTTCAAAGTATGCAGAGAAAACAGAAGGATGAAGTGTGACACGAGGTAGGGAATCACATTTTTATAGAACAGGAAATTAAATAGAAGATCTTCACAAGCCTTGAAATCACTAAGTATGATGAGATTATGGTAACTAGTGGTTTGATAATAGTCTGCATCTGAAACTGCTGCTTTTTCCTCTACAGATTCAGAGTCTTTAACGGGGTCAGATTACCCTACAATGGCTACAGAGATGGGCTGACACATATAGTTGAAAAGCTACAAAATCCTCTATGAGATTGTCCTTGAAATGTGCTGATATGACCAGGACACATTGCAGGAAATACTTATTTCTGCTTCTTATGTGATGCACTGAGAAGTCCTGGCAGACTGAAAGAAAGGAAATATCACAGCAATTTTTTAAAAGGGTGGAAAGGAAGACCCTGGAAACTGCCAACCTGTCAGCCTCAGCTCTGTGGCTGGGAAGGTCATGGAAAAGATCCTCCTAGATGCTATACTGAGGCATATGGAGGACAGCCAGCATGGCTTTACTACAGGCAGGTCCTGCCTGGCTAATCTTATGGCTTTCTATAGCAAAATGACTATGTCAGTAGATAGGAGTGACCTATGAATGTGATCTACCTGGATTTCTGCAAGGCTTTTGACATGGTCCCACCACAACATCTTGCTCACCAAGATGGAGAGATATGGATTTGATAGATGGACAGATCAGTGGATAAGGAATTGACTGGATGGTTGCATCCAGAGGGTAGTGCTAAATGGCTTGAAGTCAAGATGGAGAGCAGTGACAAGTGGTGTCATTCAGGGGTCCATACTGGGACTTGCACTGTTTAATATTCCTATTAATGACATGGACAGTGGGATCAAGTGCACCATCAGCAAGTTTGGAGATGACACCAAGCTGAGTGGTGTTGTCAATATGCAAGAGGGATGGGATGCCATCCAGAGAGACCTGGAAAAGCTGGAGAGGTGGGCCCAGGTAAACATCATGAAGTTCAACAAGAACAAGTGCAGGGTTCTGCACCTAGGCCTTCGGGTAGTTGTAGACAGCAATAAGGTCTCCCCTGAGCCTCCTCTTCTCCAAGCTAAACAATCCCAGCTCCCTCAGCCTCTCCTCATAGGGCTTGTGCTCTAGGCATCTCACTAGCCTTGTTGCCCTTCTCCAGACACACTCAAGCATCTCAATGTCCTTCTCAAATTGAGGGGCCCAGAACAGGACACAGTACTCAAGGTGTGGCCTAACCAGTGCTGAGTACAGGGTCACAATGACTTCCTTGCTCCGTCTGGCCACACTATTCTTGATGCAGGCCAGGATGCCATTGGCCTTCTTGGATCCCTGGTCACACTGCTGGCTCATGCTTACGCAGCTCTCAACCAGTACCCCTAGGTCCCTTTCTGTTTGGCAGCTCTCCAGCCACTCCAACCCCAGCCCGTAGCACTGCATGGGGTTGTTGTGGCCAAAGTGCAGCACCCAGCACTTAGATTTGTGAAATGTCATCAGTCCAGTCAGTTGAGGTCCCTCTGCAGAGCCCTTCTATCCTCTAACAGATCAACACCTGCCCACAGCTTGGTGTCATCTGCAAATTTGCTACTGACTGACTCAATCCCCTCATCCAGACCATCAATAAAGATATTAAACAGGATGGGGCCCAGAACTGATCCCTGGGGGACACCACTAGTGACTGGCATCCAGCTGGATGTGGCACCATTCACTACCACTCTCTGGGCCCGGCCCTCCAGCCAGTTCCTAACCCAACACAGAGTGCTGCTGTCCAAGCCATTGGTTGACAGCTTAGCCAACAGTTTGCTGTGGGGGACGGTGTCAAAGGCCTTGCTGAGATCCAGGTAAACTACATCCACAGCCTTCCCCACATCCACCAGGCGGGTCACTTGATCACAGAAGGATATCAGGTTGGAGAGGCAGGACCTGCCCTTCCTAAATCCATGTTGGCTGGACCTGAGCCCTTGGCCATCCTTCAAGTGCTGTGTAATTGCCCCTGAGATGATGTGCTCCATAATTTTCCCTGGCACTGAGGTCAGACTGACAGGCCTGGAGCCTCCAGGTTCCTCCAACTGACCCTTCTTGTGGATGGGGACCACACTGGCCAGTTTCCAGTCATCTGGGACCTCACCAGTGAGCCAGGACTGGTGGAAAATGATGGAGAGCGGCTTGGTCAGCTCATCTGCCAGCTCTCTCAGCACCCTAGGATGGATCCCATCTGGTCCCATGGACTTGTGAGTATCCATGTGGCTCAGCAAGTCCCAAATTCATTCTTGGTGGATTTCTGGGGCAATACACTGTTCCCTGACCCCATCACCCAGCTCAGGAGGCCACTTGTCCTGAACTCCTCCTGCCTCACTGTTAAAAATTGAGGCAAAGAAGGTATTCAGGACCTCAGCCTTTTACTCATCTTTAGTCACTGTGTTCCCCTCCAGGTCCAATAAGGAGTGCAGGTTCTTCTTGCCTCTCTTTTTAGCATTAATATATTTATAAAAATGCTTTTTATTATCTTTCACAGAGGTGGCCAGCTTAAGTTCTAACTGGGCTTTTGCCTCTCTAATTTTTCTCCTGCATAATCTAACAACATCCTTAAGCATATCACAACAAGCCTTCCCCTCCTTCCAAAGGAGATACAGCCTCTTTTTTCCCCTTAATTCCTCCAGGAGCTGCTTGCTCATCCAGGCTGGTCGCCTTCCCCACCAGCTCATCTTTCAGCACATGGGCACAGCCTGTTCCTGTGCTTTCAAGAGCTCCCGTTTGAAATAGGGCCAACCATCCTGGACTCCTTGGTTTTTGAGGGCTGATACCCAGGGAACTTTCTGAATAAGTTTCTTAAACAAGTTGAAGTTTGCCCTCCAGAAGTCCAAGGTGAGGGTTCTGTTAGTGCTCCTCCCTATCTCCCTGCATATTGAAAACTTCACTATCTTGTGACCACTGCACCCTAGACAGCCTCCCACGGTCACATCTCCCACCAGCCCTTCTCTATTGGAGAACAGCAAGTCAAGCAGAGCCTCACCCCTGGTAGGCTCACAGCTGCATCAAGAAGCTGTCCTCCACACGCTCTAGGAATCTTCTGGACTGCCTCCTCTCTGTTGAATTAAGTTCCCAGCAGATATCTGGCAGGTTAAAGTCACCTACAAGGACAAGATCTGATGATCTTGAGACAGCCTCCAGTTGCTTATAGAATATTTCATCTGCCTCCTCATCCTGGTTGGGTGGTCTATAACAGACTCCAACAAGGATGTCAGATTTGTTAGGCCTTCCTCTGATTTTAACCCACAGACTCTCAATCCCTTCATCCTCCACCTCAAGTTCTGTGACATCGACTCCCTAATATACAGAGCCACCCCTCCTCCTCTTCTCCCTCGCCTGTCACTCCTAAAGAGCCTGTAACCCCCCATGTAGTACTCCAAGCATGTGTATTGTCCCACCATGTTTCTGAAATGGCAACTATATCACAGTCTTCCTGGTGGACTAGGACTTTCAGCTCTGGATATAATCCTAGCTATCAATACAAACTGGGTGTGAGGTGATGGAAAGCAGGATTTGGGGGTGCTGATGCACAAGAAGCTGCATGTGAGCAGGCAGTGTATGCTTGCAGCCCAGAAGGCAAATCACATCCTGAGTTGCATTGAAAGACGTGTTGCCAGCAGATTCAGAGAGGTGATTCTGCTACTTTGCTCTGGTGAGACCTCACCTGGAGTACTGTGTACCGGTCTGGACCCCTCAATATAGGAAGGACATGGACCTTATGGAGGAGGTCCAGAGGGTGGCCATAAAAATGATCAGAGAGTTGGAGCACCTCTGCTATGAGCACAGGCTGAGGGAACTGAGGTTGTTCAGTATGGAGAAGAGGAGCCTCCAGAGAGACCTCTTACCACCCTTCCAGTACCTGAAGGGGGCCTACACAAAGCATGGACAGAGATGTTTACAAGGGCCTGTGGTTATAGGATGAGGGGCAATGGCTTCAAACTGGAGAAGGGCAGATTTAAGTTGGATGTCAGGAAGTTCTTTACTATGAGGGTGGTGTAACACTGGAACAGGTTGTGCAGGTAGGTGGTTGAGGTCCCTTCCCTGGAGATACTCAAGATGAGGCTTGATGAGGCCCTTGGCAGCCTGGTCTAGTTGGGGATGTCCCTGCTGACTGAGGGGAGGTTGGACTAGATGACCTTTTAAGGTCCCTTTCAGCCTGGACCATTCTATTCTATTCTGCAGTGACTAACTGTAAGCATGGTATGAACTGATAGCTTACTCATTGGTAATTTCTAACTCTTGAATTTGGGTGGTGATAATTTTTTCCTGTCCTTAGGCTTTATTACTCCCCATGGTGTAGTGATATGTATATGGAAAGGCCACAAAATAATACTTTCCTCTAAATGTAAAATACATTTTTTTCTGAAAGCTGCCCAGCTTCTGATATATTTTATCATCAAATGGATAAAATATGAATATTATTTATTAGATATAAAAAAATATTTTCCCCAGCTAATCTGGTCCAGGTTCGTTTGCCTGGTTGATGGTAGGTTGATAATGCATGACAGAATATTAATAAACAGTGGAATAATAGTCTAGGAAAATCAGAACCTGGAATACGGAGGAACAAACTGGAAACCCTTATACACACAAAACCAAATGATAGTGCTGCCTCAGGTGATAGAATGGGCCCCTTTGGCTTCACAACAGAGCTAAGCAACAGGCAAACAGGCTATAAACCTTAGAGTTAACCAGATGCATTAGTGTAAGTTACTGAAGAACTGTTAATCGCCAAAACGTTCGCTGAATGAATTGATATTCTGAGTTGCAATTTGTAATCCAAAAGGAATAATCCAAAAGGAATAATCCAAAGGGTAAAAATCCAAAATCAGAGGAAGTGAGACAGAGGAAGAGCACTCTCCTCTGGAGGAGATCTGTGACTCAAACTTGCTTGTTAGAACAAAAGAAGCTAATTGCCATAACGACAGCAGCACAAGTAGGTGCTTGTCACCATCTCAAATCCCATCAACAAAGAAGGGTGTGGGCTCTCAAATCATGCCCTATAAATTCCCTTTTTGAAAACTGAGCAGCCCAATGGCAGAGTACCTGTTAAAATCCAGCCAATCAGTTCAAAATGGTGTACAGCAGCCAAACTGCACCCACTTTCTCAAACAGTCTCTGACACATGCAGTTGTCTCTCTGAAATGTGAGGCATGGATCCAGCCTCCACCTCCCCCCAGGCAGCCTTTGTGATGCTTGTCTATTGGCTCCTCAACCTCAAACCTGGACCCCACAATGCAGGGCAGGGGGGTGGAAATGACAGAGGGCAGTGGTCAAACAGGTTTAGCTGGTTTGTTAATGCCTCTTCTATGGTGGCTTCTTAAATCACTGCCAATACTTCCTTCCTGAATGGATAATGTGATTCTCAATAGGTCACAGTTGGGAAAGGAGGTGCATGTGAAACAGAGACATATTTCCAGGATTCCCAACCAGTAAAGGACAACACAGCATTTGCAGGTCACAGAAGGTGCCTGCTAGTGAAAGTACATCTGTTGCTTTGCCCTCTACGTTTGAAACACAAATGCATCATTAGTAGTCCTGTTTGTTACTCACAGTGCATGGCTGTGTCAAGCTTGCCTGTGTTCCAGCCATGCTTGGAGTATGCCTGGGGCCCCTGGCCTTGGGTAGCAATGATGGAAATCTTAGTTTTGAAAGATGTGGGTTTGGAATACTTATTCCTCCATGTGACAGGGCTAGTCTGTGCACTTCAAACCTTACCCTCTGGCATTACTATTTCACCTGTTTCCATCTCTCTTATTTCCCCTACTTGTTTCTGCACAATGCATTTAACCCTATATATATATATATATATAGCCTGTTATATAAAAATGTTATCCAGTGTGGTCCTGGGTGAAGCAAAGTGTTAAAGTAAGCATAGTGCAGATATGAAAATAGAATTCCATGTTCTCTAAGATATATAGATGCAGCTTCCTGTAACCCAAATGTTATGTATTGCATAGCTGATAAAGCCTATGTGTGAAGATGCAGAATTAGGCTGTATGTTAGTTTCAGGCTATGCCTTTGAAATTTTTCACAGATCTTGAACAGAAAGCAGTAAAATGTAAATAAATCACTATTGGGTGTAAAAAGGAAAATAATAATAGCTGTAAACAATCTCATTGGAGAGTTATCTACCATAAGATTTAGTTTACAAAACAATTTCTCTCTCTTCTTGCTTCCTCAGGCTGGGAGATACTAATTTTGTGCTTCTGCTGGCTTCTGCTTGACCTTGACTGAATTGTTTTGGCTAAGTTCTAACTTCTCTGCTCTGTCTCTTGTCCCTTTGTCTACAAGGGGGTAAGGGGGACAGGGAGGGAGAAGCGATTAGCTTCCCCTGGTCTTTGGCCAGGGGGATCCTTGTACTGTTCATTAATTATAAATACCTGTTAATATTGTAAATACTGCATATTTGCACATATTCATTGCATTCCATTGTAGACTGTAGCTTTGCTTGTAAATACAGCTTTCATTTGCTTCATAAACAGCTAGTATCTCCTTCTCTGCTGGAGTATAATTTGCCTCTGAGCCTTTGTAGCCAGGACTCCAGAAACCAGGTGGATGTCCACAGGCATCACCTGGAGTAGGACTTTCTTATTTTAGTATATATGCTTCTAAAGCAAGCACGTATACTAAAAATTGGAATGTTACAGAGAAGATTAACATGGCCCCAGCAAAAAGGATGACACACAAACTTATGAAGCATTCCATATTTTAGAATATGTGCTCACTTCAGCAACACAGGCCATGAGAAAGATGAACAGGGCATGTACCTTACTTTGAGGCCTTGCAAAATCTCCCTGTAACAATAAACCGATGAAGATGTTAATCCAAGATTGCTGTACAGTTTCAGGTTCTGAGTTTAGGGTTTCTTTGAAAAACAGAATAGTATTTAATAAAGAAAAGTCTCAATACCTGTCTAATATTGTTTGTTATGAATTTCCTTAAGTTCTGAATTGAACAAGATTTTTAAAAGTACACACTATTTATGACATTCCACAATAAAGGAAAGTACTTATTTTGCTTCCTGCTAGCTGACCTTTATTTTAATCAAGTACAGGAGTGCAGCAAAGGCAAGAGTATCTCACAGTAGTATTAATTGTCTTTGCACAGTTCTTTAAACTCATTATGGTGGTAGGGCCAAACAGGCCTAGCACAAACCCAGACAGGCCCTGATGTGTCTAGACATAGTCCCCCGCTCCACCATCCTTCCTGCAGAAGTCAGGCTAATGTGGGAAACAGAAAAAAAGGACAGGACCTAACATGTCTGGTAAACAAGTCTCCTTTTAGGGTAAGAGCACATGTACTGATCACTGCTTCTCCCAGACCAGGCCTACATTTCTGTCTTTAATGGCCACAGGCTGGCAGAATCCTTTTTGTTGAGTATCTGTTTGCTGGCTTCAGTTGCCCTATAGGCCCAATTGAATCTCACGCAACATATACATACAGACTGACTTCTAGTTGCCTTTGCCTTGCTTGAACCTGCCTTGCCTGCTTAGACCTGCCTTGTCTGAAGCTGTCTTGACTTGAGTTGCCTTGCCTTGAGTTGCCTGGCCTTGAGTTGCCTGGTCCAGAGCATGGGATTAAAGCCATGAACCTACTCACTGCAAGCTAGAGAAGCCACAAGCTTTAGGAGTGGGAGCCAAGCCTTGCATCCCCCTTGCAACTAGAATTTTGCCATGCCTGTTTACCCAGGAAGGTGCAAGAGGCCATTGTGAGAAGCATTGTAAACTGCCCACCATCCTGCTGGAGACAGATTATCCCTGAGACCACGTGGCATTCCTGCAGGCAATTAGCCATGTCTGGTGCATGAGAGCACCCCCAAAAGTCTCAATAGTTAATACACAGCAGCAGCACTCCCTGCTTGGTTGGAATAAGTTGTGAGTAATTAATTCATTGCCTCTTTGGCTTAATGGTTCTTGTTGAGTCTCCCTGCCCCATGGTCAAGTGCTATTTTGTGCTATTATTCCACCCAATGTGCTTAAAATTGTTAAATTTGTGATATGTGCCTAAATATTGATTATTTCAACCATACACTGAACCTAATTATTATGGTTTTGGCAATTTTTCATATTAATTAAAAGTTATTAATGGTTTTATTAAGATTCATATTTGCCATATCTTAATTATGAACTTGTACATTCTATTGCACTCATAAAGATGAAAACATTACTTAGATTGTAAATAAACATAAAAAATTCATACTCCTATTCTTCAAATACAGGTTATTATTTAAAAGACATTTACACATTTTCATTTCAAAATTTCACACAGAAATTGTCTACATCACAGTTGTTCAAAGCAGCAGAGTCTTGAGATTTTTCCACTTCTCTCAAACTGTTTCTGTGATAGTAATAATCTATACTGTAATTTTTGAAAAATTATATTCTAGGAAGTATGTGATCTTTAAATATTTGAAAGCATCATTCAAAATAAATTAACACATTCACAAATACATAAGTTTCTACTTATTCAAAATTTCTTCTCAGATTAGAATGCACACAAGAATTAAATTTATACTACCAAATATTCACTGTTCCCTAGCATTTTTCCATCCTCACTCTATGGTGGTTTGGTACCAAAGTAGAGTCTCTTCTACTCAGCTGCCACTCTTCTAAGCTGCCATTCCTGTAATGCTTTTGAAATTAAAGCAGTGCAGTGCATGCAAATGAAACTAAATCTGGACAGTCAGCAATATACCATCTGGCATGGACAGCAAAGTAGAATACTGATGCCTGGTTGTGAGTTCACTCAGAGATTATCAGTGGGATTGTAGAGGTCTGTGGTGGTAACAGGATCAGCACAGAAATTTTCACTGTTCCCTCAAACATTGGTTGGGAAGGCTTTTTTTCCATCTGAAAGCCTGGTGTTTCATCCTTTTACACCATCATCTTGGTTCTCAATGTAAAGTAAAAAGTCTATATACTGAAAGTTGGAAAGGTGCAAGATGGCCAACTTACTGTTAAAAGAAATTTTCCTGCAGCAGGGTAATGCATGGCAGAGACCACGTATGCACAAAGTTGCATATGAGAAGAGACAATTGAATATACTTGATGGTTAGTACATCAGTATAGTGCAGGCTGTTTAGAGATGATTAATTGCACAAAGACTGATGTCACACTCAGAGCTGACAACTAATCTAGGCAGCCTGACAGGCAGGAATGAAGACAGGAAATGTCTAGTAAATTGGATTATTTTCTATATATAGCTTAACCAATAGTACATGCCATAGAGAAAATGGATTTGATTTGGAGAACCATAGATACTTCAAATGAAGGATAATCTTCTTTTGATATGTTCAACAGAAAGGAAGAAGTATTAAGACTCAGGACTATAAGGGAATGAGAAAGGGAGTTAGACATGTGGGAGCAGGCTTTTCAGATCCCCTCAGTTGAGGGAAGCAATCCTGGAAACAGGAGCAAATGGATACAGGTCCTTGTTAGGAGAAGCATGGGGAATCCATCCCAGCCATCTTTGCCTCCCCTGTTGCCCTCACATAATAAGTATGAGGCCCTGCAGGTTGAGGGCAATGTGGAAGAGGAAGCAGAAGAGGAAATTTCTAAGGGGATGCCTATAGCAAATCAGAACCATCAGAATCATCAACCATCAGAACTAGTGCCATAACGAAAAAGAGGAGGGTAATTTTTTTGGTGGCCCTCTCCTGAGGGGAACAGAGGGTCCCATATGTCATCCTGACCCATCTCACAAGGAAGTCTGCTGCATACATGGGGCCCGGATAAGGGACATCACAAGGAGACTACCACAGCTAATCCAGTCCTCTATTACCCATTGCTGATAATCCAAGCTGGAAGTGATGAGATTGATAAAAAGGGCACCAGGACAATCAAAAAGGAATTCAAGGCCCTCAGATAATTGATGGAGCAGGAGTTCAAGTGGTGTTCTGCTCAGTTCCCTCAGTGGCAGGGATGTACACTGAGAGGAACAGGAGAACCCATGTCATCAACAAATGGCTCAAGGGATGGTGCTGGCAGCAGAATTTTGGGTTCTTTACTCAGGGGGCAACTTTTACCACACCTGACCTGCTGGACTTAGATGGGGTGAATCTATCTAGAAAGGGCAAGAGGGCTCTAGCACTAGAGTTGGCAGGGCTCATTGGGAAGGCGTTAAACTAGGTTTGAAGGGTGTGGGTGATGAAACTAGTCTCTCTGTAGAGGAGAGAGATGGACATAAACCAGAGTTCGTGGAGAAATAAGCATCCCAGCTGAATGCATACAATATGGGTAACAAATGAGAGGAACTGGAAGTCTTGGTTCACCAATGTGGCAGTTTTAAGCTATGCCTTTAAAAGATTTCTAGCAGAGAAGTAGAAACATATAAAAAATTCACAGTTGGGTGTAAAAAGGAAAACAAAAGATCATTCTAAATGAATTTCACTGGCCGTAATCTGTGAGATGTACCATAACAATCTTACACATTCCACTTCATTCCTTTCCTTCTTCTCTAACTTCTTGGCTATTCTGGTTGGTTGGGGAGGATATAATGGCTGCTAGCTAACCTTGCAGATAAGAACTTCCTATTAACGGCTCCCTTCTTTACTTCTATTACAGGAAGAAAGCAGAGGGAATTTTGGGGGAGTAGAGCAGCTTCCCTGCTTTCTCAGAGAATACCACAGGGGGTCCAGGGGGATTTCCGTGCTGTTTTCTGTAAATACCTGTATAATATTTTAAAAACTGTATATTTTTTTACATTTTCATTGCATTCCATTGTAGTGTGTAGTTTTTGCTTCGAAAATACAGCTTGCATTTGCTTCCAATTGAGCTGGTCATGCCTAGTTAATGTAATTGCAAATTCCAACCCACTACAATCAGGGAAACTATGATGTAGTTGCCATTACAGAAACAACAGGGACAATTCACACAATTGGAGTACCGCACTGGGTGGTTACAGGCTCTTTAGGAGAGACAGGCGAGGGAGAAGAGGAGGAGGGGTGGCCCTGGATATTTGGGAATCTCTTGATGCCACAGAATTTGAGGTAAGGGATGAAAGGATTGAGTGCTTGTGGGTTAAAATCAGAGGGAGGCTTAACAAAACTGATGTCCTGGTTGGAGTCTGTTATAGACCACCCAACCAGGATGAGGAGGCAGATGAAATATTCTATTAGCAACCAGAGGCTGTCTGAAGATCATCAGATCTTGTATTAGTGGGTAACTTTAACCTGCCAGACATCTGCTGAGAACTTAATTCAGCAGAAAGGAAGCAGTCCAGAAGGTTCTTAGAGTGTACAGAGGACAGCTTCTTGATGCATCTGTGAGCCTACCATGGGTGAGGCCCTGCTTGATCTTCTGTTCTCAAATAGAGAAAGGCTGGTGGGAGACGTGATGGTAAGAGGCTGTCTAGGGTGCAATGATCATGAGATAGTGCAGTTTTCATTATGCAGGGAAATAAGGAAGACGAATAACAGAACCCTTACTTTGGACTTCTGGAGGGCAAACTTCAGCTTGTTTAAGCAACTAATTCAAAGTACCCTGGGTAGCAGCCCTTAAGAAACAAGGGGTCCAGGATGGTTGGACCTATTTCAAACAGGAGCTCTTGAAGGCACAGACTCTGGCAGTTCCCATGTGCTGAAAGATGAGCCGTCGGGGAAGGCGACTGGCCTGGATGAGCAAGCAGCTCCTGAAGGAATTAAGGTCAAAAAAGAGAATGTATCACCTTTGGAAGGAGGGGAAAGCTTCTCATGATATGCTTAAGGATGTTGTTAGATTATGCAGGAGAAAAATTAGAGAGGCAAAAGCCCAGTTAGAACTTAAGCTGGCCACCTCTGTGAAAGACAATAAAAAATATTTTTATAAATATATTAATGCTAAAAAGAGGGGCAAGAAGAACCTCCACTCTTTATTGGACTTGGAGGGGAATATTATAACTAAAGATGAGGAAAAGGCTGAGGTACTTGTCTCCATTTTCAACAGTAAGGCAGGCGGACTTCAGGATAACTGGCCACCTGAACTAGTAGATGGGGTCAGGGAGCAGTATAGTCGCCCTGAATTCCATGAGGAAGTAGACAACAGAATAGAATAGAATAGAATAGAATAGAATAGAATAGAATAGAATAGAATAGAATAGAATAGAATAGAATAGAATAGAATAGAATAGACCAGACCAGACCAGACCAGGTTGGAAGAGACCTTCAAGATCATCGTGTCCAACCTGTCATCCAACACCACCTAATCAATTAAACCATGCAACCAAGCACCCTATCAAGTCTTCTCCTGAACACCTCCAATGATGGTCACTCTACCACCTCCACGGGCAGCCCATTCCAATGGGCAATCACTCTCTCTCTGTAGAACTTCCTCCTAACCTCCAGCTAAAACCTCCCCTGGCGCAGCTTGAGACTGTGTCCTCTTGTTTTGGTGCTGGCTGCCTGGGAGAAGAGGCCAACCTCTGCCTGTCTACTACCTCCCTTCAGGTAGTTGTAGAGAGCAATAAGGTCACCCCTCAGTCTCCTCCTCTCCAGGCTAAGCAACCCCAGCTCCCTCAGCTTCTCTTCATAGGGCTTGTGTTCCAAACCCTTCACCAATTTCGTTGCCCTTCTCTGGACATGCTCCAGCAAGTCAACATCCTTCCTAAACTGAGGGGCCCAGAACTGGACTCAAGGTGTGGCCTAACCAGTGCAGTGTAGAGGGGCAAAATGGCATCTCTCCTCCTGCTGGCCACACTGTTCCTGATGCAGGCCAGGATGCCATTGGCCCTCTTGGCCACCTGGGCACACTGCAGGCTCATGTTCAGCCTACAATCAACCAGTACCCCCAGGTCCCTCTCTGCCTGGCCACTCTCCAGCCACTCAGCCACTCTGACCCCAGCCTGTAGCACTGCATGAGGTTGCTGTGGCCAAAGTGCAGAACCCAGCACTTGGATGTGTTAAATCTCATGCCATTGGATTCTGCCCATCTGTCCAGCCTGTTGAGGTCCCTCTGCAAAGCCTCTCTACCCTCCAGCAAATCAACTCTTGCCCCCAGCTTGGTGTCATCTACAAATTTACTGATGATGGACTCAATGCCTTCATCCAGATCATCAATAAAGATGTTAAAGAGCATGGTACCCAACACTGATCCCCGAGACACACTAGTGACTGGCCGCCAGCTGGATGTGGCACCATTCACCACCACTCTCTGGGCTCGGCCCTCCAGACAGTTCCTATCCCAACGCAGTGTGCTCCCATCCAAGCCATGAGCTGACAGCTTGGCCGGGAGTTTGTTGTGGCGGACGTGCTGAAGTCCAGGTAGACTACATCCACAGGCCTCCCCACATCCACCAGACGAGTCACCTGGTCCTAGAAGGAGATCATGTTGATCAGGCAGGACCTGCCCTTCCTAAATCCATGCTGGCTGGGCCTGATCCCTTGGCCATCCTGTAAGTGCTGTGTGATCACACTCAAGATGACCAGTTCTATAATCTTGACTGGCCCTGACGTCAGGCTGACAGACCTATAATACCCTGGCTCATCCAGCTGGCCCTTCTTGTGGATAGGCATCATGTTGGCCAGCTTCCAGTCTTCTGCGACCTCTCCAGTGAGCTAGGACTGTTGAAAAATGATGGAGAGTAGCCCAGCCGATGAGGACTTGCTGAGCCACTTGGATACTCACAATTCCATAGGACTAGATGGGATCCATCCTAGGGTGCTGAGAAAGCTGGCAGATGAGCTAGCCAAGCTGCTCTCCATCATTTTTCAGCAGCCCTGGTTCACTGTAGATGTCCCAAATGATTGGAAACTGGCCAGTGTGACGCCCATCCACAAGAAGGGCTGGAAGGAGGAACCTGCAAACTACAGGCCTGTCAGCCTGACCTCAGTACCAGGCAAGATTATGGAGAAAATCACCTTGGGGGCAATCACAGTGCACCTGCCTGACGGCCAAGGAATCAGGTCCAGCCAACATGGATTTAGGAAGGGCCTCACCAACCTGATTTCCTTCTATGACCAGGTGACGTGCCAGGTGGATGTGGGGAATGCTGGACAGCCCAGCCCAGGGAGTGGTGGTGAATGGTGACACATCCAGCTGGCAGCCAGTCACTAGTGGTGTCCCCAGGGGATCAGTGCTGGGCCCAACCCTGTTCAGTATCTTTAGTAATGATTGAGATGAGGAGATTGAGTCAGTCAACAGTAAATTTGCAGATGACACCAAGTTGGGAGCAGATGTTGAATGGTCAGAGGGTAGAAGGTCTCTCCAGAGGGACCTTGACCAGCTGGACAGGTGGGCAGAGTCCAACATGATGACATTCAACAAGGCCAAGTGCTGAGTGCAGCACTTTGATCACAACTCCATGAAGTGCTACAGACTGGGGTCAGAGTGGCTGGAGAGCAGCCAGACAGAAAAGGACCCAGGGGGACTGACTGACAGATGGCTGAACATGACCCAGCAGTGTGTCCAGGTGGCCAAGAGGGCCAACAGCATCCTTGCATGCATCAAGAATAGTGTGGCCAGCAGGAGCAGGGAAGATATTGTGTCCCTGTACTCAGCACTGGTTAGGCCACACCTTGAGTCCTGTGTCCAGTTCTGGGCTCCTCAGTTTAGGAAATATGTTGTCTTGCTGGAACGTGTCCAGAGAAGGGCAACAAAGTTGGTGAAGGGTTTGGAGCACAAGCCCTATGAGGAGAAGTCTGAGGGAGCTGAGGTTGCTTAGCCTGGACAAAAGGGTAGATCTTACTGCAGGGTAGATCTTACTGCACTTGAGAACTACCTAAAGGGAGGTTGTAGCCATGTGGGGCTTGGTCTTTTCTCACAGGCAACCAGCACTAGAACAAGAAGACATAGTCTCAAGCTGCAGCAGGGGAAGTTTAGGCCCAAGGTGAGGAGAAAGTTCTTCACAGAAATAGTAATTGGCTATAGGAACGTGCTGCCCAGGGAGGTGGTGTTGTCACTGTCCCTGGAGGTGTCCAAATCAGGATTAGATGTGGTACTTGAAGCTATGGTTTAGGTAGTCATGAGTTATTAGGTAGTAGGTTGGGCTTGATCTCTGAAGTCTTTTTCAACCTTATTGATTATATGATTCTACGAACAATATGTTTCAGTGTGGAAAGTGGTAAGTGAAATTCAAAAGAAAATAACATCAGGAAAACATGGAAAACTAGTTGAAGAGAAAGTTAAGTGTAAGAAAAATCAAATGGAAGGTTATTTTTGCTGACACCTTTAGTACTGGATATATAAAGAATAATGTACCAGTTAAGGACAATGCTGTCAGACTAGACTGTCTGAAGTGAAGAATTTAAATCAGCATTTTAGGCAACCCAGCAAATGACCTAGATTTCAAAACTAAGTCGTTTCAGTTCACACTGTTATAGTATTCATCACTGAGAGTGTTAGACATATCTTTAAATGCCTGAATGTGAATTATAAGTATAGAGAAGAGAAGAGAAGAGAAGAGAAGAGAAGAGAAGAGAAGAGAAGAGAAGAGAAGAGAAGAGAAGAGAAGAGAAGAGAAGAGAAGAGAAGAGAAGAGAAGAGAAGATCCCAATATCCAGCCTAAACCTCCTCTGGCACAGCTTGAGACTGTGTCCTCTTGTTCTGTTGCTGGTTGCCTGGGAGAAGAGACCAACTTCCCCCTGGCCTCCCAGTCTCCAGGGAAGGGGCTTCCATGACCTCCCTGGGTAACCTGTCCTAGTGTCTCACCACCTTTACTGCAAAGAATTTCTTCCTAATATCTGATCTAAATCTACCCTCCTCGAGCTTCAATCCATTCCCTCTCATCCTATTGCTACTACATCCCAGCTTTCTTGCAGGCCCCTTTCAGGTACTGAAAGGCTGCCATAAGGTCTCTCTATAACTGCCTTTTCTCCAGGATGAACAACCCCTTGGAGCCTTTTTCCACAGGGGAGGTGCTCCAGCTCTCTGATCATCTTCATGGCCCTCCTCTGGACCTACTCCAGGAGTTCAGTGTCCCTCTTACACTGGGGCACCAAAACTGGATGCAGTACACCAGATGGGGGCTCAGAAAAGCAGAGTAGAAGTGGGGAATCCAGTCACTTGTCCTGCTGGTCACATGTCTTGTGATACAGTCGAGGACACAGTTTGCCTTGCAGGCTGCAAGCTCACATTGCCAGCTGAGTTTTTCATCAGCAGACATACCCAAGTCATTCTACTTGAGACTGTTCTCAAGCCATTCCTTGCCCAGCCTGTATTTGTGGTTGGGATTGCCCCAACTCATGTGCAGGACCTTACATTTGGCCTTGTTGAACTTCATGAGGTTGGCTCACCCCTTGAGCCTGTTTAAGTCCCTCTGGATGGCATCCCTTTCCTCCAGCATGTCAGCTGAACTGCAGTTTGGTGTAATCTGCAAACATACTGATTCTGTTGTCAATTCCCCTGTCCATATTGCCACCAAAGATGTTAAACCACTTTCACAAGTATCTACCCCTTAGTGATGCCACTTATCACTGGTCTCCATTTGGACATCTAGCCATTGACCGTAATTTTCTGAGAGTGGCCATACAGCCATTTAGTTATGCAGCCAGTGGTCTAATTCTCAAATCCATGCTTTTCAAATTTGGTGACCAGGATGTCATGCAGCACATTGTCAAAGGCTTTACAAAAGTCCAGGTAGATGACATCAGTTGCTCTTCCCTTATCCACTGAAGCTGTTGCTCCATCATACAAAGCCACAAAGATTGTCAGGCATGATTTGCCTCTGACAAACCTTTGTTGTTTACTACTAATCACTTCTTATTCATTGTCTGTATGCCTTATCAAAGCCTTCAGGAGCCTCTGCTCCATGATCTTGCCAGGCACAGAGGTGACATTGATTGGCATATAGTTTCTGGGGTCTTCCTTTTTTCCCCTTTGAAGATGGGGGTTATGTTTCCCCTTTTCCAGTCACCAGAGACTTTACCAGATTGCCATGACTTTTCTAATATGATGGACAAATAGGCTGATCTGGCAACTTCATTCACCAGTTTCCTTGAGGCCTGCAGATGGATCTCATCAGGCCCTATGGACTTGGCCCTATGGCCCTATTCTTCAGTCTCAAACTTGATCTTCTTTCCTTCAGCATTAGTCCTTCAGGGTGTAACTCTTGTCTGCACTGCAGCTATTGTGTTGTTCTGAAAAGAAAAATACCTAATGTGCCAAGGCAAAGAGCCTTATCTGCAATTGAATTCCCCAGGATTGTTGTAGCTTAGGTCACATAATGGTTATATACTAAATACCTAGGGGAAAAAATAAACCTACATTATTTGGTGAGTGGAGTTTCATAATTTTAGTGTGTAAGTCAAGCCTCCCTATGGTTTCTTTTTAGACATAGAGAGTCACTGTTCTTATCTCAAGGTGTGCACAGGCAAATGTCGCAATGAAATTAGTTCTGGTTCTTTCTAACTAAACTTGATCTTATTTGTGATTTTTTTGCCAATGTAATGGTTCAGATGCATACCAGTTTTGAAAGGGAGAAGTATTTTTTTGGGAACATTCCGTCTCTGCTAAAGTCATTGAAAGCAGTAAGTAAATAAAAGTACATCAGGAAATTGTTGCTCTCTGAGCAGTGGTGTATTATTATTGAGAAGCACTAACTTTGTTTGACTTTTGTATGACACAAAATGGGATTGACCTGACAAAGTTGTTCGGGGACAGTTAATGGCCCCTGACCCAGTTCTGGCTTAGAAGTGAACTAAATTCATTACACTGATCTTTGATCACTTCGGGAATCTACTGGTCAAAGTACTGTGGGTGAAAGTCCCAGAAGGGAGGGTGGCCCAGGACATCTGGACAGTATTCAAGGATCATCTTCTCCATGTCCAGGAGCAAAGTATACCCCCAAAGAGTAAGGCAGAAAAGAATAGTAGGAGACCTGCCTGGATGAGCAAGGAGCTCCTGGACACACTGTCACACAAAAAGAAACTGTACAAGGAGTGGAAGAAAGGACAGCTAGAATGGAGAGTACATAAAGAAGCTGCCTAAGCAGCAAGAAACCTGGTTAGGAAAGCTAAACCTTAGTTACAGTTAAATCTATCCAGGGAGATCAAGGGGAACAGCAAAAGTTCCTATAGGTATATTAATGGTAAAAAGAAGAGTAGGGAAGGCGTGGGCCCCCTCAGAAAGCAAACAGGTGAACTGGTGACAAGTGGCATGGAGAAGGCTGAGGTTCTCAATGACTTCTTCACCTCAGTCTTCACTGGCAAGGGCTCCAACCACACTCCCAGGATAATGGAAGATAATGGCAGGGACTGGAAGAAGGAACTTCCCATTTTGAGTGAAGATCAGGTTAGTGACCATCTGAAGAGCCTGAAACTGTTCAAGTCCATGGGACCCAATGGGATACACTCACAGGTACTGAGGGAACAGGCAGATGAGGTTGCTAAACCACTCTCTATTATATTCCAAAAGTTATGGCAGTCCAGTGAAATCCCCACTGACTGGAACAGAGGAAACATAACTCCCATTTTCAAAAAGGGAAAGAAGGATGACCCAGGGAACTACAGGGCCATCAGTCTCACCTCCGTGCTCAGTAAGATCATGGAGCAGATCCTCCTGGAGTCACTGCTGAGGAAGAAGTGAAAAAAAGAGGTGATACAGTATAATCATCAAGGCTTCACCAAGGGCAAATCCTGCCTGACAAACCTGGTGGTCTTCTATGACAAGGTCACAACATCAATAGATGAAAGTCGAGCAACTGATATCATTTACCTGGACCTGCACAAAGCCTTCAAAACTGTCCTGCACAACATCGTGAACTCCAGTCTGGTAAAATATTGTTATCAATGGGTCCATGTCCAAACGGAGGCCAGTGACAAGTGGAGTACTCGGACCAGTCTTGTTTAACATCTTTGCTGGAGACATGGACAGTTGCATTGAGTGCACTCTCAGCGAGTTCGCTCACAACACCAAGCTGTGTGGTGCAGCAGGCAGGCTGGAGGGAAGGGATGCCATCCAGAGGAACCTTGACATGCTGGGGAGGTGGGTCCAAGCCAACCTCATGAAGTTCAACAAGACCAAATGCAAGGTCCTGCATCTGTGTTTGGTCAACCCCGAGCATTGATTTAGGCTGGGCGGTGACTGGCTTGAGAGCAGCCCGGAAGAAAATGACTTGGGGGTGCTAGCGGATGAGAAGCTCAACAAGAGCCATCAGTGTGCACTTGGAGCCCTGAAGGCCAATCATATCCTGGGTTGCATCAAGAGAAGCATATCCAGCAGGTCGAGGGAGGTCATTCTCCCTCTCTGAACCACTCTGGTGGGACCCCACCTGGAGTACTTTGTCCAGTTCTGGAGCCCCTATTGCAAGAAAGATATGGATATGCTGTCCTAGAAGGGCTATGAAGATGATCAGAGGGCTGGAGCACTTCTCCTGTGGAGAAAGACTGAGCAAGTTTGGGTTATGTAGGAATCCTGTCTACCAATCCTGGATGCAAATCACCTTGTGATTAGATCATGAATCGAGATGTGCCCTCAACAAAGGATAACCAGACTGCAGCTGGCCTACAATAATGGCCCAAAGACTCAGCCATCACACCTTTAGGACAAGATCATTTCCAGCTATCAGATAACCCAGGGAGGGAGGATGGTGAGACAATGGATGCACCACCTGTGTAGTGAGTGTGTGGATAGGCAGATGGAGAGGGAGGAGGCGGAGGCCTCTTCCCCCTCTTCATCCAGACCCTGCCCAAACTCACCTGAGTACACAGAAAGATTTCCTGGGGAACGATATCTGGATATTTACCTAAAGACGATTTCCCGGACCGATTTCCCGGTGAACAACACCTGGACATCTCGCCTAAGGACTATTTCCCGGACCGATTTCCCGGTGAACAATACTGGGACACTTACCTAAGGATGATCTCCCAGAACGATGTCCTGGGGAACAACACCTGGACATCTCGCCTAAGGACTAAAAAACTGTATAAAAAGACCTGAGCGACACTGTCAAGTCAGAAGAAAGCAGACGGCACCACACGTGGGAAACATCACGGAGCAACACCACGGACCAACCCCACGGACCTCGGACTCTGAAAACCCTCTCTCCACCTCTGACCTTTGGTAATATAATCCCTTTCCTATTTTCTCCTTCTTCTCCCTGTTCCTTCTCTTTCTCCCTCTCTATTTTTCCTCTCTCTCTCCCTCTGTTTCTAATCCATCCTCTGTATTTGTGTAATAAATAGTCTAGCTGTTGATATTTTGGCCTCGTTTGTGCCTCTAATTTCACAACACGGGAATATTCATTAAAAACCTCAATCTCTTTCCCTCTCCGGATCGAGACATTTAATTGGCGTAGTCGGCAGGATTCCCGTGCAGTGAAAGTATCACAGCAAAACTGTTGCATTTCTGAGAACCCTGGTATGTGTGTGTGCGTATGAGACGTACTCTGAGTACGAAGTGAGTGCGGAGTCCAGATTCGTGTTTTCACTCTTCCGAGAGGAAAGTGGCCGGAGACGGACGAAGCGAAAGTTTTCAGAGAGACTGTGTGGGAGTTCTCAAAAGCTTTAAACGTGTGTGCTTTCTCAGGGATGATTATCTGGGGTACAAATGCTGATTTCATAGTGTGACCTCCTTGAGAATCCTCTGTACCCTGCTTTAAATGTGTGTGCTTTCCCGGGGAAGATTAACTGGGGTACAAATATTGGTTTTATAGTGTGACCTCCCCGAGAATTCTCAGTACCCTGTTTTGTGAAACGCAGTATTGATATTTGTAAAGTGTGTGTTGTCTCGGGGAAAGTGTAGCTTCCCCGAGAAGCCCAGTATTGAAGCAAAAGTTAGTAAGTGTGTGTGTTCTCTTAGGGTAACAGAGTGACTCTTCCCTAAGAAACATAAGGTTCTTGTCCTGTTGTAACAGAAAATTTGAGGAACAAAAGCTGAGAAGCTTTTGCAAGTGTGGGTTCTCTCAGGGAAATAGTGTGACTTTCTCTTGAGAAGCCCAGGTTGGTTGTTTTTCTTGTGTGTGACCTCTCCCGAAAAATCTATTGTGCATTTTTCCTGGAGAAGATTATTGTGGAGTAAGCCTTATAAAAGTATACGTCTTTTCAGGGAAGATTGTGTTGTTACAGTGTTTTTGGTCTGACTTCCTTGTGAGACTTAGTGACTTGTTAAGAAATGCCTCGTGAAACAAAAGAGATGGCCCGGAGTGAGAGGCTTTTTAACCTTTTAGAAACTCACGGTGCCCGCCCATCTGTACAAGGTCTTGATTGGGCTTATGAAAACTGGAATAATTTCCAGAGTGTGGTTGATCGGATTTTGGCTCTGCAGAAAGAAGCAAGAGCAAAAACCGGAAAAGGGAAAGCTTTTATTTGTGCTGTGTTAGGTGCCTGTTTAGCGGCTGCAGTTAAAGAGAGAGAGGAGTGGCACGAGCAAGAAAATAAAACTATTTCCTCTTTGCAGGACTTAGTTGACTCGCTACGAAGCCATGTTGTCACTTTAAAAAACGTAGTAGCAGATCTTAAAAGTCAGTTGGAATTAAAACAGGAGGTGAATTACCCGGATCCTGTCCCCATATATCCTCGGGCAGAATTGACAGCAACTAAGGAAGCTGCTGTGCATGTCAGACCTCTCCTTAAAACTGAAATTTTATATGAGGATGGGGAACCTACCCCCACTATCACGACTAAAGAGACGCCTTTCTCTTCAACCGAGCTGGCCAAAATTCGTAAAGAATTCGCACGCTCTGCTGGGGAATCTGAGGTGGAATATGTATGGCGAGTCTCAAAAACTGGGGGTGATCAGATTATGTTAACAGAAGCTGAAGCAATGGGCTATTGGGGTGATAATGTTTTTCTAACTACGAAAAACAGAAGCGGTCCCTGGAGTCTTACCCAGCGAGCTGCCTATTGGGCAGGAGGGTTTGATCCAAAGGAGAGAGGGGAACCTGTAGTTCTGCGGGGAGGGATGAATCAGATAATGGAGAATGTGCAAAGGGCTGCATGCCTGCAAATGATATATGAAAGAGAACTAAAACATCATTTTGAATCTCCTCTTTCTCTCCTGGTGGATGCAAACAGGATGACTCCTCTGGTCAGGGGTCTCCCTGACTCGCTTAAAATAAGAGGTATCCAGCTCCAAAAGGAAATAGCTGATACCCCACTTTCTTCCAGGATGCAGGCTGCTCTAAGAGATAATTTAACACCTGGAGGGAGCCAGCCTGACTTGAAACCATGGACATGGGAAGAAGTGGGAAGGGAATTATTAGACTATGCCAGGCAGTATAGTTTCCCTGAAGAAATTAAAAAACCTGAAACTAGAGGCTTGAGGCATGTGAAAATTAACCTCCTACCCTCAAGCCCTCAGGGGTTTAACCGTGCCCCTAGCCGGTTTGGAACAGGGGGCAGGGAACATATGAACACCCGGCAATATTGGTGGGGTTTAGGCCAAAAGAAAAATATCCCAAAAGAAGTGATAGATGGGCTAAACACAAAGCAATTAGAAATTACGGTGAAGAACTGGCCCGAACCAAATCAAAAAATTGAGCCCACTGCTCCCCCCTTAATAGACTTATCTGATGAGAGTAAAGTCGTGCCTTCTTTTCAGCCTCAGGGAAACTGAAGACTTCACTCCTCAATGGTGAGCGGAGGGGTGAGGGGTGGATGCATATTCGTCAGCTCACCGAAAATGGCCAGGGCGATTTACTAATCACTGGCATTGTAGGACCAAAACAAATTCCTATTACATTTTTAGTGGACACTGGGGCTCAGATTTCAGCTATTAAAACAAAGGATGCTACTGATTGTGGAGTGGTGCTCTCCAAACAGAAATTGCTGGTAGCCGATGCTCTGGGTAAAACCCATGCACAGGCATTGGCAACCATCCGGTTACGTTTACCGGGGGAAGATAAGGACACAAAGGTGCTAATGGTCGTGGGGGAGTTTCCAACTAACCTCCTAGGGCTTGATGTCTTAAAAGGGAAGACTTGGACCGACAATAAAGGGCGAAAATGGTCTTTTGGGTCTCCCATAATGAGCATTCGGCTGTTGAAAGCAGTACCTCTCCTGCCTCACTCAAAGCTTACAAATGTCAAACCTTATCCCATACCTTTGGGGGCTAAAGAAGGAATAGTGCCTGTACTGGAGGACTTAAAGAAACAGGGTATTGTGGTTCCCACTCACTCTGCTTTCAATTCCCCCGTTTGGCCTGTACGAAAGCCTAATGGGACATGGAGGCTGACTATTGATTACCGCAGGCTTAATGCCAATACTGAACCATTAACAGCTGCAGTGCCAAATATTGCTGAACTCATAGCTACAATCCAGGAAAAAGCGCACTCGATTATGGGTACTGTGGACGTGAAGGATATGTTTTTTATGGTCCCACTGCAACCTGAGGACCAAGACCGCTTTGCCTTTACATGGGGTGGTCAACAATTCACATTCACACGTCTTCCACAGGGATTTAAGCACTCACCCACTTTTGCCCACCATGCCCTGGCACAGGAACTGGAAAAGGTCCAACTGGAACCAGGAGTCAGTATTTACCAATATATCGATGACATTTTGGTAGCAGGAGAAAATATTGAAGGGGTACAAATAACCCAAGATAATATAATTTCACATCTAGAAAATTTGGGGCTGAAAATACCACCTGAGAAAATACAGACGCCCTCAAGTGAAGTGAAGTTTTTGGGAATCTGGTGGAAGGGGGAATGACCTGTATTCCACCCGACACCCTTTCCTCCCTGGACCAGATCAAAATGCCAGAGTCCAAAAAGGATTTGCAACATGCACTAGGATTACTTGTGTTTTGGAGGAAACATATTCCTGATTTTTCAATTATTGCAAGACCCCTATACGATTTGTTACGCAAAGGGGCTCAGTGGGAGTGGGGAGAGTCCCACGAAGAAGCATTACAGCTGCTAGTATTTGAAGCTACTGCCCACCAAGCTCTTGGTCCTATTCACCCTACTGATCCTGTGCACATTGAATGGGGATTTGCCAAGTCTGGCCTATCAGTACACTTATGGCAAAAGGGTCCAGAAGCCCCTGTCAGGCCAATTTCGTTTTACAGTCGTAGTTTTAAGGATGCAGAGAAGAGGTATACGGTGTGGGAAAAGGGTTTGTTTGTGGTTAGTTTAGCCCTGCGGGAAGCTGAGAAGACCATTAAACAACAACAAATAGTGCTTAGAGGCCCATTCAAAGTAATTAAGACAATTCTGGCAGGAACACCACCACCTGAGGGGGTGGCTCAGAGGGCCTCGGTGAGGAAATGGTATGCCCAGATAGAGCACTACTGTGACATCTTTTCAGTATCTGAGGGAACCACCAAAATGTTGACCTTCCAGGAGGAAATGGGTCCAGACTGGGAGGCTAACAAACCCTCCTCTGTAATACAAGTAGCCCCTACATTCTCGGGCCAGATACCGAATGCATGGTTCACAGATGCTTCCTCTAAGCGGGAAGGTAAGACATGGAAGTACAGATCTGTGGCACTCAGTGTGGATACTGATGAACAGATAACTACTGAAGGGGAAGGTAGTGCTCAAGTGGGGGAATTGATTGCAGTCTGGAGTGTTTTTCAACATGAGGCTGAATCTACTTCTCCTGTCTACATCTATACTGATTCCTATGCTGTATTTAAGGGCTGTACTGAATGGTTACTCTTCTGGGAGGAGAATGACTGGGAAGTTAACAGAATACCTGTATGGCAGAAGGAGAAATGGCAAGATATTCTAGCCATTGCTAAAAAAGGAAAATTTGCAGTGGGATGGGTGGCTTCCCACCAAGAGGATGGTTCCTCTGCTAGCCAATGGAATGGCAAAGCAGATGAACTAGCCCGACTGGCTCCCCTGCAAAACACCCAAATAACAGAAGATTGGGAACGATTGCTAGAATGGCTGCATGTTAAAAGAAAACACTCTGGAATAAAAGATCTTTATTGTGAGGCCCAAGCAAGGGGTTGGCCAGTTACCAGAGAAGAGTGCAAGACTTGTGTCTCTGCTTGTGAACAATGCCGCACCCGTTTGGAAAGACACCCTTTGGAAAATGACCCCCTGCACCTAAGAGAGGGGAAAGGGTTGTGGGAAGCTTGGCAAGTGGACTATATCGGCCCTTTTCGAAAATCAGAAGGGAAACAATATGTGTTGGTTGGGGTTGAAATAGTGTCAGGATTGGTCTCAGCTGAGGCATTTGCCAGAGCAACAGGAGAAAACACAGTAAAGGCACTGAAAGGATGGTTTGGTACATTCCCTAAACCACAGTCCATCCAATCAGATAACGGTTCCCACTTCACTGCCAAAACAGTTCAAGAGTGGGCAACCCAGGAGGGAATTACTTGGGTGTATCATACCCCCTATTACCCACAGGCAAATGGAATCGTGGAACGAACCAACGGCCTGTTAAAACGCTTCCTTAAACCCCATATGCCAGGATGGGCTGAACGGCTAAGGGAAGCATTGACCAGTGTTAATAGCCGTTGGGGGGTAAATGGATGCCCAAAAATTACAGCCTTTTGCCCCAAAGCCCCAGAAATCATACCAACCATTCTTGACCATGAGCACCCCAAATCTCCCTCATACTCTCCAGGCCAACCAGTTTTGGTTGAACTCCCCACCGTGGGAACAGTACCTCTGGTACTCAAAACTCCAATTAATAAATATACCTGGAGGGCTAAAGATGCTCATGGAAAAGAATTCAAGATTAATACAAGGTGGATTATTCCATCTTTTTAATAACCATTGTCCACCGGTTCCTTAAAATGGACCGAGTCTGTTCTTTTCTTTTCCTTTCCAGGTGAAGGATCCGAGTTCTGCCTTAGAAAACATGTGGAGCTGTTGATCATCTGTGCTGATCGTCTGCATGACCTTCTGGGAAGCTGCCTCGTTATACTTGTCTATGTGATATTCCTTATAATATGAACAAGATGTTTGTCTCTCTATTTTGGTGTACCCTTGGAGCATTAACCCTTGATATTTCTGTATCTGCCTCCTCAGACCCTAACGAGGGGTTCCTTGTAACCAATCTATTCATGCAGCTAGCAGAAGAAGTGTCCTCTGTATACAACCTTACAAACTGTTGGGTGTGTGGAGGGCCGCAGGGATTCGAAGCCTGGCCTTGGGTTTCAACTCCGGTAGCTCCCAAATGGCTTGTGAGCTCCCTTAGTGAAGTGGACAAAAACACCTTTTGGACTGAAGAAGATACAGCCCCATGGCCAATCCAATACCCAGGTCAAGGAATCTATTGTTTAAACCGCACAAAACCTGGTGGTGTTTTTGTAGGTATAAGTACATGTCAATGGACATTTACATATCGCAATCTGAGATTGCAAAGCCAAAAGAAAAGACTGGGTTTTAGACGGGAAATACACACATCTGGGTGGATATGGGTTAACAAAACTGGGGGAGTTAAGGACTTTGAGGGATTTTGGTCAAGAGAAAATGTGTCTCGTGTATATGATTTCAGAGAAAGATATGGTCCACTCCTCTACCAAACGTGTGAGTGGAAAAACGATTCGGGTGCTTGGTATTGTACAATGGTGGGTCATGCTCATCCTGAGGGGAGATGGAACCATGTCCTTTTCCCCAATCCATTGGGCATGACAAATTCTACATATTTCCAGATGCCTACAACCCCCACAGGTCTGTTTGAGAATGGAACCACTGCACTAAAAGGTCATTATTGGATATGCGGACACCGGGCCTATAAAAAATTACCACCAAATTGGACCGGGATATGCTATATTGGACTAATCCACCCATTATTTTTCTTACTCCCAGGTGGAGAAGGAAATGCCCTGGGGATCAAAGTATATGATAACCTGGGAAAAAGGAAGAGGTCCATCTCCACTCACTTGACCAGGGGTAGTGGTCAACAATGGGGAAAGGGTGAATGGACTCCCCAACGGATTATTGAATATTATGGTCCTGCAACCTGGAACCCCCATGAATGGATTAGTGGGGCTCGAGAACCAATCTATAACTTAAACCGTATCATAAGGCTGCAAGCTGTCTTAGAAGTTATCAGCAATGAGACAGCCCGTGCCCTAGATTTATTGGCAGATCAAGCTACACAAATGCGAACAGCCATTCTACAACATAGAATGGTTCTCGATTATTTGTTAGCAGAAGAAGGAGGGGTTTGTGGGAAATTAAATGATTCTAACTGTTGTTTACAAATTGATGACAATGGGAAAGTAGTAAAGAAAATATCATCTGGACTTAGGAAACTAACACATGTCCCTGTCCAAACCTGGGGGGATGGGATATGAGCTGGCTCTCCTGGCTCCCAGGAGGACCGTGGATGAAACACTTTTTGTATTATTTGTTATGTGTTTTGGCTTTGTTACTTCTTTTACCCTGTATTATTCCCTGTTTTATACATTTGATTCAACATGTAGTGTCTAATATGCAATTTGTAACTAATGATGGTGTAAAACAGATTCGTGCTGTTAGTCGAACAAAATCTATTGTGAAAATTGTGTAAACCTGTTTTCCTATTTTCCCTGGAAATCTTTCCCTTTCTTTCTTTCCTGTCCCTCTCTTATCCTTTATTGTGGTCATGGGGTGGTGTAGGAATCCTGTCTACCAATCCTGGATGCAAATCACCTTGTGATTAGATCATGAATCGAGATGTGCCCTCAACAAAGGATAACCAGACTGCAGCTGGCCTACAATAATGGCCCAAAGACTCAGCCATCACACCTTTAGGACAAGATCATTTCCAGCTATCAGATAACCCAGGGAGGGAGGATGGTGAGACAATGGATGCACCACCTGTGTAGTGAGTGTGTGGATAGGCAGATGGAGAGGGAGGAGGCGGAGGCCTCTTCCCCCTCTTCATCCAGACCCTGCCCAAACTCACCTGAGTACACAGAAAGATTTCCTGGGGAACGATATCTGGATATTTACCTAAAGACGATTTCCCGGACCGATTTCCCGGTGAACAACACCTGGACATCTCGCCTAAGGACTATTTCCCGGACCGATTTCCCGGTGAACAATACTGGGACACTTACCTAAGGATGATCTCCCAGAACGATGTCCTGGGGAACAACACCTGGACATCTCGCCTAAGGACTAAAAAACTGTATAAAAAGACCTGAGCGACACTGTCAAGTCAGAAGAAAGCAGACGGCACCACACGTGGGAAACATCACGGAGCAACACCACGGACCAACCCCACGGACCTCGGACTCTGAAAACCCTCTCTCCACCTCTGACCTTTGGTAATATAATCCCTTTCCTATTTTCTCCTTCTTCTCCCTGTTCCTTCTCTTTCTCCCTCTCTATTTTTCCTCTCTCTCTCCCTCTGTTTCTAATCCATCCTCTGTATTTGTGTAATAAATAGTCTAGCTGTTGATATTTTGGCCTCGTTTGTGCCTCTAATTTCACAACACGGGAATATTCATTAAAAACCTCAATCTCTTTCCCTCTCCGGATCGAGACAAAGTTTTACAGAGAACAACAAGCATCGTGGCAAAAGAGAGAGAGGTCGCAAAACACACCCAAGAACATCCCACCCCCACCTGGGAGTACACCCAATACCCCCAGGGCTCTTTCTTCCCCTGCAACCCAGCCTTGGACCTTATCAGGCCCAAGAGAGGCAGCTCACCCCATTATTCAGGCAGTGGTGAGGGAAGAAAGAGGAAGAGAGGACCCCCACTAATGATTTATAGGGGAGCAGGGCATTATGGGATGAAATACGTGGCTTCCTGTGACCACCCACTGGGCCTTTTTTGGGACATGCCTGAACCACCACAAGTCTGGTGAAGAGGAGGCTGAAGAGAAACCTCATTGCTCTCTACAACTACCTTTAAGGGAGGTTGGAGGGAGGAGGGGCCAGCCTCTTCTCTTTGGTGGCAAGCGACAGAACTAGAAGTAATGGTTTCAAGATCAACTAGGGGAGGTTCAGGTCGAATGCTAAGAAATACCTCTTTACAGAGATGTTTATCAAACATTGGAATGGTCCGCCCTGGATACTGGTGGAGTCAACGTCCCTGGAGGGGTTTAAGCAGTGTGTGGACCTGGTGCTTAGGGACATGGTTTAGTATTGGCTCTTCAGTGCTAGGTCAAAGGTTGGACTGGATGATCTTTCACGTTTCTTCTAACTGGATGTTTTCTGTGATTCTATGACTGGCTTGTTCAAGGAAATAAACACTTTTGGTCCTAGCCATGTGTGATGGGTTACACCCATCCTGAAAGCAGGGGGGAGGGGTTGTGAGAGCCCTGCTCTCCTTGGAGTGGGGTTCCCCCCCCCGGGAAACTGAGTCTGTTCCACTCCCACTCCCTGTCCAGCACAACTATAAAGGGGAGGGTATGGCAAGCATTTGGCTCTCTTTTTGCTTCTGCCTCACTGGGACAAACAGACTATGAGAGTTGCTGCTGGCTTCCTGGTTCTCTGCCACTTGGTCAAGTCTGGTTTTTTCTCCCTGCTGCATCCATGCTTCTTCAAAGGACTGTTGGTTTTGTATATCTCCCTATCCATCCTTGTTCCTTACCCTTGTGAACCCTTCCTGTTATTGTTACACATATACATATATAACACTTGATAATGCACCCTGATATCATCAAGGTACAAAGAGGCTAGGAGTCACAGGGGGCTCACAAGATTTGACTGTACTGCAGGCTGAGACAAACCTGACTGGGAATGAATGGGGAAAGCATGACATAGTGACTGGTTGTGGTGGTTTGGGCTGGGTGCCCTGTGCTGCATGGTGTACTTTCATGTCCAGAAGTCCAGCCCAGTGGGTGGACACAGGAAACCAGGTATCTCCTACCACAATCCCCTGCACCGCTATAAAATCCAGCGCGAGGTCTGGCACTTCCTTTTCTTCCCTCACCAGCACCCAGTAACTGGGGGAGACATCTCCCAGGGGGATGGGTGGTCTCAGGCCTGGCCAGCCGAGACTAGCCTAGCAGTGGGGGGGGGAAGAACAAGCCCTGGGGTCTTGGGCCCACCCTCAGGTGGGGATGGGATGTATCCTGGTCTGTTTTGGGGTTTCTTCTGTCACTGTTTCTGGTTCTTTGTGCACATTCACCCTTTTCTATTTAAACCTTTCCATCGCTTTTGCAATCCATTTGTCAGAGTCATTATTTTGCCTGTGGTGGGGAGGGGGCTGCCTCAACCCACTACATTTTTGTCCAGATGCACCTTGCATTCTTGGCATTGACTTTCTGCAGGAGGGATGCTTCAAGGACCCTAGGGGCACAAGTAGGCATTTGTGGTAGCAGCTGTAGAGACTGCAGGCAAAGAACAGCTGTCTCCCATGCCCGAGCTGTCGGATGACCCCTCTGTAGTGGGCAGCCATAAGGCACAGGATTTGAAGTTATTGCCTCTCTCATAGTGCATCGCAGGCAATACAGGACCAACAGAGACTCTCTGCACCCCATACACCAACTGATTAGATGACTGGAGAGCCAGAAGGTGATCAGCAAGGCTCACTCACCCTTTGTGGTGGTTTAGGCTGGGTGCTGGCCCGGATGCCACTGCACAGGTCACACCTGGGAAGTTCCAAAATGGGGCCCAGCCCAGTGGGTGCTCACAGGAAGCCAGGTATTTCATCCATAATTCCCTGCTCCTCTATAAAACATCCGTGTGGGGTTCTCTCACTCTCTTTCCTCCCTTGCCGTTGCCTAGGTAAAATGGCGTGAGCCGCCTCCCTTGGGCCTGCCCAGGCCCAAGGATGGGGGGAAGAAAGAGCCCTCGGGGGGTTTGGGTGTACCCCCAGGTGGGGATGGGATGTTCTTGGGTATGTTTTGGGATATTTCTCTCTCTTTGTCATGGTGCTTGTGGGTTTTCTGTAAAACTTTTAACTGTTTTTCCATTTAAACTTTCCACCATTTTTGCAATCCATTTTGTCTGAGTCTTTCTTTTGCCTGTGGTGGGAGAGTTGGTCTCCCAACCCACTACAGTTAATGGTGTAGTCAGCAGAATGGAGTTGGTTGCTGTGGTGAACTGCAGATTGGATTGCAAAAGATGGAGAGTTTAAAGTCAGATCTGGGGCATTGCTGGTTTGGAAATTGGGGCTCAAGTTTTCTTGTTGGGATGAATGTGTGAACTCCTGTGGACTGCAGAAGGACACCTGGTGCGTGGCCAATGACATGGAATCCCTCCTGTTGCTCAAGAGCAGCAAGGGGTGGTTCTTTCTGTGACTTTCTGCTCAGGGTAGCTTAAGAATGCTTGGGGTAGCCTAATGCAAAGCTTGTCTTTTCCTCCTTGTTCTCTGTGGAGCAAAAGGGAGCAGAGTGGAGGAGGGGCAGTGGCAAGCAGAGCGAAGTTGGCCCACTGTCACTGTGGGAGAGGGCCACCTGCGGCAAGTGCACAAGTGATGGCTTCCGAAACCCAAGAAGGCGAGTGGGGACTTACGGCTGGAAAGCCATTCTCAAAGGCTCTGGGAACGCGTTCATGGCTTTGGCTGAAAAGAAAGCCATTTGGGTGCCCAAAGAGGTAGAGGGGACTTTGATTCTGCATCATGGCGATAGAGACGGCAGGAGCCGGGCCACGCTGTGCTCAAGCAGCAGTGGTGGTGGCACCTCCCGTGCTGGTGCTGTGTTTGGGTGGCGGCGGCAGCTGTAAATCTTTTCCCTGGTTTTTCAGATATGTTCTGAAAATGGTGCCTAGCACCTGGCTCTGCCTCTTCTCTTCTCAGTGAGTTGTGGTGCAGCCGCTCCTCATCCAGGGGAGGGCTGTGAACCAGATGTGGTCATGCCTCAGTACGCAAACACCCAGTAGGGGGGCGATGTACCTGTGATGTACATTTGTGTAGCCTCAGACTGCAGCTGAAAGCAGTTGGCTGCAGCTCCCTGGACAGATGGAAAAAAGCAGTCATGGAGCCTAATGGCTTGCCCCAGAGGTGGAAAAAAAATCTGCTGAGTAAATATAAATGCAAATAAAGGCTTGGCTGAGAAGTTGTGAGGTTCTTCCAGGTGACCAGGAGGTCCCAACAAGTCCACAAAGAATTTACACTGCAGACGAATGACTCTGCATTGCTGGGAGGTTCCATCATATGAGGAAGAAGAACTGGAATGGACTAATACTTGAGCCTGAACGAAAGACTGTGTGGAAGGATGCCCAGATGAAGATAGGGACTTTTGCTAGACATGTTATCAGAAGAGTTCTAATTTGATGATGTTTTGGGTGCAGGGATTATGGTATGAAATAAGGGGTGGTGTGTGGTGGTTTAGGCTGGGTGCCACTGCACAAGCTACACCTGGGAGGTTCCAAAAGAGGCCCCAGCCCTGTGGGTGCTCATAGGAAGCCAGTTATTTCACCCATAGTTCCCTGCTCCTCTATAAAACATCCATGCAGGGTCCTCTTGCTCTCTTTCCTCCCTCGCCGCTGCCTAGGTAAAATGGCATGAGCCGCCTCCCTTGGGCCTTGATCAGGCCCAAGGCTGGGTTGAGGGGGGAAGAAAGAGCCCTGAGCAGGGGGAGTTTGGGTGCACCCCCCAGGTGGGGATGGGACATTCTTGGGTATGTTTTGGGATATTTCTCTCTTTTAGTCACAGTGCTTGTGGTTTTTCTGTAAAACTTTTAATTGTTTTTCCATTTAAACTTTCCACCATTTTTGCAATCCATTTTGTCTTAGTCTTTGTTTTGCCTGAGATGGGAGTATTGGTCTCCCAACCCACTACACCCTTCAACAGCCCGATATAGCCAGTGCGGAAGGCAAATGAGGAATGAAGATTGAATGTGGACTACCGTGGCCTGAATGAAGTGACTCCTCCGATCAGCACTGCCATGCCAGACATGCTGGAGCTCCAGTACGAGCTGGAATCGAAGGTGGCCAAGTGGTACACCACAACTGACATTGCTAATGCCTTTTTCTCCATTCCCATTGCAGAAGAATGCAGGCCACAGTTTGCTTTCACCTGGAGGGGAGTACAGTACCAATGGAATCGGTTGCCTCAGGGCTGGGTCAACTCAGCCATCTGCCATGAGGTGATCCAGACTGCCTTAGAGAAAGGTGGAGTCCCTGAGCATCTGCAGTTCATTGATGACATCATTGTATGGGGTGAGACAGCAGAGGAAGTCTACCAGAAGGGTAAGAGGATAATTGATATCCTGTTGGAGGCTGGCTTTGCCATCAAGAGAAGCAAGGTAAAAGGGCCTGCCAGGGAGATCCAGTTCCTGGGTGTGTGATGGCAAGATGGCCATTGCCACATCCCTCAGGAGGTGATGAACAGGGTAGCCACTATGGGGCAACCCATGAACAAGAAAGAGACAGAGTCCTTTTGGGGGCTTGTGGGCTTCTGCAAAATGCACATTCCCAGGTACAGTCAAATTGTGAAACCTATCTTCCATATAACATGGAAGAAAAATGATTTTGTATGGGGACCTGAGCAGCAGGTAGCATACAACCAGATAAAATGAGAGGTGGTCCATGCTATGGCTCTGGGACCTGTTTAAACTGGAGCAGAGATCAAGAATGTGCTGTACACTGCGGCTGGTGAGAATGGTACTACGTGGAGCTTGTGGCAGAAGGCTCCTGGTGAAACCAGGGGCAGGCCCCTAGGTTTCTGGAGTAAGGGGTACAAAGGCTCTGAGGCCAAATACACCACAACAGAGAAGGAAATCCTAGCTGCCTATGAGGGCATCCGGGCTGCCTCTGGGGTAATTGGGACTGAGTCACCACTATTTCTAGCTCCAAGGCTTCCAGTCCCAACCTGGATGTACAAAGGGAGAGGTTCAACCCCACGTCATGCCACAGATGCCACCTGGAGTAAGTGGATGGCCCTGATAATTCAGCAAGCTCAGATGGGGAGCTTCGAATGCCCTAGTGTAGTGGAATTGATCACCAACTGGCCAGAGGGTGCTGACTTTGGAATGCCACCAGAGTACACAGTGACTCGTGCTGAGGAGGCTCCCCCATATAATGATCTCTCTGACAATGAGAAGGGCTATGCTCTACTTACAGATGGGTCCTGCCATCTTGTGGGAAGCAAGCAGAGATGGAAGGCAGCTGTCTGCAGCCCAGCAAGGCAAGTGGCAGAAGCAAGGGATGGAGAAGGTGCATCCAGTCAGTACACAGAGGTAAAACCTGTCCAGCTGGCCCTGGATATAACAGAATGGGAGAACTGGCCAGCACTGTATTTCTATACTGACTCCTGGATGGTAGCCAATGCCTCGTGGGGGTGGCTGAAGGAATGGAGGAAGAATGGGTGGCAGAGAAAAGGGAAGACTGTTTGGGCCGCTGACCTGTGGCAAGACATTGCTGCCCACCTGGACAGGCTGCCAACAAAGGTGCAACACATTGATGCACACATCCCCAAGAGCAGAGCCACTGAGGAACACAAGCACAACCACCAAGCTCAGAATGCAGGTTACCTCTCTCTTCCCCTCCCACTCCCCCCATAGGGAAAATATAGGCAGAGGGAGGTAAAGGGGTAACAAAAGAGACTTGAACTGAATTGGAAATCAAAAAGTAATTTTAACACACAAAAAAATAGTATTAAGGCAAAAGGGATGTAAAATGATATCACAGAAAGGGAATAGATACAGAAATATATTAAAAAAACAGAACTGGCAACGAAGTCCAGCCACATGGCAATACTGCTCCCAGACAGCAAGAAAGCTCCTCACCATGCAGCGAAAGCAAAAGCAAGAGAGCTCTCCAGAAATTCCAGCCTCTTAAATAGAGAGTATGCAGGCCAGGGAAGGAAATAACATGATACATGATCCAGTGCTACCCCCTGGGTTGGGCTTTCCACTCACTGGAATTGAATTCCATGAGTTCAGCAGTTAACCCTTAACCTACAACGAGCAAGCTTTTCAGAAAAACTTGCTTTTGCTTTTTTTTTTTCTACTTTCTCTGGTGAAAGTTTCAGAAATGCTAGGAAAACAGCTGTTTAGTGAAGCAAGGCAATTTCTTCCTCAAGATCGAACTCCCTTTCTCAAGGGATCTTCCAACTCTGTAGGCCCAGAGAGTAAGAAACCATATTGACCTATATTTGTTTAGTGTCTTTTTTGCAAAGTATGAATTGAGTACTCTGTTCCACTTATCTCTGCATCTTAAAAGCTTTCTGACAACCACAGCTTAGGCAGTGCACTGCGTTCATTGCTGTGGTGGTTTGGGCTGGGTGCCCTCTGCTACGTGTTGTGCTTCCTGTGTCCAGAAGTCCAGTCCAGTGGACAGACACAAGAAACTGGGTATTTCTTACCATAATCCTTTGCACCGCTATAAAATACAATGCGGGGTCTAGCACTTCCTCTTTCTTCCCCTAGCAGGCACCTGGTAACTGGGGGAGATGTCTTTCTGCCACAGGCCTGGGATGGGATGGTTCTGGGTCTGCTTTGGGGTTTCTTTTGTCACTGCCCTTCTGGCTTTCTGTACACATTCACTGCTTTCCATTTAAACTTTCCATCACTTTTGCAATCCGTTTGTCAGAGTCATTATTTCTGCCAGTGGTGGGGAGGGGGTCTGCCTCAACCTACTGCTGTAGTGCTGCTTCCCAGAAAGATCTTGCATTTGTTTGCTGCCTGGGCCGAGTAACTAACAGCAGTTAATGAGATGTCTGCATCCTACACACCTTGAAAAATCGAAAAGCACGAGTACTTTCCGTCCACATTCAGGTCTTTAATCCCTCCCTGGAACCACCAAAAAGGTAGCGATGATTATGACAATGTTTGGTTAGTAACAGTCAGCATCACCTAACCGTTTCATAACCCCATGTGGCAGCCACTAAGGTGTAATAATTTTCAGTCACCGCACACTTGGTCACATATTCAGTCACCAGCCTGGGGTTGAAAGGCTCCATGATGCCGTTACTAAGCCTCTGTTCCATCCAGTTCTTCAAAGCCAAATGATGAAAATGTATTCCAGGATGAAACTAGGAAATTCAGCTCTATAATACATGCACATAGTATCAGTATCATAGTATCAGTCAGCATTGGAAAGGACCACCAGGGTCATCCAGTTCCAACCCCCTGCCATGGGCAGGGACACCCTACACTAGATCAGGCTGGCCAGAACCATTTCCACATTTCCACTAACAAGATTGCGGATACTTGGGCTGCCACCACTCACAACAACCAAGTGAACATTCAGAAATTATCAAGGAGAAATTTCAAATAAAGTTAGCAAATAAACAAGCAAACAAAACCCCAACCAACCAAAGGAGAAAAAACAAAACAAAACAAACCACAACCACAAAACAAACAAACACCCCTAAGCAGGATTGGAAGGGCTGAGCTTGCAGACTAGAGAAAAAAAAAAAGACAAAAATTTATTATATAGAGGAAGGGCAAGGGTGGGGACCAGCACTGGCATGAGGTGTGCTTTGTGTTCATAAATACTTTTTCAATGTTACCAGACAAGTTCAGATGTTGTTCCCATAATTTTTTAGCTGTTGCTACCAAATGTATAATGTGCATCTGTGTACTGTCATAAGTCAGCTAAAACATGTGTAAACATATGCTATGTCAGTCATTAAGGAGAAGGGTATAATTACACTTTTAAATGTGGCAAAGCATTTTGAAAGTAGCGTATAATTTTCCAGAGCAGGAAACATATCTTTTCCTGAGTGTTTATACAGTCTGACATCTCCAGATTTGTTCAGATCAAGAGCCCCACTGTGAACAAGCAGACTTCAGACAAAGGAAGCAATTTCTTCTTGAGGTGCCATTTTAATGAAAGTGTGAAGCGGAATGAGAGAGAGGGAGAAAAAGTTAGGAGAGTAAAGGGCACACCATGTTACTGCACACAGTTCAGAAATATGCAGCATCTGGCATAATTACACTAGGAAGTCCTGTTGAGAAGTGTCTAGGGTCAGGGTGTTGCTCTCACTGTTGGCAAATGATGTTTCATCCTTGATAAAATAGAAGAAAGGTAGGGAGTTTATACTTTTAATTAAATTAAAGAGTCTCATTGATCACTTGGGGTAATGAGATCACACATTCTCACAGGGAAAGAGGCATAGCAAGATGGCACTAAGGAGGCATCCTACAAAATAATATCCTCCTTTTGATATGAGCACCACTGAAGAAGGATTTGCAAGGCCAGCCTAGAAATATGAACATCTTATTAATTTAACTAATATTAAATATTTACTCAAATGTTTTCAGTTTTCCAAGAATAAAAAGAGAATAAGAGGGAATGGACTGAAGCTTGAGGAGGGCAGATTTAGACTAGATATTAGGAAGAAATTCTCTGCAATGAGGGTGCTGAAACACTAGAACAGGTTTCCCAGGGAGGTCTTGAATGCTCCCTCCCTGGAAGTGGTCAAGGCCAGGTTGGATGAGTTCTTGAGCAACCTGGTCTAGTGGAAGGTGGGCCTCTTGGGGGATCTGGAAGTCGGTCATCTTAAATATTTATTTGAACATAAACCATTTTATGCATCTATTACTTATTCTGCCTATTAAGTTCAGATGAGCCACCAGACTATTCTGGCTTAGCAAATTACCACTCATCAGCTAAGCCACAGTAATCAGAGAATCATAGAACTGTGGAATGATAGGGGCTGAAAGAACCTCTGGAGATCATGTAGTACAACCTCCCTGCTAATGTATGTATACCCAGACCAGCTGGCACAAGAACACATTCAAACAAGTTTTAAAAGTGCCAAGAGAGAGTCTCCACAGCCTCTCTGGGCAGCCTTTTCCAGTGCTCTGCCATCTTCAAAGTAAAGAAACTTCTCCTTATGGTCAAGAGAAACCTTGTGTGTTCCCATTTGTACCCCTTAGCCCTGTGTCCTATCAACATCTACCACTGAAAAGAGCACAGCCACATCCTTGCAACCTAGATATTTTTGTGATTTATAGATTTATAGATTTATTTGTAAGATCATAAGATCTCGGTCCTTTCAGTCTTCTCTTTTCCAGGATAAAGAGCCCCAGGCCTCTTAGCCTGTCCTTGTAAGAGAGATGGTCCTGTCCCCTAATCATCCTCGTGACTTTCTGTTGGTCTACCTCCAGTAGTTCCCTGTTCCTCTTGAACTGGGAAGCCCAGAACTGGACACAATACTCCAGGTGTTTCTTCACCAGGGAGAATAAAGGGAGAGGAGAAATTCCTTTGGTCTGCTGGCCACAGTCTTAATGCATCCCAAAATACTGTTGGCCTTCTTGGCCATGAGGGCACATTGCTGGTTTATGTGAACTTGTCCACCAGCACATCCACATCCTCTTCCACTTTCCAGCAGGTCAACCCTTAACCTGTATTGATGCATGGAGGTTTTCCTCCCCAGGTGCAGGTCTCTACACGTGCCCTTGTTGAACTTTGTTAGGTCCACCTCTGTCCAACTCTCCAGCCTGTCCAAATCTCACTGAATTGCATCATAGCTTTCTGGTATGTCAGCCATTCTTCCCAGTTTTGTATCATCACCAAGCTTGCTGAGTACACTCTGTTCCTTCATGCAGGTCATTGATGAAAATATTGAACACAACTGGACCCAGCACTGGTCTCTGGAGAACACCACTATCCACAGGCTTCCAACTGAATCCTGCACCACTGATCAAAACCCTCTGAGTTCTGTCATTCAGCCAGTTCTCAATCCACTTCACTGTTCACCCATCTAACCCACACTTTGTAAGCTTACCTATGAGGATAATGTGGGAAATAGCATCAAAAGCCTTGCTGAAGTCAAAGTAGACAACAACCAGTGATTTCCCCACATCTACTCAGCTGTTCACACCATTGTATTCTGTAACACTGTCAGTGTCTGCAGTGCAGTGAGATCTCAGATCCCAGGAACATGGGAAGAGCAAAGTGACATTTTCCAGCACCTGCAATAGGCCAAATCCACAAATGAACTGCCACATACAGCTGACGCAAGGTCTTTCGTATGTTTATCTGATCTTAATAGTTATTTTTTCTAGACAGAATCATGGAGTACAATCTGCCTGCCAAAGTGGATCAGGTCATACAGGAACACATCCAGAGAGGTCTTGAAAGTGTCTTAGTGAAGGTGACTCCACAGCCTCTCCCGACCACCTGTCCCAGTGCACCATCATGTTGAGGTAGAACTTTCTCTGTAACAGTTTGTGCCCATTTCCCCAAGAGACTGGCCCCTTCTTGACACACACCCTTCTGGTATTTGTAAGCAATAGGATAGGATAGGATAGGATAGGATAGGATAGGATAGGATAGGATAGGATAGGATAGGATAGGATAGGATAGAATAGAATAGAATAGAATAGAATAGAATAGAATAGAATAGAATAGAATAGAATAGAATAGACCAGACCTGGTTGGAAGAGACCTTCAAGATCATCACATCCAACCCATCATCCAACACCACCTAATGAACTAAACCATGCAACCAAGCACCCTATCAAGTCTCCTCCTAAACACCTCCAATGATGGTGACTCCACCACCTCCCCGGGCAGCCCATTCCAATGGACAATCACTCTCTCTGTGTAGAATTTCTTCCTAACATCCAGTCTGAACCTCCCCTGGCACAGCTTGAGATCTTGTCTCAGTCTTCTCTTTTCTAGACTAAACAGTCCCAAGTCTCTCAGTCTTTTCTTGTAAGACAGATGTTCCAGTCCCTTAATCATCTTCATAGCCCTCCATTGGACTGTCTCTAGTATTTCTCTGTCTCTCTTGAACTGTGGAGCCCAGAACTGGACATTATACACCAGATAATTCTTGTTAAACCTCACTAGGTTCCCCTTTGCCTGTCCAGGTCTTACTGAATGGCAGCACAGCCTTCTGGTTTTGTATCCTCAGCAAACATGCTGCATGTATGCTCTATCCCCTCATCCAGGACATTGATGATGTTGAGTATGACTGGATCCAGTACTGACCCCTGGGGAACACTACTATCTATAGGTCTCCAGCTGGACTCTGTACTGTTGATCATGAACCCTCTGAACATTATTGTTTATCCAGTTGTCAATTCATCTCACCATCCACTCTTCTAAGCGATGCTTGTGGGGTTTAGAACACAAGCCCTATGAGGAGAGACTGAGGGAGCTGGGGTTGCTTGGCCTGGAGAAAAGGAGACCCAGGGGTGACCTTATTGCTCTCTACAACTACTTGAAGGGATGTTGTAGACAGGCAGAGGTTGGTCTCTTCTCCCAGGCAACCAGAACCAGAACAAGAGGACACAGTCTCAAGCTGCACCAGGAGAGGTTTAGGCTGGATGTTAGAAAGAAGTTCTAGAGAGAGAGAGTGATTGCCCATTGGAATGGGCTGCCTGAGGAGATGGTAGAGTCATCATCACTGGAGGTGTTCAGGAGGAGACTTGATAGGGTGCTTGGTTGCATGGTTTAGTTGATCAGGTGATGTTGGATGATAGGTTGGACATGATGATCTTGAAGGTCTCTTCCAACCTGGTTTATTCTATTTTTTTCTGTTCTTTCTGAGCTTACCTACAATGGTGTTATGGGACACAGTGTCATAAACCTTGCCAAAGTCAAGGTAGTCAACACCCACTACTCTCCCTGAATCTACCCATTCAGTCACACCATCATAGAAGGCTGTCAGATTACTGAAACATGGTTTTCCCTGGGTAAATCCTGGTAATTCTTCATATCCTTATTTGCTTAGAGATGTTCTCCAGAATGAGCTGCTCCATCATCTTTTCCAGGGACAGAGGTGAGACTGAATGGCCTGTAGCTCCCTTTTTGCCCTTTTTGAAGACTAGAGTGACACTGGCTTTCTTCCAGACCTCAGACACCTCTCCCATTTTCCATGATTTTTTGAAGATGATGGAGGATGGTAGAGCAACATCAGCCAGCTCTCTCAGCACTTGTGTGTGCAGTTTACCCAAATGATCTCTAACCCCATCCTTGTTAACCACTGGAAAGTCTTCCTTCCATCTCATGAAGTACCTTTTGTCTTGTGAAATATTTTAATTTTTCTGGCAAATAAAAGAGGCTGGTGCTTGTTAAATAACATAAAATGTATGGTTTATGCCCCTCGTATCTTTACAGAGGTATCTTGTTATAAAATTTTATCCCTTGAGCAGTCATTCACTAAGCTTAAAATGGAAATGTATCTTTCTGCACTCCTGTAAGGCTCTCTAGAGTGCCCAGTCCTGTTCCTGGCAATTTCAGCTGTATTAGAGTTGTAGCCTGGCATTCTGGCAACCTATGACATAGTGATCTACTTTTATATTCTCATTTTTATTTTCCCAAATTCTTTCAAATATTCTGACTTTCTGCAATATTTTTCTGTAGTACCAAAAGAATTTGCCCCAAAGTTTAGAAAGTCAAGCCCATAATCAAATTGCTTCAAATGTTATGTAATGGTGATTATCAGGTAATTTTTTATCTGGCTCACTCATATTTTAACTGTTTTAACAGTAGTATAATTTATTTCTCCATCATGCTTCTTTGATTTTATATCTTACTCTCCTTCTAGAATTTTTTAGGTTTTATTTAGGTCTCACCGTATCACAGAATCATAGAATTTCAGGGGCTGCAAGGGACCTTGAAAGATATGTAGTCCAACCTCCCTGCATGAGCAGGACCACCTACACCAGATTATACAGGAACACATCCAGGCAAGTTTTTAATATCTCCAGAAAGGGAGACTCTACAACCTCCCTGAGCAGCCTGTTCCAGTGCTTTGTCACCCTCACAGTGAACTTCTGCCCATTGCCCCTCATCCTGTCATTGGGCACCACCAAGAAGAGCCTGACTACATCCTCTTGGGACTCACCCTTTACATATCTATAAACATTGATGAGGTCACCTCTAAGCCTCCTCTTCCCTAAGCTAAAGAGCTCCAGCTCCTTCAGTCTGTCCTCATACAGGAGATGTTCCATTCCCTTAAATATCCTTGTGGCTCTGCACTGGACTCTTTCAAATAGCTCACAGTCTTTCTTGAACTGAAGGGCCCAGAACTGGACACAATATTCCAGATGAGGCCTCACTAGTGCAGATTGGAGTGGGAGGAGAACCTCTCTTGACCCTTGTGACTCTCTTGGTCACACCCCTTCTAATCCACCCCAGAATGCCATTGGTCTTCCTGGCCACAAGAGCACATTGGTAGCTCATGGTCATCTTACCATCCACCAGGATCCCAGGTCCCTTTCCTCTTCACTGCTCTTCAGCAGGTCCGTCCCCAGCCTATACTGGTGCACGATGTTGTTCCTTCCCAGGAACATGCCCAAGTCTGTCCAGGAATATATGTCCAGAAATATATGCCCAAGTCTTATTTGTATGGTTGAATGCACAGGATACATACATAGTCAAATGTGTTGATAACATGATTCAGATCACAGAGTACAACAAGAATGTGTGGGAAGGATCATGCAAGTTTTGATTTTGTCAGGGGAGCAATTAATATTTTCATAATTTAAATACCTATGTAGCTCTCTAGTTCGTGGTATTTCTTTTGTTATTCAACACACAGGCACAAGTAAATGTTGCACATGTGCTTAAAGGCAATCCTGAATTCAGCTGCTTCATTCCTAGAGTCTCTGGAAAGTTAGGAATTTTTGTCACTTCAGCAGCCAAAGGTCCCAGTCAGGACAGGTCTGGTCAATAGAAAAACAGTCACTTGCATGATTTTCCTGATAATTTATCTGAAAATAAAACAAAAACATTTTTAATTAAAAAAAAAATCCTGTAAGCAGCAAGGAAAGTCCTAGAGATCTTCATGCTGACAGTGAGAATGAAAGGGATGGACAAAAGGGATATATTCTGACATATAATTTATCTAAAACCAGGTGCAGAAAATAGCCTTGTAATGATATTGGCATTTCATAACTTGGTGCTGAAACAGATTGTTCAGGTAGTTCAGTTGTCCTTACCAGACAACCTCTGATGTTCTTTAACAGCTGTATACAAAGTGTTGCAGCCCCCAAGAACTAATACAAATTCATATGCCTGAATAAAGATTTCTTTTCACAGAATCACAGAACGTTAGCAGTTGGAAGTGACCTCAAAAGATCATCTAGTTCTTCTCTATCTAGACTATTTCTAAATCATTTTATGGTATGTTATATATTATAAATGGATTCAAATCTTGATTTAGTAGTTCACCTAATGGACAATGGATACTAAAGAGCTCTAACTCCAGGGAAACCAAATTGGTTCTAAACTCCAAAAATTACAGCTTTTATCAAAAGAGGAAAATACTAAAAACATACCTAATGAGTATTGCATCTCACTGGATTCAGAATCTGTCTAAAAGCTCCTAAGTTTTTTAATGACACAATATGTTAAGATTAATTCCTTTATATTTAGATCTTTAAAATATCCTTTATTTTTTAGAATGATAAAGAAATTCACCACCAAATGGAAAAAGACAATTAAAAATTCATGTGTTACAATAGGTGGGAACACAGAAAGCACTACACTGCACAAAATAAATGCAGCATTTTTTATCTGACCATGGTCCAAGATGAACCCTTCTGGGGAAAATAGATAGTCTCTTGTAATGAACAGCATTCTACATCTTTCTTAGGGTAAGCAATGATACATTGTGGTGGAGTAGGAAGGTTCCCCCCACACACACAAAAGAATTCCACAGATAACTCAGCCGGAGAAGCAGATGAAAGCTGTATTTTACAAGCAGATATGGAATGCAATGAATATGTACAAAAATATACAATATTTACAGTATATACAGAAATATACAGCAACAGGAAACCTTTCCCCAACCCCCCTGCGGCCAGGGGGGTTCGGCCTGCCCCTCCCTTCTCCCTCCCTACCTCCCCTTTTTCCCAAAAGGGATAGAGAGAAAGAGAAAGGAAGGTAATTAAAAGGGTGAAAACTTTGTTAAAGCTCAAAGCGGATGCAAAAGTTAGTTTTCTCTTATCCAGTTAGCAAGAATCGTAGAGAGAAACGAGCCAGCTCACAGCACAGGGGGAAGAAGAAGACGACTGCTGACTCCCCCTGACTGAAAGACTAAACAAAAAAAGCTACAACCGGGTTCCACCAATGAAATTGGATTAGCATATCATTGTTTTCATTCTAATATCAAAACATTCGGCTAGAGTGTTCAGAAAGTGTCTCTTTCTTAAAGGCACAGCCTAAACTGGTCACAATCCACCCCTGCTAAACAATTTCATTGGCTGTTCATACTGTCCATCCAATCCAAAACAACATCCACAGTTTGTAAGTAAAGTTCATAGTCCATTCCGGCTATCCTCAGGTGTAGATGATTCAGAAGTCCAAGAAAGAAGAAAAATGGAAAACAGTTTGTCTCTTCGCAGACGAAGCAAAGAAAAGGGAAAACAGGGAAACAGGTAAACAGGGACTCTCAGTTGACTCAGGGTTCTCAGGGTTCGTGCACCATGGATTCCTCAGGGATTCTTCCTTTGGGCGCGATGTAGCTGTACAACACTCCGAAATTAAACTCTTTCAGCTAAAGTCAAATTTCTTTGTGGAATACACTGAATTTCACCATTCTCTTGCATTCTCTTACCCAATAAGTGTGACCCGGACCTTCAGCTGAAACCACCCCTCGGACAGGTTTAGCCTCTCCTGAGGGAGAAAATACCCAAACAGTTTTACCTAACAGATTCTTTTCTTTAACAACAGGAACTCTATCACCTTCTACTTTCTGTAGCAGATCTGAGTGTGCAGGTCCAGCTCGGTTCACTGAACCTCTACTATTTACCAGCCAGGTTGCTTGTGCTAAATGCTTTTCCCAGTTTTGCAAAGATCCACCCCCCATGGCTTTAAGAGTGGTCTTCAACAAACCGTTGTAGCGTTCAATCTTCCCTGCAGCTGGTGCATAGTAGGGAATGTGGAATATCCACTCGATGCCGTGCTCTTTGGCCCAACTCTTTACAAGGTTGTTTTTGAAGTGAGTTCCGTTGTCTGACTCAATCCTCTCTGGAGTTCCGTGTCTCCACAGGATTTGTCTCTCCAGACCAAGAATGGTGTTGCGTGCAGTTGCATGTGGAACTGGATAAGTTTCCAACCATCCAGTGTTCGCCTCTACCATGGTAAGCACATACTGCTTACCAGAACGAGAACGTGGTAGAGTGATGTAGTCAACTTGCCAAGCTTCACCATACTTGTACTTGGACCATCTGTCACCATACCATAAGGGCTTAAGTCGCTTTGCCTGCTTAATAGCAGCACAAATGTCACAGTCATGGATGACTTGTGTGATAGCATCCATGGAAATGTCTATGGATCTGTCACGAGCCCACTGGTAGGTTGCATCTCTGCCTTGATGTCCTGACGAATCGTGAGCCCACCGAGCTAAGAATATCTCACCTCGGTGTTTCCAGTCGAGATCAAGATCAGAGTCCATGTCTACTGGAGAAACTCTTGCAGCTAGATCTGCTTGATGGTTGTGTTGCTGTTCCTCAGTAGCTCTGCTCTTAGGAATGTGAGCATCAATGTGTCTCACCTTCACTGGAATTCTCTCGATTCGATCAGCAATGTCCTGCCACAGGTCAGCTGCCCAAATGGGCTTTCCTCTTCTCTGCCAACCACTCTTTTTCCAGTTCTTTAGCCAACCCCACAGAGCATTGGCTACCATCCATGAGTCGGTGTAGAGATAAAGCTTTGGCCACCTCTCACGCTCAGCTACGTCGAGAGCTAGCTGGACAGCTTTTACCTCTGCAAATTGACTGGATTCTCCTTCTGCATCCTTTGCTGCTGCAACTCGGCGTGTTGGACTCCACACTGCAGACTTCCACCTTCGCTTGTTCCCGACAAGACGACAGGAACCGTCTGTGAACAAAGCATATTTCTTTTCATCATCAGATAGGTCATTGTAAGGAGGAGCTTCCTCAGCACGAGTTACTCTCTCCTCTGGAGGTTTGGTACCTTCAGGCCAACTTGAGATTACCTCCACCAGACCAGGTCTTTCAAGATTTCCCATTCGAGCTCTCTGTGTTATCAGAGCCATCCACTTAGACCAGGTGGAATCTGTTGCATGATGTGGTGTGGAACCTTTGCCTTTGAACATCCAATTCAAAACTGGTAATCTGGGAGCTAAGAGAAGTTGTGATTCAGTTCCAATTACTTCAGAAGCTGCTTTCACTCCTTCATAGGTAGCTAGAATCTCTTTCTCTGTTGGAGTATAATTAGCCTCTAAACCTCTGTAACCTCGACTCCAGAAACCAAGAGGTCATCCACGTGTCTCACCTGGAGCTCTTTGCCACAAGCACCAGGTTGGACCATTGTCACTTGCAGCCGTGTACAAAATGTTCTTAATGTCTGGACCATCTCGGACAGGTCCCAGACCCATTGCTTGCACTACCTCTTGCTTTATCTGGTCAAAGGCTGCTTGTTGTTCAGGTCCCCAGTGGAAATGGTTTCTCTTTCGAGTCACATCATACAGAGGTTTCACAATCTGACTGTATCCAGGAATGTGCAGCCTCCAAAATCCCACTATCCCCAAGAAACGTAGAGTTTCTTGCTTGTTCATGGGATTTGCCATGGTAGAGACTCTATTTACCACATCCACTGGAATGTGTCGGCGTCCATCCTGCCACCGCACTCCCAGAAACTGGATCTCTCTGGTAGGTCCTTTCACCTTGTCTTGCTTGATGGCGAAACCTGCATTCAGAAGAATGTCAATGATTTTGTTACCTTTCTCAAAGACTTCCTCAGCAGTTTTACCCCAGACAATGATGTCATCGATGAACTGGATGTGTTCTGGAGCACCACCTTCCTCCAGAGCATCGTGGATCACTGCATGACAGATGCTGGAGCTGTGGATCCAGCCCATTGGCAATCTGTTGAAGGTGTATTGGATTCCTGTCCAGGTGAAAGCAAACTGAGGCCTGCATTCCTCTGCTATGGGAATAGAGAAGAAGGCATTAGCAATGTCTATGGTAGCATACCATTTGGCCTCTCTGGATTCCAGCTCATACTGCAGTTCCATCATGTCTGGTACTGCTGCACTCATAGGTGGAGTTACTTCATTCAGGGCTCGGTAGTCGACTGTCAGATGCCAATCTCCATTCGGCTTTCGCACAGGCCACACTGGACTGTTGAAAGGTGAATGAGTTTTGCTGATGACTTTCTGACTCTCCAACTGACGAATCAGATTCTGAATGGGCAACAAAGAGTCACGGTTGGTTCTGTATTGTCTGTGATGCACAGTCTGAGAAGCAACCGGCAATTTAATGTCCTGAATCTTGTGTTGTCCCACAACTGTAGATTCATCAGAAAGCTCAGGTCTAACAGACAGCTTCAGTTTTTGTCCATCAGTTTCTACAGATGCTACTCCAAAAGCCCATTTGTAACCTCTAGGGTCTTTGAAACGCCCTTCTCTCAGAAAATCAATTCCCAGAATACAAGGTGCATCAGGTCCGGTCACAACTATATGCTTTCTCCAGTGTTTACCAGTTAAACTTATATCAACCTCCACCTTAGTTAACTCTTGAGATCCACCAGTGACTCCCAGAATAGTTATAGCTTCTGATCCCTGATAATTTGATGGCATTATGGTGCACTGAGCTCCTGTGTCAACCAAGGCCCTGTACTTCTGAAATTGTGAAGTGCCAGGCCACTGGATGTACACATCCCAATAGATTCTGTTATCTCTGTTACCCCTCTCCTCCCCCTGGCGGGAGGCAGGGCACCCTGGGGAACATGCCCACATGTGCAATGAGCACATGGTGCGGTGTTAGAACTGGAGCCACTGTTGGAGCTATTAGAGTTGTCCTGGGGAACTGTAGAAGTAACAGCTACCCTTCTGGTATTGCTATCTTGGGTTCTGCCACTTTGCAGTTCCCTCAGTCTCCTGAAAAGATTAGCAGTTGGTTGACCATCCCATCTGTTCATGTTCTCACCAAACTGATCACGCAGAGTTATCCAAATACTCGCACGTGATTGCCTTGGTGGTCTGTTTTGGTTGGATCTGTTTTGGAATGACCTGTTTTGGAATGACCTGTTTTGGAATGACATCCTTGGAGGACGTCTATTCCTCACAGAGGAAACCTGTATCCACCTGGAGGAAGAATTGGAATTATCTCTTTGTGCCAATTGGGAGAATGTATTTTTAAATTCATCCTTCAGCTCTTTCATGCAATTCTCAATTTTTCCAGACAGAGTTTCAATGGCTGAAACCAAAGAAACACGTGTCATGCTGTCCTCCAATTGTCTCATTTGATCAGTGAATTGGCCAACCGTAGGAGAAGCACCACCATAATTTCTTGCCACAATTCTGCTTGCCAGAATATTTGCATAATTAGGAGGAGCAAGTTTGATGAGCTTCTTAGCAAGACCAGTTCCTACAGGAATTTCATCAGGATTCAGAGTCTCATGGCCACCATAGAGTACCTCTCTAACAGCAAATTCTCTCAGACGCTTAATTCCCTCATCTATGGTAGTCCAGGGTTTAGCATTCCATGGAAGATCATCTCGGGAAGGATACCTCATGAGAGTTGCCATTAAAAGGCGTATCCAGAGAGTAACCTTACCGAGAGTCCTGCCTAGATGTCTATCTATTCCGTTATCCTTTGAGAGAGTTCCTAGTTGGGCTGCTGACTTGTCTCCAACTACCAGAGCTGGAGCACCTGTATCATCGCATCTACCAAGCCAAGCTAGGATTGGCTCCTTATCTGCTCTGATGTAATCTTTACGCACACACCTCAATTCCTCCCTGGGTGACGAACAGCTCTCAATGTCATCTGACTCCCCCTCCTCTGCCTCATCTTCCTGAAGTTCTTGTCCCAGTAATCTTACTGTCACTCTCCTAAGAATCTGCTTAAGGTCAGGGGTACCACCTTTAGTTGTTCTGCTATCAGCAATTTGCCCTGCATCTCCATCCAGTGATGATCTCAATAACTCAGCTATATCTTTAAGACAAACCTTTTCCTCCATCTCAGCAGGGTCTCTTTGAGCAGAAGTTCCCTCACCAGGATCCTGCTGCTCTTCCCCATCAGCATCTGGATCAGCTTTGCCCTTTTTTCCTCTTGTACTTAGAACAGCTACCTGCTTAACTGGAGCTGTGTTTGGATTTACAGCTGGCTTAATAGAAGCTGACAGGTTTTGAGACGAATCAGCTGCTGTGGAGGACACTTCCGGTCCTGCCGAAGAAGAAGGAGGAAATGGCTTTGCCCCATTAATGGCTGCCGAGAGCGTGGAAGCCATGTTAGGAGCTGCCGCTGCCGCTGGCTGATTGCCAGAGTCACCAACAGCACCGTTCAGAGCAGCCTTTCCGATGGACTTTTTAGCCTTGTCATTAACTGATACAGATTCTGCATTTTCCTCATCACTAGATACCTCTGGGGTAGAGTTAGAGCTGTGCTTTTTGCATTTCGATCTATGCTTAATTACAAAGCACGCTTTAGCCACTTTTTCCTTCCGATACAGAGCATATAACAAGTACACATTACTTATCACCAACAGCAGGATTGCACACATAAAATAAATCACCTTTGGATCCCAGCCATCACTTAAAACAACCTTTTCGCCTACCGGGATCTTAAACTCCTTTATCTCTATGGGCAGAGTGCTGGAGGTCACATTCCCGTATCTGTTAAGCCAGAAGAATCCCAGGCACAGGTCGTAAAGAAGCTGAATCTTATACTTAAACCATAAATACAATTTATACATCAAGTATCTGCCTAAGTGATCGAAAATCAATCCCAGAACATGCTTATAGATAAGGACCCCAAAAATTGAAAAGAGCAGACGCTCCAAAAGCCAAAACACTTTCATGTTTGCAACTCCGACTCGAGCAGGCAATAAATCAAGCAACCTTTTAGCCCAGCTTCTGCACAGCAATTATCCACAAGCCCCACGTTGGGCGCCAATGAAAAATATGTGGTGGAGTAGGAAGGTTTCCCCCACACACACAAAAGAATTCCACAGCTAACTCAGCCGGAGAAGCAGATGAAAGCTGTATTTTACAAGCAGATATGGAATGCAATGAATATGTACAAAAATATACAATATTTACAGTATATACAGAAATATACAGCAACAGGAAACCTTTCCCCAACCCCCCTGTGGCCAGGGGGGTTCGGCCTGCCCCTCCCTTCTCCCTCCCTACCTCCCCTTTTTCCCAAAAGGGATAGAGAGAAAGAGAAAGGAAGGTAATTAAAAGGGTGAAAACTTTGTTAAAGCTCAAAGCGGATGCAAAAGTTAGTTTTCTCTTATCCAGTTAGCAAGAATCGTAGAGAGAAACGAGCCAGCTCACAGCACAGGGGGAAGAAGAAGACGACTGCTGACTCCCCCGACTGAAAGACTAAACAAAAAAAGCTACAACCGGGTTCCACCAATGAAATTGGATTAGCATATCATTGTTTTCATTCTAATATCAAAACATTCGGCTAGAGTGTTCAGAAAGTGTCTCTTTCTTAAAGGCACAGCCTAAACCGGTCACATACATAATGATATTTAACTTAAGACACACAATTGCATTTCTCAGGAAAGCTACTATAAAGATCTTGAAAGTCTTCAGTCTGAATAATAATTCATTTTCTTGCATTCTCTGCCTTAAAGTTTTCCACCATTCAGCAATAAAACTGATGTACTTGTCTTGGTCCAGAGAGGGTAAGAGACTCGGTTATTTTGAATATTCCCATGTTATGAAATTAGAGGCACAAAGTAGGCCAAAATATCAACAGCGAGGCTATTTAGCAACAGAATAAAGTGGACAGATTAGAAGGATAGAGAGAGAGGAAAAAGAGAGAGAGAGAGGAGAAAAGGATTTATATTACCACCCACCACCCCTAAGATGATTTGGGTCTGTGGAATAAAGGTGCTGCCTTGTTGGCTGTGCTATCCTCCACTGGAGAAGGGGAGGGAGAGATCCCAAAGTCCAAGTCCAAGTCCTTCTCTGAGCAGCCTCTTCAACTCCATGAGTTGCAGCAGGCAGAACTTAGGACATAGTATAGTATCACAGTATCAGTCAGGGTTGGAAGGGACCACAAGGATCACCTAGTTCCAACCCCTGCCATGGGCAGGGACACCCCACACTAGATCAGGCTGGCCAGAGCCTCGTCCAGCCTGGTCTTAAACACCTCCAGGGATGGGGCCTCAACCACCTCCCTGGACAGCCCATTCCAGGGCTTCACTACTCTCATGGTGAAAAACTTCTTCCTCACATCTAGCCTGAATCTTGCAAACCTCCAGCTTCATTCCATTCCCTCTAGTCCTATCACTACCTGATGTCCTAAGAAGTCCCTCCCCAGCCTTCCTGTAGGCCCCCTTCAGATACTGGAAGGTCACAATGAGGTCACCTCGGAGCCTTCTCTTCTCCAGACTGAACAGCCCCAACTCCTTCAGTCTGTCCTCATAGGAGAGGTGCTCCAGACCTCTGATCATTATCTTGTCTATGCACATTCCAGAGAGTTGTTATCCAGTGGCATCTGCCCAATACGAATCAGTTATTGTCTGGACAAGGAGCAAAGGTGATCTTATCTTGATTGATTCACACAAGAGAGACAAGATGTAGTCTCTTACAGTAGTATTACCTCTTTGTCCTCTACTCTCTGACCTCTCTGTGGCAACACATTGACTTTACAGAGCTTGATATTAACAAGAAGCCACAGAGAGAAGATAAAGAGTAGCTTTTACTTGCTCCATTAATTTGTACTGCCGTAAAAATGGGATGCAGAGACAGAGATAAGACATACTTCCATTCATACAACCTCAGAACATTCGAGGTTGGAAGGGACCTTGAAAAATCATCTAGTCCAATCCCCCTGCCAGAGCAGGATCTCCTAGAGTAGGTCACAGAGGAATGTGTCCAGATAGGTTTTGAATATTTCCAGTGAAAGAGACTCCACAACCTCTCTGGGCAGTCTGTTCCAGTATTTTGTCACCGTCACAGTGAAAAGGTTTTTGCTCATGTTCATGTGGAACTTCCTATTCTCCAGCTTGAACCAATTTCCCCTTGTCCTGTCACTGGACATTACTGAGAAGAGCCTGGCTCTGTCCTCCTGACACTCACCCTTCACATATTTATAAACATTAATGAGATCATCTCTCAGTCTCCTTTTCTCCTAGCGAAAGAGACCCAGCTCACTCAACATTTCCTCATAAGAAAGATGTTCCACACCCTTAATCACCTTTGTGGCTCTGTGTTGGACTTTTCAAGGAGTCCCCTGTCCTTGAACTGAGGGACTCAGAACTGTACACAATATACAAGATGCAGCCTCATTAGGGCACAGAAGAAGGGAGAAGAACCTCTTTTAAACACAACCCTTCTAATACAACCCAGGATACCACTGGCCTTGTTGGCCACAAGGGCACATTGCTGGCTCATGGTCACCCTGTCCACCAGAACACCCAGGTCCCTCTTTTCTGCACTGCTCTCCACCGGTCAGTCCCCAGCATATACTGATATGTGGGGTTGTTCTTTTCCAGATGCAAGACTCCACACTTGTACTTGTTGTATTTAATTTAATTTCTCCCCACTCAACACCAGGTCCTGGTGAATGGCAACACAGCCTTGAGATGTGCCAGCCTGTGTCAGTTTAGGCTGGGTGTCTGCTGCTGCTGCCACATGGGGTGCACCTCTGGTGCCCCGGGTGTCCAGCCCAATGGGTGGACACAGGAAATAGTGTATTGCATTCCCATAATGTCTTGCTCCCTATAAATCTATCAGCAAGGTCTCACACTTCCTCTTTCCTCCCTTGCTGCTCTCATGGGAGATGCTCCCTATCTGGTAATGGAAGGGGAGTTATCTCAAGGCCTCTTGGGCCTGGCTAGGCCTAATGCCAGGAGGAGAAGGGGGAAGGGCAATCTCAAATCTGGCCATCTGAGATTAGCCTAACAGTGGAGGGGGGAAGAAAGAGCCCTGGGGGTTTGGGTGCACCCTGAGGTAGGGAGAAGGGGAGTGCTGGAAGGCTTCTGGGTATGCTTTGGAATCTACTTTGTCACTGTGCTTGTAGCTTCTGTAAAACACTCACTGCTTTTCCATTTAAATTTTCCATCACTTCTGCAATCCGTCTGTGTGAGTTTCATTTTTTCTGCCCTGGTAGAAGGCAAGGGAGGATCTGCCTTCAAACTGAGACATTAAATGGTAGCACAAAGGATGGTTGCTGTGGGTACTCTGCAGATTGGATTGGAGAAGATGGAAAAGTTAAAATGGAAATCTGGGCACTGTTGATTTTTTTGGTACTTGGGCCTCATCATGCCACCAGTGCTACATGGAGTAAGTGGGTAGCACTGATTACACATCAAGCTCAACTGGGGAAATCAAACCACCCAGGAATTCTGGAAGGGATTATGGACAGGCCAGAAGGCAGAGATTTTGGAGCATCACCTGAGGAAGTGGTTCATGCCCAAGAGGCAACACCATACAATGAGTTATCTGAAGATGAAAGGCCTTATGCTCTGTTTACTGATGGATCTTGTGGTGTGGTAGGAAACCATTGGAAGTGGAAAGCTGCTGTATGGAGTCCTACACAGCAAGTTGTTGAGGCTACTGAAGGAGAAGGTGAATCAAGTCAATATGCAGAATTGAAAGCCATTCATCTGGCTATAGAGATTGCTGAAAGAGAAAAGTGGCCCGTACTTTATCTTTACAAAGATTCTTGGATGGTGGCTAGTGCCTTGTGGGGATGGTGACAGCAGTGGAAAAAGACCAATTAGCAATGCAGGGGCAAGCCTACTTGGGCTGCTTCATTGTAGCAGGACATTGCTGCTCGGGTGGAGAACGTGACTCTGAGGGTACATCATGTTGATGCTCATATACCTAAAAGTCATGCTAATGAAGAACATCAAAACAATGAGCACTCCCACAAGGCTGCCAGGATTGATATAGCTTAAGTGGATATGGACTGGGAGCATAAAGGTAAACTGTTTGTAGCTCTATGGGCCCATGAAACATCAGGACATCTAGGGAGAGACGCTACGTACAGGTGGGCTCGTGACCAAGGGGTGGACTTGACCATGGGAGCCATCACACAGGTCACATATGACTGTGAAACCTGTGCTGCAATCAAGAGGGCCATGAGAGCCAAGTCTCCCTGGAACAGAGGGCAGTGGCTGGGTTTTTGCTATGGTGAGGCCTGGCAGATTGACTACATTGGGCCACTGCCACAAACACACCAAGGCAAGCACTACATCCTCACCATGGTAGAAGCAACTACAGGCTGGTTAGAAACATATCCTGTAAATCATGCCACTGCCCAGAACACCCTCTTAGGCCTTGAAAGGCAAATCCTGCGGCGGCACGGTACCACTGAACAGATCGAGTCTGACAACGGGATTCACTTCAGGAACAATGCCATCAGCTCCTGGGCCAAGAAACATGGCATTGAATGGGTGTATCACATTCCCTATCACCCACAAGCCTCTGGGAAGATTGAAAGATACAATGGACTGTTAAAGACTATGCTGAAAGCATTGGGTAATGGGGCATGGAGGCATTGGGATGCAAATTTAGCAGAAGCCACTTGGCTGGTTAATTCTCGAGGATCTGCTAACCATCCTGGTCCTGCCCAAACAGAACCCTTGCACACTGTGGGGGAGATAAGGTCCCTGTAGTACACATGGGAAAGTGGCTAGGAAAGGCAGTGTGGGTTGCTCCTCCCATGGGGAAAGGCAAACCCATTCATGGGATTGTCTTTGCTCAGGGGCCTGGATGTACTTGGTGGGTAATGAAAAGAAATGGGGAGACTCAGTGTGTGCCTCAAAGGGATCTAACACTGGGGGAAAGGTAATTTGGAATGTGAATAATGTGAGTTGCATGTTGCAGAAAGTAGCGAAGTAAGAAGAATCCAGACTGATGAAGGTTTGCAAGGATCAAGAGCAACACAACGGTTGAGACCAGCTGGAGATGGTGTTCAAGAACAGAATAACAAAAACAACAAAGCAAACTCTCTTTAATAGAGGACTGAGATATTGATATAAATCTGTATATGTTGGAGTATTGAGATAGTTTAAGTATGTAGATCACATTGTGAATGTAAGCAAGAAATTATTGTTTTGAAGAATCAAATGAGATGATTAAAAGTATTGAAATGTGTAGAACCTGAGCATGATGCAAATGGTATGGAATAAGGGGTGGAGATTCTATTGGGTTGAATTGAGATGGAGTTAATTTTCCTCACAGCATCTTTCTGGTGCTGTGGTTTTTTGCAGCAGGAGTTGATAACACAGCAGTGTTTTGGCTACGGCTGAATCTAGTATCCAGGCTGTGTCCTTTCAACATTTGCCTGCCCCAAGAGTGGATCAAGGGGCAGGCAAAATCTTGGGAGGGGACACAGCTGAGCCAGCTGACTCAGACTGGCCACAGAGGTATTCCATACCATATGACATCAGCTCAGGTATAAGAATGAAGTGAAAGAAGCTTCGGGATTTGTCCATGGCGTTCATCCTCCCAAGGAACCACCAAGCTTAGAGAGCCCTGCTTCCCAAGACCAACCACCGTCCTGCTGATGGGAAGTAGAGACTAACATCTCTCGCTCTGTTTTTTTCTGCTTCCGCGCGGTCTATTGCCATTTGCTTATTAGTGTTATCAAACTGTTCCTATTTTACTCTCTGGCTTCTGTTATATTTTCCTTCCCTTCTTCCCCTGTTTGCTTAAAGAGGGGGAGTGATAGAGCGGCTTTGGTGGGCATCTGGCCCCCCCAGCCAGAGCCAAACCACCACAATGTCATGGGCTGAAAATTCCCCCAACATCAGATTGCGAGACCAACCAAGGTGGCAGCAAGTGAATCTGTATTTACAAGCAACACTACAATCTAAAATGAAATGTAATCAATATGTACAAAATATACAGTAATTACAAATATTTACAGGTATTTACAATTTGTAAACTGCACAAGAACCCCCATGGCCAAAATCCAGGGGAGCTGGTTCAGTGACCTGGCACTTCAAACTTTCAGAAGCACAGGAACTTGGTTGACACAGGAGCTCAATGCACCATAATGCCATTATATAGGGTCTGAGCCTGTAACTATTTTGGGAATCACTGGTGGATCTCAGGATTTGATTAAGTTGCAGGTTGACATAAGTTTAACTGGGAAAGAGTGGAAGAAACATACAAGAACAGATGCATCTTGTATTTTGGGAATTATTTTCTGAGAGAAAGGCACTTCAAAGACCCTAGAGGTTACAAATGGGCTTTTGGAGTAGCAACTGTAGAAACTGATGGAGGAAAATTGAAGTTGTCCGTTAGAGCTGAGCTTTCTGATGAATCTGCAGTTGTGGGACAACATGAGATAGAGGATACGAAGCTGCCAGTTGCTTCTCAAACTGTGCATCACAGACAATACCGAAACAGCCATGACTCTTTGATGTCCATTCATAACTTGATTAATCAATTGGAAAGTCAGAATGTCATCAGCAAAACTCATTCAAATTTCAACAGTCCAGTTTGGCCTGTGCAAAAGCCAAATGGAGACTGGTGTCTGACAGTTGACTTCTGTGCCCTGAATGAAATAAATCCACCCATGAAAGCAGCAGTAGGAGACATGTTGGAACTCCAGTGTGAGCTGGAATCCAAAGAGGCCAAATGGTATGCTACCACAGACATTGCTAATGCTTTATTCTCTATTCCCATAGCAGAGGAATGCAGGCCCCAGTTTGCCTTTACCTGGACAGGAATCCAGCACACATCTAATCATTTGCCCTAGGCATGGATTCACAGCTCAAGCATCTGTCATGCAGTGCTTTGGAGAAAGGTAGTGCTCCAGAATACATCCAGTTCATCGATGACATCATTGCACAGGGTAAAACTGCTGAAGAAGTCTTTGAGAAAGGTAACAAAATCATTGACATTCTCTTGAAAACAGGTTTTGCCATTAAGTGAGACAAGGTGAAAGGACCTGCCAGAGAGATCCAGTTGCTGGGATTGAGGTGGTAAGACGGTTGCTATCATATTCCAATGGATGTGATAAACAGTCTCTAATATGGAAAATCCCATCAATAAGCAGAAAACTCTTATTTTCTTAGGTACAGTGGGATTTTGGAGACTACACATTCCTGGATACAGTCAGATTGTGAAATCTCTTTATGATATGAATTGAAAGAGAAACAATTTTCAGTAGGGTCCTGAGAAACAAGCAGCCTTTGACCAGATAAAGCGAGAAGCAGTCTATGCAGTGAGTTTGGGACCTACTCAAACTGGTCCAGATATTAAGAACATTTTGTACATGGCTGCAAGCAAGAATGGTCCAACCTGGTGCTTATGGCAGAGAGCTCCAGGTGAGACACGTGGACATCCACTTGGTTTCTGGAGTCATGGCTACAGGGGCTCAGAGGCAAATTATACTCCAACTGAGAAAGATATATCAGCTGCTTATGAAGGGACTAAAAGCTGCTTCTGAAGTGATTGGAACTGAGTCACAACTTCTTTTAGCTTCCAAATCACCACTTTTGAATTGGATGATCAAAGGTAAAGGTTCTTCACCACATCATGCAGCAGATGCCACATGATCTAAGTGGATGGCTCTGATAACACAGAGAGCTTGAATGGGAAATCTTGAAAGATCTGGTCTGGTGGAGGTGATCACAAGCTGGCCTGAAGGCATTAGCTGTATAAAACCTCCAGAGGAGAGAGTAATTTGTGCTGAAGAATCTCCTCCTCACAGTGATCTCTCTGATGATGAAAATAAAAATAAATATACGTTGTTCACAGGTGGTTCCTATTGTCTTATTGGAAAGAAGCAGAGATGGAGGTCTGCAGTGTAGAGTCCAACAGGTTGAGTTGCAGAGGTAAAAGATGGAGAAGGTCAACACAGCCAATTTGCAGAGGTAAAAGCTGTCCAGCTAGCTCTTGATGTAGCTGAATGTGAGAGATGGCCAAAGCCTTATCTCTGTACTGATTCGTGGATGGTAGCCAATGTTCTATGGGGTTGGTTAAAGGACTGAAAAAGAATGGATGGCAGAGGAAAGGAAAACCTATTTGGGCAGCTGACCTGTGGCAGGACATTGCTGATCGAATCGAGAGGATTCCAGTGAAGGTGAGACACATTGATGCTCACATAGCTAAGAGCAAAGCTACTGAGGAACAGCAACACAACCATCAGGCAGATTTAGCTGCAAGTTTCTCAAGTAGACATGAACTCTGATTTTGATCTTGACTGGAAACAATGAGGCAAACTCTTTTTAGCTCTGTGGCTCACAATGTGTCAGGGCATCAAGGCAGAGATGAAACCTACCAGTGGGCTCATGACAGATCCATTGACATTTCCATGGATGCTATTGTCCACTCATACACAGCTGTGACATTGTGCTGCCATTAAGCAGGCTAAGTGAATCAAGTCCTTGTGGTATAGTGACCAATGGTCTAAGTACAAGTATGGTGAAGTATGGCAGATTGATTACATCACTCCACCTTGTTCTTGATCTCGTAGACAATATGTGCTGACTATGGCAGAGGTAAACACTGGATGGGTCGTCATGCTACTGCCTGCAGCACCATTCTTGGTCTGGAAAGGCAAATCCTGTGGAGACATGGAACTCCAGAGAGGACTGAGTCACACAACATAACTCATTTCAAAAACAATATTATGAAAAACTGGGCCAAAGAGCGTGGCATTGAATGGCTATTTCACATTCCCTACTATGCACCAGTTGCAGGGAAGACTGAATGCTACAACAGTTTGCTGAAAACCACTCTGAAAACCATGGGGGTTTGATCTTTGAAAAACTGGGAGAAACATCTAGCACAAGCAACCTTTTTGGTAAATAGTATAGGTTCAGTAAATCAAGCTGGACCTCCACAATCAGATATGTTACAAAAGGTAGAAGGTGATAGAGTTCCTGTTATTTAAGAAAAGGATGTGTTACAGAAAACATTTGGGTATTTTATCATTCAGGAGAGGAAAAGCCTATCTGCAGGGGTGGTTTCTGCTGAAGGTCCTGGTCACACTTATTGGGTAATGAAGAAGAATGATGAAATTCAGACTTACACAAAGAAATCTAACTTTAGCAGAGAGAGTTTGAATTCAGAGTGTTGTACAGATACAACATCACGTGCAAAGGAAGAGTCCATGGGGAACCTATGGTGCACGAGCCCTGAGACACCTGAGAGTCCTTGCTCCTTTTCTTCGTGTCATCTGCCAAGAGACAAACTGTTTTCTTATTTGCTGTTTTTTGAACTTTCAAATCATCTACATATGAGATAGCCAGAATGGACGATAAACTGAAGATATGGACTTTATATTACTCATTATTGTAGATATTGGTTTAGAATCATACAATCATAGAATCATAGAATCAATACGGTTGGAAAAGACCTCAAAGATCATCAGGTCTAACCTGACACCCAACACCTCATGACTACTAAATCATGGAACCAAGTGCCACGTCCAATCCCCTCTTGAACACCTCAAGGGATGCTGACTCCACCACCTCCCTGCGCAGCACATTTCAATGGTTAAAAACTCTCTCAGTGAAGAACTTTCTCTTCTCTGTGAGCCTAAATTTCCCCTGGTGCATTTTGGATTGGTGCCCTCTTGATCTGGTGTTGATTGACTGGGAGAAAAGACAAACCTCCTCCTGGCTGCAACCAAACTTCAGGTAGTTGTAGAGAGCAATAAGGTCTCCCCTGAGACTCCTCTTCTCCAAGCTAAACAATCACAGCTCCCTCAGCCTCTCTTCATAGGGCTTGTGCTCGAGGCCTCTCCCCAGCCTCGTTGCCCTTCTCTGGACACGTTCAAGAGTCTCAATAGAATAGAATAGAATAGAATAGAATAGAATAGAATAGAATAGAATAGAATAGAATAGAATAGAATAGAATAGAATAGAATAGAATAGAATAGACCAGGTTGGAAGAGACATTCAAGATCATTGTGTCCAACCTATCAACTAAGCCAACTCACCTAATCAACTAAATCATGGCACCAAGCACCCCATCAAGTCTCCTCTTGAACACCTCCAATGATGGTGACTCCACCACCTCCTCGGGCAGCCCATTCCAATGGGCAATCACTCTCTCTGTGTAGAACTTCTTCCTAACAGCCAGCCTACACCTCCCCTGGTGCAGCTTGAGACTGTATCCTCTTGTTCTGGTGGTGGTTTCCTGGGAGAAGAGACCAACCTCTGCCTGTCTACAACCTCCCTTCAGGTAGTTGTAGAGAGCAATAAGGTCACCCCTGAGCCTCCTCTTCTCCTGGCTAAGCAACTCCAGATCAACTCCTGTCCCCAGCTTGGTGTCGTCTGCAAATTTGCTGATGATGGACTCAATGCCCTCACCCAGATCATCAATAAAGATGTTAAAGAGCATGGGACCCAGCACTGATCCCTGGGGGACACTGCTAGTGACTGGCTGCCAACTGGATGTGGCACCATTCACTACCACTCTCTGGGCTCGGCCCTCCAGACAGTTCCTAACCCAATGCAGTGTGCTCCTGTCCAAGCCATGGGCTGCCAGCTTGGCCAGGAGTTTGCTGTGGGAGACGGTGTTAATGGTCTTGCTGAAGTCCAGGTAGACTACATCCACAGGCCTCCCCATATCCACCAGGCAGGTCACCTGATCATAGAAGGAGATCAGGTTGGTCAGGCAGGACCTGCCCTTCCTAAATCCATGCTGGCTGGGCCTGATCCCTTGGCCATCCTGTAAGTGCTGTGTGATCGCACTCAAGATGACCCGTTCCATAATCTTGCCTGGCACTGAGGTCAGGCTGACAGGCCTATAATTCCCTGGCTCATCCAACCGGCCCTTCTTGTGGATGGGCACCACGTTGGCCAGCTTCCAATCTTCTGGGACCTCTCCAGTGAGCCAGCACTGTTGAAAAAATGATGGGCAGCGGCTTGGTCAGCTCATCTGCCAGCTCTCTCAGCACCCTAGGATGGATCCCGTCTGGTCCCATGGACTTGTGGGGATCCAAACAGCTGAGGAGATCTGTAATTCACCCTCCTGGATCAGAGGAAAACTATGCAGCTCCCTGGCTCCTTCTGCCACCTCTGCAGGCCAGCTGTCCAGAAGACATTTTGTCCTGCTAGTAAAGATTGAGGCAAAGAAGGTGTTAAGTACCTCTGCCTTTCCCTCATCTTTTGTTACAACATTCCCCTCCATGTCCACCTAGGCATGGAGGTTGTCCTTGACCCTCCTCTTGCTATTAATATATTTATAGAAGGATTTTTGTTGTCCTTCACAGCAGAGGCCAGTCGAAGCTCTAAATGTGCTTTTGCCTCCCTAATTTTCTTCCTAAATGACCTAACAACATCCTTAAACATTCCATGCGTTGCCTCACCTTTCTTCAAAGGATGGTACCTCACTCTTTTTTTCCCCTTAGTTCTTTTAAAAATACATTACCCAACCAGGCTCGCCGCCTGCCCCGCCGGCTCATCTTCCGGCATATTGGCACAGCCTGTTCCTGCGCCTTCAAGAGTTCTGCCTTGAAGTAGGTCCAGTTCTCCTACACCCCTTTATTTTTAAGGGCTGTTTCCCAAAGAACCATCTGAGTTAGTTGCTTGAGTTACCTGAAGTCTGCCCTCCGGAAGTCCAGAGTGGAGGTCTCCTTGCTGTCCCTCTTAGATTGACTGAATACTGAAAATTCAATTTTCTTGTGGTCACTGGCACCTAAACACCCTCCAACCACCACATCACCCACCAGCCCTTCCTTATTGGTGAAGAGGAGGTCAAGCAGAGCCTTACCCCTGGTAGTCTCGTGCAGCACCTGGGATAAGAAGCTGACCTCTATATACTCTGAGAACCTCCTAGACTGCCTCCTCTCTGCTGTGTTGAGATCCCAGCAGATATCAGGCAGGTTGAAGTCGCCCATGAGAACAAGGTCAGGTGATCCTGAGACAGCCTTAAGCTGCCTATAGAATGACTAATCAACATCTTCCTCCTGGTTGGGTGGTCTATAACAGACTCCAACCAGGATGTCTGCCCTGCTGGTCTTCCCTCTAGTTTTCACCCACAAGCACTCAACCTGATCGTCCCTGATCTCTAGCTCAATGGCATCTAGTGCCTCCCTGATGTACAGGGCTACCCCTCCACCCCTTCTTCCTTGCCTGTCTCTCCTGAAAAGCCTGTAGCCGCCAATTGCAGCACTCCAGTCATGTGAGTCGTCCCACCATGTCTCTGTGAATGCAACTATATCATATCTTTCCTGCTGTAACAGGGCCTCCAGCTCCTCATGTTTGTGCCCATACTTCATGCATTAGTGTACCTACACTTCAGATGAGCTGCTGGTTTCACCCCTTACTCCAGCTTATCACCCCCAGATTCCTGCCTGAGGGGGACTGGTTTCAGCCCCTTCCCCCTTCAAAGCTAGTTTAAAGCCCTGTCAATGAGACTTGCCAATTCCCTTCCCAGAATAGGGAATAGGCCATTCTCGTACACTGTGACCTTTCCCTCCCCTGAGACAGATGTAGTCCATCTGTTGCCAGCTGACCTGGTACAGTAGAAAGTTCTCCAAGATCGAAAAACCTGAAATTCTTTTGATTGCACCAGCCTCTAAACCACTTGTTGATTATAGCTGCTGACCTGTTCCTTCTTGTATTCCCTCCTGCAACTAAGGGTATTGATGAAAAAATTATTTGTGCACCCCTCAACCAGATCTCCCAGGGCCTTGAAGTCATTTTTGATAGACCTGGGAGTTCTGGTTGCAACATCATCATTCCCTAACTGCATAATTATTAAGGGATAGTAGTCAGAGGGCTGCACCAGACTAGGCAGCCTTCGGGTAACATCTCTAACTTGAACTGATAGAAGGCAACACACTTCCTTATGAGAAAGGTCTGGCTGACATATGGGGCACTCTGTTCCACTCCAGAGGGAATCACCAATAACAATTACCCTCCTCTTTTTTTTTAGGGAGCAAGTCCTGATGCCAGGGGAAGGCTGTTTAACCTTAGGCTGTTTTGCCTTAGACTGTTTAACCTTAGGCTGTTTTGCCTCAGGGAAAACCCCAGATGGTGTGTCCTCCGGCATCAGAATCACCTCACCCTCTACCTCCAGTGCCCCATAGTTGTTTTCCAAGGGCAGTGAGGAAGGTGGGGGGAGACAAGGAGGTTTTACTTTGCGTCTTTTGAGAGGAACCTGCATCCATTCCCCACTGTTTTTTGGATAACCAGCCTCTACTGGGGGAGCCTGCAGAGCCTGGTTACTCTGGTTCATCTCTTTCCTCCTCTGGCTCATCTCTTTTCTACATTCCGTTACAGCTCTAAGTCTAGCAACCTCGTCCTTCAGTCTGGCCCCCAGGTTAAGCAGATAGTCAATCTGGTCACACCTAATGGCCTTTGTAAATTGAGGGGCCCAGACACAGTACTCAAGGTGTGGCTTAACCAAAGCAGAGTACGGGGCACAATGTCTTCCCTGCTTCTGTTGGCCACACTATTCTGATGCATGCAAAGATGCCATTGGCCTTCTTGGCCACCTGGGCACACTGCTGGGTCATGTTCAGCCACCTGTCAATCAGCACCCCCAGGTCCCTTTCTTTTGGGCTGCTCTCCAGCCACTCTGACCCCAGCCTGTAGCTGTGCATGGGGTTGTTGCGGCCAAAATGAAGCACCTGGCACCCGGCACTTGGACTTGCTGAATGCCAGACTCTGCCCATCTGTCCAGCCTGTCAAGGTCCCTCTGCAGAGCTCTCCTACCCTCTAACAGATCAGCCTGTGCTCCTAACTTGGTGTCATCTGCAAATTTACTGATGACTGACTCAATCCCCTCAGCCAGATATTGGATGAGATATTGAACAGGATGGAGCCCAACACTGATCCTTGGGGGACACCATTCACCACCACTCTCTGGGCTCAGCCCTCCAGTCAGTTCCTAGCCCAGCACAGAGTGCTGCTGTCCAAGCCTTGGGCTGTCAGCTTGGCCAGCAGTTTGTTGTGGGAGACGGTGTCACAGACCTTGCTGAAGTCCAGAGAGACTACAACCACAGCCTTCCCCACATCCACTAGGCAGGTCACCTGATCATGGAAGGATATCAGGTTGGAAAGGCAGGACCTGCCCTTCCTAAATCCATGTTGGCTGGACCTGATTCCTTGGCCATCATTCAGGTGCTCAGTGATTTCCCCCAAGATGATCAGCTCCATAATTTTCCCTGGCACTGAGATCAGACTGACAGGCCTGTAGTTTACAGGTTCCTCCATCCAACCCTTCTTGTGGATGGGCATCACATTGGCCAGTTTCCAGTCATCTGGGACCTCTCCAGTGAACCAGGACTGTTGAAAAATGATGGAGAGCAGCTTGGCCAGCTCATTTGCCAGCTCTCTTAGCACCCTTGAATGGATCCCATCTGGTCCCATGGACTTATGAGGATCAAAATGGCTCAGCAAGTCCTGATCTAATTCCTCATGGATTTCAGGGGGATTATACTGCTCCTTGACCCCATCTACCGATTCAGGAGGCCAGTTATCCTCTAGTCCTCCTGCCTTACTGTTGAAATGGAAGCAAAGATGGTATTTAGACCCTCAGCATTTTCCTCATCTTTAGTTACAATGTTTCCCTCCAGGTCCAATAAAGAGTGGAGGTTCTTCTTGTTCCTCTTTTTAACATTAATATATTTGTAAAAATGCTTTTTATTGTCTTTCACAGAAGTGACCAGCTGAAGTTCTAACTGGGCTTTTGCCTCTCTGATTTTTCTCCTACATGACCAAACAACATCCTTAAATGTATCAGGAGTTGCCTTCCCTCATTTCCAAAGGTGATACACCCTCTTTATTTCTCTTAATTAATTCAAGAGCTGCTTGCTCATCCAGGCCGGTTGCCTTCCCTGACGGCTTATCATTTGGCACAAGGGAACTGCCAGTTCCTGTGTCTTCAAGAGCTCCTGTTTGAAGTAAGTCCAAGTGTCCTGGACCCCTTGGTTCTTCAGGGTTGCCACCCAGGGTACTCTCCAAAGGAGTTGCTTAAACAAGCTGAAGTTTGCCCTCCGGAAGTTCAAAGTGAGGGTTCTCTTAGTGCTACTCCCTATCTCCCTGCATATTGAATACTTCACTATCTCGTGGTCACTGCACCCTAGGCAGCCTCCAGCTGTCACATCTCCCACCAGCTTTTCTCTATTTGAGAACATTAGGTCGAGCAGGGCCTCATCCCTGGTAGGCTCATTTAAGAGCTGCATCAAGAAGCTGTTCACCACACCCTCTAAGAAGCTTCTGGACTACCTCCACTCTGCTGAGTTAAGTTCCCAGCAGATGTCTGGCAGGTTAAAGTCACCCACAAGGACAAGATATGATGATCTTGAGACAGCCTCCAATTGCTGTTCCATCTTGTTCCAGTGGGAATCTTGCTCGGGAGCACACCGCGACCGGCACCCTCGGGAACACTAGCTGCTTCCTTTTCAACCTACAGGGGACGGCAGGGCACCCCGGGCTCTCGGCACTCGGCTAGATTCGGCACGGCCGTTTCTCCACATGCTTGCTGCTCGGGATCGCTCGGGCTCCCCGCGTCACTGCCGGCGGCTCATTTAAAAGCCATCGGCGGCTCGCGGCAGCCCCTGTTCCAGTGGGGGTCTTGCCGCCTGCTCTCGCTCGGCACGCGCCGCCGCACTTTTTCTAAATTTTGTCCAGCAGGTCCCGCGGGCAGGGCACCATGGTGGTGACACGCCACAACCACTCCTTCAAAACATCAGTCTCGATTCAGACTGAGGGGGGATACAAGCAGGTAGGCAAGTGTCACAAGCAAGAGGTGGGTGTCCAGGCTTATGGCTGCAGAGAGTGCTGGAGCCTGGCAGTTGAGATGCAGGGTAGTGGGGACAGCTCCTGCATCAGGTGTGAGCAGATCGACTATCTGCTTAACCTGGTGGCCAGATTGAAAGATGAGGTGACTAGACTTAGAGATGTCAGGGATTGTAGAAGGGAGACCAACTTGAGTAACCAGGCTCTGCAAGCTCCCCCAGCAGAGGCTGGTTATCCAAAAAGCAGAGGGGAATGGACTCAGGTTCCTCTCAAAAGACACAAATTAAAACCTCCTTGCCTCCCTTCACCTTCCCCACTGCCCTTGGAGAACAAGTATGGGGCACTGGAGGTCGAGGGGGAGGTGATTCTGATGATGGAGGACACACCATCTGGGGTTTTCCATGAGGCAAAACAGCCCAGGGTGAGTCAGCCCAGGGTGGGTCGGCCTAGGGTGGGTCAGCCTGGGGTGAGTCGGCCTGGTGTGGGTCAGCCTGGGGTGAGTCGGCCTGGGGTGGGTCAGCCTAGGGTGAGTCGGCCTGGGGTGGGTCAGCCTAGGATGGGTCGGCCTGGGGTGAATCAACCTAGGGTGGGTTGGCCTGGGGTGAGTCAGCCTAGGGTGAGTCAGCCTAGGGTGGGTCAGCCTGGGGTGAGTCAGCCTAGGGTGGGTCAGTCTAGGGTGGGTCAGTCTAGGGTGGGTCAGCCTGGGGTGGGTCAGCCTAGGGTGGGTCGGCCTGGAGTGAGTCAGCCTAGAGTGAGTCAGCCTAGGGTGGGTCGGCCTGGGGTGAGTCAGCCTAGGGTGAGTCAGCCTAGGGCAGGTCGGCCTGGGGTGAGTAAGCCTAGGGCGGGTCGGCCTAGGGTGAGTCAGCCTGGGGTGAGTCATCTAGGATGGGTCGGCCGGGGGTGAGTCATCTTGGGGTGAGTCATCTTGGGGTGAGTCAGCCTGGGGTTAAACAGCCTTTCCCTGGCATCAAGACTTGCTCCCTTAAAAAAAAAGAGGAGGGTGATTGTTATTGGTGATTCCCTACTGAGGGGAACAGAGGGCCCCATATGTCGGCCAGACCCTGCTCACAGGGAACTTTGTTGTCTCCCAGGAGCTCAAGTTAGTGATGTTACCAGAAGGCTGCCTAGTCTGGTGCAGCCCTCTGACTACTATCCCTTAATAATTATGCAGTTAGGGAATGACGATGTTGCAACTAGAACTCCCAGGGCTATCAAGAATGACCTCAAGGTCCTGGGGGATCTAGTGGAGGACTCAGGTGCACAAATAATTTTTTTGTCTATACCCTTAGTTGCAGGAGGGAATACAAGAAGGAACAGGTCAGCAGCTGTAGTCAGCAAGTGGCTTAGAGGTTGGTGCAGTCAGAAGAATTTTGGGTTTTTCGATCTTGAAAAACTTTCTACTGCACCAGTTCAGCTGGTAACAGATGGAGTACATCTGTCCCAGAGGAGGGGAAAGGTAACAGTACACGAGAATGGCCTGTCCCCCAAAGGTAAAAAGATTCTGGGAAGGGAATTGGCAGGTCTCATTGACAGGGCTTTAAACTAGCTTCGAAGGGGGAAGGGGCTGAAACCAGTCCCCCAGACAGGAGTCTGAGGGTGGTAAGCTCGAGTAAGGGGTGAAACCAGCAGCCCAGCTGAAGTGCATGTATACTAATGCACGAAGTATGGGCAACAATCATGAGGAGCTGGAAGCCTTGTTGCAGCAGGAAAGATACGATGTAGTTGCCATCACAGAGACGTGGTGGGATGACTCGCATGACTGGAGTGCTGCAGTTGATGGCTACAGGCTGTTCAGGAGAGACAGGCAAGGAAGAAGGCGTGGAGGGGTGGCCCTGTACATCAGGGAGGCTCTTGATGCCGTTGAGCTAGAGATCAGGGATGATCGGGTTGAGTGCGTGTGGGTGAGAATTAGAGGGAAGACCGGCAGGGCAGACATCCTAGTTGGAGTCTGTTATAGACCACCCAACCAGGAGGAAGATGTTGATTAGTCATTCTATAGGCAGCTTAAGGCTGTCTCAAGATCACCTGACCTTGTTCTCATGGGTGACTTCAACCTGCCTGGTATCTGCTGGGTTCTCAACATAGGAGAGAGGAGGCAATCTAAGAGGTTCTTAGAGTGCATGGAGGACAGCTTCTTATCCCAGGTGCTGCGCGAGCCTACCAGGGGTAAGGCTATGCTTGACCTCCTCTTCACCAACAGGGAAGGGCTGGTGGGTGATGTGGTGGTTGGAGGGTGTTTAGGCACCAGTGACCACGAGATAATTGAATTTTCAGTATTCAGTCAATCTAAGAGGGACAGCAAGAAGACCTCCACTCTGGATTTCCGGAGGGCAGACTTCAGGCTACTCAAGGAACTAACTCAGACGGTTCCTTGGGAAACAGCCCTTAAACATAAAGGGGTCCAGGAGAGCTGGACCTACTTCAAGGAAGAACTCTTGAAGGTGCAGGAACAGGCTGTGCCAGTGTGCCGGAAGATGAGCCGCTGGGGCAGACGGCCAGTCTGGATGGTCAATGAACTTCTAAAGGAACTAAGGGAAAAAAAAGAGGGTGTATCATCTTTGGAAGAAAGGGGAGGCAAACTACGGAATGTTTAGGGATGTTGCTAGGAAATGCAGGAAGAAAATTAGGGAGGCAAAAGCACATTTGGAGCTTAAACTGGCCTCTGCTGTGAAGCACAACAAAAAGTCCTTCTATAAATATATTAATAGCAAGAGGAAGGGCAAGGAGAAGCTCCACTCCTTGGTGGGCATGGAGGGGAATGTTGTAAGAAAGGATGAGGAAAAGGCAGAGGTACTTAACACCTTCTTTACCTCAATTTTTACTAGCAGGACAGAACGGCTTCCAGACAGCTGGCCTGCAGAGCTGGCAGAAGGAGCCAGGGAGCTGCACAGTTTTCCTCTGTTCCAGGATGGGACAGTTAGAGATCTTCTCAGCTGCTTGGACGCCCACAAGTCCATGGGACCGGATGGGATCCATCCTAGGGTGCTGTGAGAGCTGGCAGATGAGCTGTCCAAGCCGCTTTCCATCATTTTTCAGCAGTCCTGGCTCACTGGAGAGGTCCCAGAAGATTAGAAGCTGGCCAATGTGGTGCCCATCCACAAGAAGGGCCAGTTGGAAGAGCCAGGGAATTATAGGCCTGTCAGCCTGACCTCAGTGCCTGGCAAGATTATGGAAGAGATCACCTTGAGTGCAATCACACAGCACTTACAGGATGGCCAGGGGATCAGGCCTAGCCAGCATGGATTTAGGAAGGGCAGGTCCTGCCTGACCAACCTGATCTACTCCTATGATCAGGTGACCTGCCTGGTGGATGTGGGGAAGGCTGTGGTTGTAAACTACCTGGAATTCAGCAAGGCCTTTGACACCATCCTCCATAGCAAACTCCTGGCCAAGCTGTCAGCCCATGGCTTGGACAGGAGCACACTGCGTTGGGTTAGGAACTGGCTGGAGGGCCGGGCCCAGAGAGTGGTCGTCAATGGTGCCACATCCAGCTGGTGGCCAGTCACTATTGGTGTGCCCCAGGGATCAGTGCTGGGCCCCATGCTCTTCAACATCTTTATTGATGATCTGGATGAGGGCATTGAGTCCATCATCAGTAAATTTGCGGATGACACCAAGGTGGGGGCAGGAGTTGATCTGCTGGAGGGCAGAGAGGCTTTGCAGAGGGACCTCGACAGGCTGGACAGATGGGCAGAGTCCAATGGCATGAGATTTAACACATCCAAGTGCTGGGTTCTGCGATTGGCCACAACAACCCCATGCAGTGCTACAGGCTGGGATCAGAGTGGCTGGAGAGCAGCCAGGCAGAGAGGGACCTGGAGGTGCTGGTTGATGGGAGGCTGAACATGAGCCTGCAGTGTGCCCAGGCAGCCTAGAGGGCCAATGGCATCCTGGCCTGCATTAGGAATGGTGTGGCCAGCAGGAGCAGGGAGGTCATTGTGCCCCTGTACTCTGCTTTGGTTAGGCCGCACCTTGAGTCCTGTGTCCAGTTCTGGGCCCCTCAGTTTAAGAAGGACATCGAGACACTTGAACGTGTCCCGAGAAGGGCAATAAGGCTGGGGAGAGGCCTTGAGCACAAGCCCTATGAGGAGAAGCTGAGGGAGCTGGGGCTGTTTAGCCTGGTGAAGAGGAGGCTCAGGGCCGACCTCATTGCTCTCTACAATTACCTGAAAGGTGGTTGTAGCCAGGAAGGGGTTGGCCTCTTCTCCCTAGCAACCAGCACCAGAACAAGGGGACACAGTCTTAAGCTGCGCCAGGGGAAGTTTAGGCTGGAGGTGAGGAGAAAGTTCTTCACCGAGAGAGTGATTCGCCATTGGAATGGGCTGCCCGGGGAGGTGGTTGAGTCGCCGTCCCTGGAGTTGTTCAAGAGGGGACTGGATGTGGCACTTGGTGCCATGGTGTAGTTGTGAGGTTTGTGGTTACAGTTTGGACTCGATGATCTTCGAGGTCTCTTCCAACCTTGGTAATACTGTACTGCTTATAGAATAATTCATCTGCTTTCTCATCCTGGTTGGGTGGTCTATAACAGACTCCAACCAGGATGTCAGATTTGTTAAGCCTCCCTCTGATTTTAACCTACAAGCACTCAAATCTTTCATTCACAACCTCAAGTTCTGAGGCATCATGAGATTCCCTAATATCCAGGGCCACCCTTCCTCCTCTTCTCCCTCACCTGTCTCTCCTAAAGAACTTGTAGCCCCTCAGTGCAGTTCTCCAATTATGTGAATGATCCCACCATGTTTCTGTAATGTCAATTATATCATAATCTTCCTGGTGAACCAAGACTTCCATTTCTTCTTGTTTGTTACACATATTGTATGTGTTGGTGTACATGCACTTCAGCTGGGTGGCTGATTTCTCAATTAACCCTAATTTATGTTCCACTCCTCTCCAGAGACACTGGTTTCCTCACCCACCCCCTTCAGACCTGTTATAAAGCCCTCCCAAAGAGCCCTGCCAACTCCAGTGCTAGTACCCTCTTGTCCTTTTGTGATGGGTTACACCCATCCTGAAAGCAAGGAGGGGGAGAGGGCTTGTGAGAGCTTTGCCCTCCCTGGAGGGGACTTTCCCCCGGGAAAGTTAGTCTATTCCACTCCCCTCCCTATCCAGCAAGCCTATAAAAAGGAAGACACTGCATCCATTATCTCTCTTTTGGCTCCTGCCTTTCCTGGATGAGGACTGCTGCTGACTTCCTGCTTCTCTGCCACGTGGTCAGACCTGGTCCTTCTCCTCCCTGCTGCATCCATGCCTCTCCAAAGGATGCCAGAAGACTGTTTTTGTATACTTATTTTCCCCATCCATCATTGTTGCTTACCCTTGTGAATCCTTCCTGTTATTGTTTTATATATATATTTGAAAGAAAATTGTTTGCTTCTCTACGTCCAAACCAACTCCAAATTATTTCTTGGTAGATTTGCTCGTTCCCTTTTCCTTTTTTCCTCTCAATTGAGAAGGGGGGAGCAGGGGAGGGATTCTTAGCCTTAGACCCCATCTGAGTTCTTAGATCCCAGTTAAGGCTCAAACCACCACAATATTTTGGCACTCAGACATAGGGCTTGGAAATTAATATTGTATTTGGAAAGTAACACTTTGTTTGAAAGAAAGGTATTGGAAGTAGAGATGTCAGTTTTGAAGAATCTGATGTTCCAAGCCTTTGCATGGGTGTTTGGCTGGATCTTTTGGACCCATATCTACAAATTAATAACTTACCATGTGGTGTGGTTAATGATAGAGATGCTGCTCAACTGGATAAAACTACCAATGCAGTTGGGCATGTACCTTCTGAATTCTATGAATTTTACTGGCAGTGGTAGGTTCTCTAACATAGGAAATTTTCCTGAAGTGAGCTATGGAATCAACAATGTAGATAAAAATGTCTGTGATGAAAAATTGCTTTACATTATAATATATTCTATGTGCTTAAATATAATCTTTATGGGGCATTTGCTGTGACCATGCTGGGTGGGTGTAGCACTAACCCATTAAGAGCTCTTTGCAGGGTGATAAGGAAGTCCTTTGTAAGCTTTAACAGCCAGGTGGGTGTGTGCTATGAGCATTGTAAGCAGTGTGTAAACAACAAGAGGGAGGGGTTGGGTTGTAGTGAGTGTTCCAGACCTCAGCCTGGGCCCCAGGCACAAGGGTTTGCTCCACCACCAGCACTTCCACACTTAGCTCCTGATGTTCCTGCCCATGCAGTTTCTCTAGCACCTGTCACCACACACAGAAAAAGGATGTAAAAATCGTCTCCAAACATGGATGGGGAGGAAAGCATGTCAGGGGGCATAACACCTCGCAGAACCCAGTGGTGGGGGACGAGGACTCATATCAAGAAACAATAACTGTTACATCTCTGCCCAGGAAGAAATTAACACAAACTTTTCTGGATTATGCATGGAAAGAGGGTGAGCCAATACTAAGCTGGGCCCTGAGGTGCTGGGACAAGGGGGTGGACACAGTGGACCTGGATAAGAGGGAGGTGAAGCTTTTAGGCTCCCTGATTCATGATGCTGGTCTGGACAAAGAGTTAGCCAAACTCGGTGGAACACACACTCTCTGGGCCTGGATCCTCAATGTCGTAAAAAGCCAGTACCATTCAAAAGATGACCTGCCCTGGGGCCCAGTTAGATGGACAACTATGGAACAGGGCAATAGGTATCTGAGACAGATGGCCATGCTGAAAATAATTTATGGAAAGGGCCAGCTCACTTCGGACCCAAATGAGGTGCCCATGAGACATCCCTTCATAAAGAAACTCACACAGGGTGCCCCTCAAAAACATGCTCACACATTAGGAGGGATACTCCTGACTGGACAGGATTGAAGTCCTAAAACTGTCTGTGAGTTTGCTAATGATTTAAGGGAGTATGAGGACAGTGTAAATCAGAAACCTATAATCTCAGCCATAGAAGCTATGGCTAAAGACATGTGATGAGTTATGCCAATCCCAAAAGCAGGAGCAGGGAGGGCTTGGGGGAACCTTGCTCTTCCTGGAGGGTGTTTTCCCCCTGGGGAACTGAGTTAGTCTGTTCCCCCCCGCTTCCTGTCCAGCAAGCCTATAAAAAGGAAGAAATTGCAGCCATCTCTCTCTCGGCTCCTGTCTTGCCTGGACGAGACTGCTGCTGGCTTCCTGCTTCTCTGCCATGTGGTCAGGCCTGGTTCTCCTCCCTGTTACATCCACACCTCTTCAAAGGACTGGTTTTATATTCATATTCTCCCCATCCATCCTTGTTCCTTACCCTTGTGAACCCTTCCTGTTACTATATATATATATGTATATATATATGTAAATAAATAAAGACAAGCAAGGTAAAAGGTCCTACCAGGGAGATCCAGTTCCTGGGTGTGTGATGGCAAGATGGCTGTCACCACATCCCTCAGGAGGTGGTGAACAGGGTAGCCACTATGGAGCAACCCATGAACAAGAAAGAGACAGAGTCCTTTTGGGGGCTTGTGGGCTTCTGCAAAATGCACATTCCCAGGTACAGTCAAATTGTGAAACCTATCTTCCATATAACATGGAAGAAAAATGATTTTGTATGGGGACCTGAGCAGCAGTCCTGACCTGGATGTTCAAAGGGAGAGATTCAACCCCACGTCATGCCACAGATGCCACCTGGAGTAAGTGGATGGCCCTGATAATTCAGCAAGCTCAGATGGGGAGCTTCGAATGCCCTAGTGTAGTGGAATTGATCACCAACTGGCCAGAGGGTGCTGACTTTGGAATGCCACCAGAGTACACAGTGACTCGTGCTGAGGAGGCTCCCCCATATAATGATCTCTCTGACAATGAGAAGGGCTATGCTCTACTTACAGATGGGTCCTGCCATCTTGTGGGAAGCAAGCAGAGATGGAAGGCAGCTGTCTGCAGCCCAGCAAGGCAAGTGGCAGAAGCAAGGGATGGAGAAGGTGCATCCAGTCAGTACACAGAGGTAAAACCTGTCCAGCTGGCCCTGGATATAACAGAATGGGAGAACTGGCCAGCACTGTATTTCTATACTGACTCCTGGATGGTAGCCAATGCCTCGTGGGGGTGGCTGAAGGAATGGAGGAAGAATGGGTGGCAGAGAAAAGAAAAGACTGTTTGGGCCACTGACCTGTGGCAGACATTGCTGCCCACCTGGACAGGCTGCCAACAAAGGTGCAACACATTGATGCACACATCCCCAAGAGCAGAGCCACTGAGGAACACCAGCACAACCACCAAGCAGATCTGGCTGCTAAAATCTCCCAAATAGACTTGGACTGGGAACACAAGGGTGAGCTGTTCTTAGCTCGCTGGGCCCATGACACTCCTGGCCACCAAGGGAGAGACGTCACATACTGGTGGGCTCAGAACAGATCAGTGGACATATCTATGGAGGCCCTCTCACAGGTTATCCATGAGTGTGACATCTGTGCTGCCATCAAGTAGGCTAAGTGCATGAAGCATCTGCAGTATGAAGGGAGATGGTAGAAATATAAGTACGGAGAGGCCTGGTAGATCGACTACATCACCCTTCCTTGGTCTCACAGTGGCAAGCAGTACATACTCACCATGGTGGAGGCAAGTACAGGGTGGCTGGAAACCTACCCAGTACCTCATGCCACTGTTGGCAACACTATCCTGGGCCTAGAGAGACATGTCCTGTGGAGACACGGCATCCCTGGGAGGATTGAATCAGACAACAGAACCCATTTCAAGAAGCACCTTGTAAGGGACTGGGCAAAAGAACATTGCATTGAGTGGATTTACCACATCCCATACCATGCACCAGCTGCAGGGAAGATTGAGTGCTACAATGGCTTGCTAAAGACCACCCTAAAAGCCATTGGGGATGGAACCTTTAAGAATTGGGAAAAACTCCTAGCTCAAACCACTTGGTTAGTGCACAGCAGAGGAACTGTAAACTGAGCTGGTCCTGCCCAGTCTGACCTGCTGCAAAGAATGGATGGAGATGGAGTTCCTGTGATTTCTGAGAAAAACCTGCTGGGGAAGTCAGTGTAGGTTTTCCCTACTGCTGGTGGAGGAAAGCAGCCCGAGGGGTGGTCTCGGCTGAGGGGCCTGGTCACACCTATTGGGTCATGTTAGAAACTGGGGACATTCAGTGTATTCCAGAGCGGAACGTGACTCTGGCTGAGAGGGGATAAACTCAGAGGGGGCAACACAGATCAATGTAATAGAGTTAGTGTATAATAGCTATGTTATTCTATTTTTTTCTCTCGTAGTTTAATACCAGCCTAGTGTCTAGGACTCAACATGAACACACCGCACATCAACCCAGAGAGCTCCTGCATCATCACACCTGCACCTGTTCCTGATGTCCCTACAGCAATGGATTGTTCCTGACTTCCCTTTCCCTTTCAAAGGCAGACTGTTTCCTGATTTTTCTCCACATCCCTGCCCAGATGAATTGGATTAATTCAGAAAATAAGGCTACTAGCGCCTGATAAGCAGGATGATCAATTAATAAAATTAATTTATTTTATTAATAATAATTTCTGTGCCAAACATTAATAAACTTATTTACAATTTGTTTAGGTTCAGGCACCTGGTGGGGAATCACTTACACAAAACATTGGTAACATTAATGATGTGAACACTTTAGATAGAGGAAGGATTCGATCTAGAGTAACTACACTCCTGATATCAAACTCAAAGTTGAAGGGAGAGCGAGGAGCCGCAATTTCCTGATTCAATAACAAGGTGGCTCTCCTTTGCTCCCTGATGGAGCAAAGGCAGAGGGGGAGAAGGAAATTAATGTCCAACATATTTTATTAATTCAATAATCAGAATCACTTACACGGCAATATTCAGTTCGGGGATTCTGAATCAGTCCAAGATGAGGTGTTGAGAGCAGCGGTTAGGAAAGTTTATAATTGTGGTGGTTTGGGCTGGGTGCCCTATGCTGCATGGCGCACTTCCTGTGTCCAGAAGTCCAGCCCAGTGGGTGGACACCGGAAAACTGTGTATCTCCTACCACAGCCCCCTCCCCACCACAGGCAAAATGACGACTCTGACAAATGGATTGCAAAAGTGATGGAAAAGTTTAAACAGAAAAAAAAAGTGAATGTGCACAAGAAAACCAGAAACAGTGACAGAAAGAACCCCAAAACAGACCCGGATACACCCTATCCCCACCTGGGGGTGGGCCCAAGACCCCCAGGGCTCATTCTTCCCCCCCACTGCTAGGCTAGTCTCAGCTGGCCAGGCCTGAGACCGCTCATCCCCCAGGCCTTGGGTCTAGCCAGGCCCAAGGCCGGGAGACGTCTTCCCCAGTTACCGGGTGCTGGCGAGGGAAGAAAGAGAAAGAGGCGGACCCTACGCAAGATCTTAAAGCGGTGCAGGGGGTTGTGGTAGGAGATACACGGTTTTCCGGTGTCCACCCACGGGGCTGGACTTCTGGACACAGGAAGTGCGCCATGCAGCATAGGCCACCCAGCCCAAACCACCACAATAATCCAGAATTCTGTACTAGGTACAATTTTGTAAAGCCAAGGAAAAGTAAAAATATGATCCAAGCACATTGTCCAGCGCTGAAGGCAAAACTGGAGGACATGTGGTGGATGCTGAAGGATGCTGCCTTTCCAACCTGATCTCCTTCTATGATCAGGTGACCCACCTGGTGGATGTGGGGAGGCCTGTGGATGTGGTCTACCTGGACTTCAGCATGGCCTTTGATATCGTCCCCCACAGCAAACTGCTGGCTAAGCTGTCAGCTCATGGCTTGGGCAGCAACACTCTGCGCTGGGTTAGGAACTGGCTGGAGGGCCGGGCCCAGAGAGTGGTCGTCAATGGTGCCACCTCCAGCTGGAGGCCAGTCACCAGTGGCGTCCCCCAGGGATCAGTGATGGGCCCCATCCTCTTCAATGACTTCATTGACGACCTGGATGAGGGGATTGAGACAGTCATCAGCAAATTCGCAGATGACACCAAGTTGGAAGCAGATGTTGGTCAGTTAGAGGGCAGAAGGGCTCTGCAGAGGGACCTCGACTGGCTGGACAGATGGGCGGAGTCCAATGGCATGGCTTTCAACAAGCGCAAGTGCTGGGTGCTGCACTTTGGCCACAACAACCCCATGCAGAGCTAGAGGCTGGGGTCGGAGTGGCTGGAGAGCTGCCAAACAGAGAGGGACCTGTGGGTGCTGATCGACAGCCGCCTGAACATGAGCCTGCAGTGTGCCCAGGTGGCCAAGAAGGCCAACCGCATCCTGGCCTGCATTAGGAATGGTGTGGCCAGCAGGAGCAGGGAGGTCATTGTGCCCCTGTACTCTGCACTGGTTAGGCCGCACCTTGAGTCCTGTGTCCAGTTCTGGGCCCCTCAGTTTAAGAAGGACATCGAGACACTTGAACGTGTCCAGAGAAGGGCAACAAGGCTGGGGAGAGGCCTCAAGCACAAGCCCTATGAGGAGAGGCTGAAGGAGCTGGGGTTGTTTAGCCTGTAGAAGAGGAGGGTCAGGGGCGACCTCATTGCTCTCTACAACTACTTGAAGGGTGGTTGTAGCCAGGAAGGGGTTGGCCTCTTCTCCCTAGCAACGAGCACCAGAACAAGGGGACACAGTCTCAAGCTGCACCAGGGGAAGTTTAGGCTTGAGGTGAGGAGAAAGTTCTTCACCGAGAGAGTGATTCGCCATTGGAATGGGCTGCCCGGGAGGTGGTTGAGTCGCCGTCCCTGGAGGTGTTCAAGAGGGGACTGGACGTGGCACTTGGTGCCATGGTGTAGTCACGAGGTCTGTGGTGACAGGTTGGACTGGTTAGCTTTGTTAATTTCAAGGTCGCTCTGTTCTGCAGCGGCTGCTTCAGCTAGAGAGAAGACAGAGCAGCCCACAGGACAGAGAAGAACAGACTGACTCCAAACAGACTGAACCCAAAACTCAAAGTTGCATTATACCTATCCACCAATGAAATTAGTTTAGCATATCTTTGTTTTCAATACATTCAGCCAGAGTGTTCAGAAAGTGTCCATTTCTTAAAGGCACAGCCTAAACTGGTCACAATCCACTCCTGCTAAACAATTTCATTGGCTGTTCGTACTGTCCATTCAATCTAAAACAATATCTACAATTTGTAAGTAAAGTTCATAGTCCATTCCGGCTATCCTCAGGTGTAGATGATTCAGAAGTCCAAGAAAATCAGGAAACAAGAAAAATGGAAAACAATTTGTCTCTTTGCAGACGAAGCGAAGAAAAGGGAAAACAGGGAAACAGGGAAACAGGGATTCTCAGTTGACTCAGGGCTCTCAGGGTTCTCAGGGTTCATGCACTGTAGATTCCTCATGGATTCTTCCTTTGGGCACGATGTAGCTGTACAACACTCTGAAATTAAACTCTTTCAGCTAAAGTTAAATTTCTTTGTGGAATACACTGAATTTCACCATTCTCTTGCACTACCCAATAAGTGTGACCCGGACCTTTTTACCACCTGCAGCTGGGGGGGTTCCCCCTGTACCCCCTCCTCCCTCCCTACCTACTCTTTTTACCAAAAAGGTTTAGAAAGAGAGAGAATGGCAATTAAGGAGAAAATTCTGTTAGCTCAAAGCAAATGCAAGAGTTAGTTTTCTTATCTGGTTAGCTCTGATAATCCAAGGTCGCTCTGTTCCGCAGCAGTTGCTTCAGCGAGAGAAAAGCCGACAGACCCATAGGAACAGAGAAGAACAGACTGGCTCCAAACAGACTGAACCCAAAACTCAAAGTTGCATTCTACCTATCCACCAATGAAATTAGTTTAGAATATCTTTGTTTTCATTCAAATATCAAAAACATTCAGCCAAAGTGTCCAGCAACAATTGCTTTCTTAAAGGCACAGCGGTCACAGTGGCACCATCCCTCAAGCCAATTGTTGATGGCATGGGTTCTCCTGATCCTCTCAGTGTACACCCCTGCCACTGAGGAAACTGAACAGAACAACACTTGAGCTCCCGTCCCATCAATCATCAGAGGGCCTTGAATTCCTTTCTGATTGTCCTGGTGTCCTTCTTATCAATCTCATCATTTCCATCTTGGATTACCAACAATGGGTAATAGTCAGTGGGCTGGATTAGCTTAGGTAGTCTTGTGGTGATGTCCCTTAACCACTGTTCCCCTCAGGAGAGAGTCACCAACAACTATAACCCTTCTCTTTATGGTGTTGGTCCTTATAGTTAGTGGGGACTGCTTTACCCTAGGCATCTCCTCAGGTGGTTCCTCTTCAGCCCTCTCATCCACATTTCTTTCAGCTTGCAGGGCCTCATGCTTATTGCACAAGGGCAATGGGGGAGGTGAAGAGGGCTGGGATGGATTCCCCATGCTCCTCCTAACAGGGACCTATATCCATCCCCCTGTATCTAGGGATGCTTACCTCAACAGAGGAGGTCTGCAAAGCCTGCTCCCACATATCTTGCTCCCTTTCACATTCCCGTATAGTCCTGAGCCTTACTACTTCATCCTTCAGTTCAGCCACTTCATCCTTAAGCTCAGCCACCAGGTTAAGGAGAAAATTCAGCTGGTCACACCTGACACAGATGTTGTCTCCTTCACCCTCCATTCCAAGTGCCAAGCTCCAGCACTCTCTGCAGCTAGCAGCATGGACACCTTCATGCTTACGCGCCAACTCTCTCTGGGTACCTATTGTTCATCTAATAGCCTTTGGCCGAGTTGTTACCATGGTTTAGGGGGGTTATTGTTAGTTGTTAAAAATATATATTCCATCTAACTATTATAATTTATCTGAGTTACCACAGAGGCTTCTGTACTCTGTCAGCTGACCTGGCACATGCAATTGGGCAAGAAGCCTAGCTCTCCAGCCAAAATGGCATCACGTGCTCAGCCCCACCAGGTTTTAAAATTCCTGTGGCTGACATCACAATCTCGAGCAGGCATGTGAGAAGATGACCCTGATGGACCTCCCATCTGCCAGGGGTTCTTCTGACCTGAAAAGCCCCAAAAAGAATCCAAAAGAGAAAGGTCTCAACTCAAGCACACCAGTTCCAATGCTGGTCCCAATCAGCTCTCCAGCCAAAATGGATGGATAGTATTAGCAAGCAATGCAATTGTTTAGAAGTGGTAGTTTTAGGATGTACCTTTACAATTTTTCAAAGATCTTTAACAAAATTTGGTAAAATGCAAATAAAGCACTATTTGGTGTAAAAAAGGAAAACAATGATAGTTCTGAACAATCCCATTAGAGAGGTATCTACCCTAAAAATTCGTTTGCAAAACAGTCTCTCTTTTTACTTCTTCAGCTCTATCTGATGCTTCTCCTGGCTTTGCTGACTTTGACTGCACCACTTTTTGTTATGAACCCACCTAAGGGATCATCTAACAAGGTACCCATCTCTTTCTTGAAGCTGCGGACATCTGATGTATTAAGAGGGACAGTGACAAATCTTATTCCTCCCTGATACCCCACCATAGGCACTTCCCTAAGTGGATGTAGACCTGTATTACCTTCCTCTTGGTCATTCCATACCTTGATTCTTGTTTGAGGTGGTGAATGAGCAGGAAGGGGACTGTCGGTTGCAGGGGACCCCTGTTCAGGTTCTGGTAAGGTGGTGGTGAGTTATCCAAAGGTTCACATTTCTCCTTTTCCTTATCCTTATCCTCAGTTGTTAATGTAAATATGGGAACAGGTCAGGGCATGAAGCCCTAATCCAAATAGCAGCACATTCAGCTTCTTCCTTACTAAAACACTTTTTAAAATTCACATGATGGTTCAAAGCTTGACAAATCTAATCCTCAAAAGATCCAAATATGGGCAAAAACACATATGGTCTTAATGGGTTTTTTGGCCATATTAGCATGCAGTAGTAAACCAATTTTTCCTTTGATTTTCCTTTTCTCAACTCATCATCATCCCAATACTGTAACATGATCCCTAAAGCCCTCTCTGGGGGAATCGGGGCAGGGGGTGGGGGGAGTTCTGATGACTCACTTTTCTTTTGTCCCATTCTCCTAATCACTAATCACTGACCAGTGACCGAACCCAAGCCACGGGAGTGAGAGCACCTGCTCCGAGCCACTAGACACTAAACCACCAGGATCTCCTGGTTACCACAATGCAAATGCTATGTTCTTTCACAGCGCCGGTCCTGCTCCCTGTGAATGACCAATCTCTCACTATGTCAATCCCTTGCAAAAGTCGAAGCAGCAGAAAAAAACTCTCCCAAACGCCACAGCCCAGGTCTCCCTGCCCTCTTGCAGAAGTCCAAGACTGCAGAAGCCAAAAACTCTCGAACTGGGTTCCTTTAGAAACCAGAATGTCAAACCTGCAAGAGTAACTGCACCACAGTTCAGGCCCCTCGAGGTACTGACCACAGGATAACAAAAACTCCCGAACCAAGTCCCTCAAACTGAGGTCCCTCTGGAAACCAAGACATCAAACCTGCGAATGTAACCATGCTGTGAGCCCCCACAGTTCAGGTCCCTCAAGAAACTGATCACAGGATACTAAAAACTCCGAACTGGGTCCCTCACTGACGGAACATCAGAAACCAGGACACCAAATTCACAAACACCACTGCGATGCAGGCTGCCACAGCCTAGGCCCCTCTAGAAATTGGACTGCAGGATACCAAGAACTCCCAAACCAGGTCACTCACTGCCAGAACACTGAAAACCGGGACACAGTGCTGGTCGCCCGATTCCTATGGAGGACCAGCCTCCACAGCCCCAGTACTGTGGAAACAATGTTGCCCTTCACAGCCTGAATTCTCCAGGGCTGTGAAGACCTCCTGGCTACCACCTGGAATCCTGGAATCCCCACCCACAGTGAAATTCCAGGATGCCCGTAGCCAGGAGTTCCCCTACCCAGACTCACCAAACAGCCTGGATCCTGTGCACAGGGCTTTCACAGGGGTAACACTGCCAATTGAACTATGACAAGAAGAGGAAAAAGAAGGAAAAGAAAAAAAAAGAAAAAAGAAAAAAAAGAAAAATTCCCTTGCTTGCTCATATGTGAGTTTGGAAAGCACTGCCTCCTGATCTTCCCAATCACCAATGAAGCCACCAAATGGTGGGGGCCCTCTTCATTGGGAGTTCAGAGAATGGAAGGTCAAGCAAACTTTCCCGGCCAATGCACCAGAATTGTTATGAACTGGCCACACAAGAAAATTTCTAAGTTTCTTATGAGAGTTGTTTTATTAAAAAGAATCGTGCAAGGAAGCAGTATGCTGGGCTGCAGAGACTCCCCTGCCACAAACACCTCCAGTCTCTGCCAAAAAGCCCCTTACAATTACCATATTTTCTTCATATAGCTACATCATCTACATATGCATGCTTATGTTTAATACAAGCCAGGGATATGATAATATGATAATAATATGATAACCCAAACTGTTCTATGACTCCATGATTTTTTTCAGTCAGATCAAATTTGTACTGTGATGGTACATTTCTTAGGTTTTTCATATTTTTCAGTCTGATCACATAATGGGAAACCTTACAGACTACAAAAAGATCATAGAGAAAGTAGAAGAGAGTCACAGATTAGTCAACATAATCTATAGGTGGTATCACAGTAAAGGGCTGCAAGTATTCTATAACATGTTCTTGGCTTCTGAGTTGTCTTGAGTATTACCATGTTCAAATACAGACATATCATTTACATATAGATTATGAAGCTATGTGTACAGTAAGCAAGCCCACTTCTGCCCTGTACACCAGACAAGAGAAAAAAGGAGAAAGTAAGCAAGCAAGTAAGGAGTAAATAAGCAAAAAAGTAAGCAAGCCATTGCATACATTAGTGTCCCCTTGTAAGATCCTTTTAAGCCAAGACTAGGAAAATAAACTACACTTAAGGAAATGAAGGCACAATTTACTAGCACAATTTTTGAGTCAAGTTTTTTAAAACTTTTGAGTTAAAAATGGGTATTACACTATCTACCACAATGAATCTAGATGACAAGAATGTTGCAGGTTGTAATGAATGACTGTTCACAAAACATTTGGAAACTTTTAGGTGAGGGTTTGCTATGGTAGAGGAAGGTACTTGAGTAATAGTCTAATTTGAATATTTTAAAAGAAATAAACAGCAGGGAAAAACTAGGACAGAAAATAGAAAATTGTGGCAGATTAAGGCTGTGCCTACAAAGATTTTCCACAAGTTGAGTAGAAAAGTGGTCAGACGTAAATAAATCAACATTGGATGCAATAGAAAAATAATGATAAGTTCTAAATAATCCCATTGGTCTAATATCTAACATAAAGTTAGTTATGTACATTAACTCTTTCTCTTTTTGACTTCTTTGCTCCAGCAGATACTAGCAGGCACTTTTGCGTGGCTATTGCTGATCTTGACTGCATTCTTTGTTGTGGCTAAGTACTGAAAAGCTACTCTCTGCTTTTCTCCTTTTTTTCTCTTATCGTGTGTACAGGGCAGAAGTGGGGGAAGAGGAGGAAACTGTTAGTAACCCCTGATTTTGTCCGGGGGGTTCTTGTGTTGCTTATAAATTGAAAATATGTAAATATCATATACTTTGTATGTATTCTCTGCATTTCGTATTTCTAGATTGTAGAATAGAATAGAATAGAATAGAATAGAATAGAATAGAATAGAATAGAATAGAATAGAATAGAATAGAATAGAATAGACCAGGTTGGAAGAGACCTTTAAGATCATTACATCCAACCCATCAACCAATTCAACCCATCTGAACAACTAAACCATGCAACCAAGCACCCCATCAAGTCTCCTCCTGAACACCTCCAGTGATGGTGACTCCACCACCTCTTCGGGTAGCCCATTCCAACGGGCAATCACACTCTCTGTATAGAACTTCTTCCTAACATGCAGTCTAAACCTCCCCTGGTGCAGCCTGAGACTGTGTCCTCTTGTTCTGGTACTGGTTGCCTGGGAGAAGAGACCAACCTCTGCCTGTCTACAACCTCCCTTCAGGTAGTTGTAGAGAGCAATAAGGTCACCCCTCAGTCTCCTCCTCTCCAGGCTAAGCAATGGCAGTTCCCTCAGCCTCTCCTCATAGGACTTGTGTTCCAAGCCCCTCACCAATTTTGTTGCCCTTCTCTGGACACATTCCAGCAAGTCAACATCCTTCCTAAACTGAGGGGCCCAGAACTGGACACAGGACTCAAGGTGTGGCCCAACCAGTGCAGTGTACAGGGGCAGAATGGCCTCCCTGCTCCTGCTGTCCACACTGTTCCTGATGCAGGCCAGGATGCCATTGGCCTTCTTGGCTGCCTGGGCACACTGCAGGCTCATGTTCAGCCTACAATCAACCAGCACCCCTATGTCCCTCTCTGCCTGGCCGCTCTCCAGCCACTCTGACCCCAGCCTGTAGCGCTGCCTGGGGTTGTTGTGGCCAATGTGCAGAACCCGGCACTTGGATGTGTTCAATCTCATGCCATTGGATTCTGCCCATCTGTCCAGCCTGTCAAGCTCCCTCTGCAAAGCCTCTCTGCCCTCCAGCAGATCAACTCCTGCCCCCAGCTTGGTGTCATCTGCAAATTTACTGATGATGGACTCAATGCCCTCATCCAGATCATCAATAAAGATGTTGAAGAGCATGGGGCCCAGCACTGATCCCTGGGGCACACCACTAGTGACAGGCAACCAGCTGGATGTGGCACCATTCACCACCACTCTCTGGGCCTGGCCCTCCAGCCAGTTCCTAACCCAACGCAGTGTGCTCCTGTCCAAGCCATGGGCTGCCAGCTTGGCCAGGAGTTTGCTGTGGGGGACTGTGTCAAAGGTCTTGCTGAGGTCCAGGTAGACCACATCCACAGGCCTTCCCACATCCACCAGGCGGGTCACCTGATCATAGAAGGAGATCAGGCTGGTCAGGCAGGACCTGCCCCTCCTAAATCCATGATGGCTAGGCCTGAGCCCCTGGCCATCCTGTAAGTGCTGTGTGATCGCACTTGAGATGACCCGTTCCATAATCTTGCCTGGCACTGAGGTCAGGCTGACAGGCCTATAATTCCCCGGATCTTCCAACTGGCCCTTCTTATGGATGGGCACAAGAAGTTCATTACCCATCCAGGCTGGATTAGCATTCTTCCTTGAAGCAGGTCCAGCTCTCCTGGACCCCTTTATTTTTAAGGGCTGTTTCCCAAGGAACCCTAGTGTGCTTGTAAACACAGTTTCATTTACTTCCACTGAGCTAGTCTGGCAGTTTTATTTTGGGGGGCAATTTCAACCCACCACAATAATTTAAAGCACTTTCTTAAAGTAGTCACCACTCTGGGAAAGAATGAATATAGTATTCAACATGACACTCAAAGCCTTAGGGTTCACAAGACATTTGAAAGGAAAAAATATGTTAAATAAGTTTTTTAATACTATCTTCAATGCATAATACTATGCATGATTTCACTATGCATTTGCTTCAGAAAGTACAATGTGGTCATTGGAAAGGAATATTTTGTTTGTTTTGGGGAAGTAAAGTCTTCAAAGCAAGAAAGAAATTGGTAGTGATCAGTTCCACTATGTGAAAACTTACTAACATTAGTTATCTTCCTCTTGACATTTGAAGACCCAGCATGTGTTTTCTATGTGCATTTTAAAGAGTGTTCTTATGAGACTGGGTGCTGGGAGAAGAAATATCAAGGGCTGTACCAGCTTCATGAGCAACCACAGCAATATGGCAAAACACAGACCTAGTTTTTGTTTAAAATACAAGACATTTCTACTATTTAAAATGTAAGACACTTCCAATGTCAGCATCAGATTAGAGGACTGTGGCATAACTACAGGTTGTCTCTACTGTTTAAAGTGTTTCACTTGTCCCTTTCCTACACAGGAGAAGGTGATGCTTTGGCAAATGAAATGTGTATAAGAAGACAGAATACAATAAAAATAATGTCTGACAAAAGGCCAACTCTGCACATGCAGTGACAAAATTTTTCTTTAAAGCAGTCTTCAGGATATCATTTTGGCCAAGCCTAAAATGTGTCTTCTCAAAGACACAGGACACTGACCTAGATGGAAGTACTATCAGTAAGTATGTCTGGGTTTGAATCCTTATTTACTCAGCACATCATCAGTATATTTGCTAAATAAATGGGAATTTAGGGCAGCATACAAAAGTGTCTGACAACTACAGAGGATGCCACAAAGCTTCTGGTCTTCTGGTGTTTCTTTTGTCTTTCACAGTCTTTAACAAAATGTATACACATGCACAGTATGTTATTGTAGGAGTTCCACTGTAGCTGGGGAGCTAGATATTATTAGGAAAGCAATGTTTCCGGTGAGTAGCAAGTAAAGACCTGAGTAAATAACATGATTTAGAAAGAGAACATTATCTGCCATAACATGTACACTTGAATGGAAAGAGCAGAAAGCTTAAGAAGTGAAATGCAAACTTTGATTTAGGATTTTGTTCTTTTAAATAATAAAAATAGAAATAGCATCTATGTCTGGAGTAAGAATCCACTTGAAAATGAACAGTCATGTCGAATGTTTATTAAGGTGTTTCATCTTGCCTTGTTTCTATCCCACTAAAGAAAAAGCTGAAATAAAGCTGGCAGCGTGTTTCTGGTTCACAGGAAACAGTCAAGTGGATAACATAATTGTCATTATCTCAATCAGTTTGCAGGCAAATAAACACAATAAACAGTGTATCAGCAAAAAAATGGAACCAAATTATGTCGCAGATAATTCTAAGTCTGCCTAGTTAATTAAAAATACATGTGTATTTAGTATTTCCGGTTTATCCAGAGATCTAATGACTTTTTCACTCACTAAAAAAAAATTTAAAAAAATTTTCTCCTATCCATAGAATATACCATGTATTTTTACACTGCTGAACAGATTTCATAAAAATATAAGTGGGATATTCCCGGTAGAATTTATGTTAATGACAAGAATGGGAGTCACTTACACAAAACTACCCTGGCAGCAAATACAGAAATATTTGTGACTGTCACAGGTGAAAAAGACCATCTAATATTTAAACTAGCCAAGAGACTACAGATTAAAGAGTTAAAGATGCTGGGAATTTCCCTTCACACTTTACACCTAGCACTAGCAGGTTTGTTAACCACCAGAGACCATGAAGTCATGTTCTACTACAATACATCCTATGGACTTGTACATGATATACACAGCATGGTCAAGTCATAGGGCCTCTGATTAAACGGCGAAAAAGCTTTCCTCTTTTTCCACTGACTCCTTGACTTTCTGAAGGCTTACATTCCTTATCAGACTTATGACCCTAACATCCATCTTTCCTTTTTTTGTATTTCAATTAGTTTGGCCTATTCCTTCATCAAAGAGCAACTAATCCTCCTGCACATAATGTTCAGCTCACCTTTCAGATTTTTCTTTTGAATTTATTTGATCAAGCCTTGCAGTTTTTCTTCATTTATCTTCCCTTATCCCACTTAATATCACCATATTCCATTTTACATGGAAGCTCTTAGAGAGGCCCCTGATTTCTTTCCATTTCTTGGTAGTATACACACTTAAAGTCCAGGGGTAGGTTTCAAGCAAAAAGGTCTTTGTCCTTTTCTCCAGGCTTTAAGTCAAGCATTTAGCTCAATTCTTCCATGACAGTTCTCTTATAGTATCAGCTCGTGAAGAGGCACCAAAATAGGAATAATTTAATTTCTGTGTAGCTCAGTGTTCAGATAAATCACAGATCTGGGTGGACCCACTGATGTCACATTTGAATGGTCCTGGTGCAGAAAGGCAGAGGCATAATAATAGGAGTTGTTACAGATCACAAGAAATCAGAATAAAAAGAGGGATTATAGGGGGAAAGTACTTGAAATTTTTAAAGGGACAGAGCTCAGAATACTCTCCCAAAATGAATCAAATCCCAAACATCATTTTTTTTTTTTGGTATTTTTCTTAAAAACTCTCAGCCACGATTTCACAGACAAAGCCAAAAAAACAGAGACCATGTTTGACCATTGCAGTCACAAGTTGTACTTTTTTACAGCCTGGCACATGTCATGATGTGCCAATGAAAAACAGGCCATTCTTTTACAGGTTCAGAGCCTAAATACTGATCAGATGAGTGTACTTATCTGCCAGATATTTTGTCTGTCTTTTTCCAACACTGTTGAACCACTAGCCATATCTTGCTCTCAAGTGGCAACAACACAGAGTTCTGTGTAGGAATCCTGTCTACCAGTCCTGGATGCAAATCACTTTGTGATTGTATCATGAACTGAGATGTGCCCCATCAAAGGCTAATGATTGCTCACTGGACTGCAGCTGGCCTGACACGGCCATTGACAAGCTCATCTCCACCCATCAGGTACCACAGGAAGGGAGGATGGTGAGAAAATGGATTCAACACCTGGCCCCTGATGTGTAATGGGTGTGTGGGCAGGTAAATGAAGAAGGAGGAGGCAGAGCTCCCTCCCTCCAGACCCCTGCTCAAACATAGCTGAATACACAGTAAGATTTCCTGGGAACAATACCTGGATACTTACCCAAGGACGATTTCCTGGGGATGATTTCCTGGGATGATTTCCTGGGCAACAATACCTGGACACTTACCTAAGGACTAAAAACTGTATAAAAAGACTTCAGTGATACTGGCAAGACAGAAGCAAGAAGACGGTACCACACACTGGAAACATCACAAGGCAATACAACAGATCATGAACTCCAAAAACCCTCTCTCCACCTTTGACCATTGGTAATATAATCCCTTTCCTACTTTCTCCTTCTTCTCCCTATATCTATCCCTTTTCTCTCTCCCTATTTTCTCTCTCTCTCTGCTTCTGATCCATCCACTTTATTTGTGTAATAAATAGTCTAGCTGTTGATATTTTTGCCTCATTTGTGCCTCTTATTTCATAACATGGGAATATTCATAAGAACTGAGTCTCTTTCCCTCTCTGGACAGAGACATTAATATTGGCATAGTCGGCAGGATTCCCACGTAGTGAAAGTATCACAGCAAGGCTATTGCATTTCTAAGAACCCCCAAATGTGTGTGTGTGTGCCTGAGACCTATTCTGAATACGAAGTGAAAGCAGAGTCCAGATTTGTGTTTTCACTCTCCCAAGAGGGAAGTGGCCAGAGAAGGACAAAGCAAAACTTTTCAGAGACTGTGTGGGAGTCCTCAATAGCTTTAAATGTGTGTGCTTTCTCAGGGAAGATTAACTGGGGTACAAATGTTGGTTTTATAGTGTGATCTCCCCGAGAATTTTCCGTACCCTGTTTTGGGAAACCCAGTTTTGGTGATATTTGTAAAGTGTGTATTCTCTTGGGGAAAGTGTGGCTTTCCCGAGAAGCCCAGTATTGAAGCAAAAGTTAAGATACTTTTGCAGGTGTGTTCTCTCAGGGAAATGGCAGAGACATGGATGGTTGGGCTGCACCTCATCCTTCTCTCATTGGAGTTCTGACCAGTGCAAGCCTCATTTAAAACAGTTTGGATATACCTGCCACTGTTGGACTGCATGTAACGTAATGCTGGTGGTTCCACATGGGAAACAAGGCAGACTAAAGGGGATCAGATGAAGGGATCAAAAGAACGCTTACCAGCTAGGAGATGAAAAAGCATCAGCAGGTTAGAAAGTGTTGAATTCCTCCTCCTATAGATAAAGATGTTCTTGAAAAGCAACCCTGTGATACTTTTAACAATTAGATTGATAAATCTGCACCTGGCATTAATAATGCAGAAGTGGATATGGAAAGACTTGTATCTGAGAAGTAGTGAAGAAAGAAAACTATTCTAGTGAAGAAAGAAAACTATTTGAGAAGGTAAGGATTTTCCTCTTATTGCTTTCTTCCACAGTTTCTAACATTCCGTGTTTTATTTCTCTTCTTCCTATCTGTTTAATACAGCTAAAGATTATTGTCTCCATCTTTCTAAAATTGAATAGCCTTGTGTCACAGTGTGTCCCCATATCAGAGCAATGAACTTTGTGCAGCTGACAGTTAAGGAGGAGTGTGTTTTCAGACTTGCCACTTAGAGAGATTTTTTCAGATGTTCTTTCTTCAAACTATTTTCTACTGTCATGGTTTGAGGGTCAAGTACTTTTTAGAAGACCACAAAGACAAAGTCCTCCAAAAGATAAAGGGTTCTAAGGGATGGACCCGGTCATCCCAGGATATAGTAACATGTTATTCTATTCCAATTTCTGATATAGAATTGAATAGAATAGAATTAACCAGGTTGGAAAAGACCTTCAAGATCATCAAGTCCAACCTATCATCCAAAACCATCTAATCAACTAAACCATGGTGCCAAGCACCCCATCCAGTCACTCCCTAAACACCTCCACTGATGGTGACACCACCACCACCTTGGGCAGCCCATTCCAAAGGCCAATCACTCTTTCTGTGAAGAACTTTTACCTAATATCAAGCCTAAACTTCCCCTGGCACAGCTTGAAACTGTGTCCTCTTGTTCTAGTGCTGGTTGTCTGGGAGAACAGACCAACCCCCACCGGGCTACAACCTCCCTACAGGTAGTTGTAGAGAGCAATAAGGTCTCCCCTGAGCCTCCTCTTCTCCAGGCTAAGCAACACCAGCTCCCTCAGCCTCTCCTCATAGGGCTTGTTCTCCAAACCCCTCACCAGCTTTGTTGCCCTTCTCTGGACAACAACTCAACATCCTTCCTAAACTGAGGGACCCAGAACTGGGCACAGTACTCAAGGTGTGGCCTAACCAGTGCACAGTACAGGGGCAAAATGACCTCCCTGCTCCTGCTGGCCACACTATTCATGATACAGGCCAGGATGCCATTGGCCCTCTTGGCTGCCTGGGCACACTGCTGGTTCCTTTCTGCCTAGCCATTCTCCAGCCACTCTGACCCCAGTCTGTAGGACTGCATGGGTTGTGGTGGCCAATGTGCAGAACCCAGCCCTTAGATGTGTTAAATCTCATGCCATTGGACTGTGCCCATCTGTCCAGCCTGTCAAGGTCCCTCTGCAGAGCTTTCCTACCCTCTAACAGATCAACACATGCCCCCAGCTTGGTGTTGTCTACAAACTTACTAATGATGGACTCAATGCCCTCATCCAGATCATGAGTGAAGATATTAAAGAGCATGGGGCACAGCACTTATCCTTGTGGGACACCACTAGTGATTGGCACCAGCATAGAATGCTGCTGTCCAAGCCATGGGCTGACAGCTTGGCCAGGAGTTTGCTATGGAGGATGGTGTCAAAGGCCTTGCTGAATTCCAGGTAGTTTACAACCACAGCCTTCCCCACATCCACCAGGCAGGTCACCTGATCATAGGAGTAGATCAGGTTGGTCAGGCAGGACCTGCCCTTCCTAAATCCATGCTGGCTGGGCCTGAGCCCTTGGCCATCCTGTAAGTGCTGTGTGATCGCACTCAAGATGACCTCCTCCGTAATCTTGCCTGGCATTGAGGTCAGGCTGACAGGCCTGTAATTCCCTGGCTCATCCAACTGGCCCTTTTTGTAGATTGGCACCACGTTGGCCAGCTTCCAGTCTTCTGGGATCTCTCCAGTGAACCAGGACTGCTGAAAAATGATGGAAAGTGGCTTGACCAGCTCATCTGCCAGCTCCCTCAGCACCCTAGAATGTATCCCATCTCGTCCCATGGACTTGTGGGGATCCAAGTGGCTAAGAAGATCTCTAACCACTTCCTCCTGGATCACAAGGGAAGTATACTGCTCTCTGCCTCCATCTGCCAGCTCAGGAGGCCAGTTGTCCAGAAGACAACCTATCCTGCTGGTAAAATTTGAGGCAAAGAAGGTGTTAAGCACCTCTGCCTTATCCTCATCTTTAGTTACTATGTTCTCCTCTGCATCCACCAGGGAGTGGAGGTTGTCCTTGCCCCTCCCCTTGCTTATATATTTGTAGAAGGATTTTTTGTTGTCCTTCACAGCAGTGGCCAGTCTAAGCTCTAAATGGGCTTTTGCCTCTCTGATTTTTTTTCCTGCATGACCTAGCAATATCCTTAAACATTCCATGGGTTACCTGACCTTTCTCCCAAAGATGGTACATCGTCTTTTATTTCCCCTTAATTCATTCAGAAGTTCATTGTCCAACCAGGCTGGTCTTCTACCCCGGCCGCTCACCTTCCAGCACATTGGCACAGCCTGTTCCTGTGCCTTCAAGAATTCTTTCTTGAAGTAGGTACAGCCCTCCTGGACCCCTTCATTTTTAAGGGCTGTTTCCCAAGGTAAATTCTGAGTTAGTTCCTTGAGTAACCTGAAGTCTGCCCTCTGGAAGTCCAGAGTGGAGGTTTTGTTACTGCCCTACTTAGCTTGACTGAATATTGAGAAAACTCAATTATTTCATGGTCAGTGGGCCACAGACAGCCTCCAACCACCAGATCTCCCACCAGCCCTTCTCTGTTGGTAAAAAGAAGGTCAAGGAAAGCGTTACCCCTGGTAGGCTCACACAGCAGCTGGGATAAGAAGCTATCCTCCAGACACTCTAAAACCCTCCTAGACTGCCTCCTCTTTGCTGTGTTAAGTTCCCAGCAGATATCAGGCAGGTTGAAGTCGCCCATAAGAACAAGGTCTGGTGATCCTGAGACAGTCTCTAGCTGCCCAAAGAATAATTCATCAATTTCTTCATCCTGGTTGGGTGGTCTGTAGCAGACTCCAACCAGGATGTAAGCCTTGTTGGTCTTCCCTCTAACTTTCACCCTCAGGCACTCAACCTGGTCATCCTTAATCTCTAGTTCCATGGCATCTAGAGCCTCCCTGATGTACAGGATCACCCCTCCACCCCTTCTTCCTCACCTGTCTCTACTGAAGAGCCTGTAGCCATCAATTAAGAGGACACAGTCTCAGGCTGCGCAAGGGCAGGTTTAGGCTGAATGTTAGGAAGAAGTTCTATACAGAGAGAGTGATTGCCCATTGGAATAGGCTACCCATGGAGGTGGTGGAGTCACCTTCATTGGAGGTGTTCAGGAAGAGGCTTGATGGGGTGCTTGGCTGCATAGTTTAGTTGTTTAGGTGGGTTTGATTGGTTGATGGGTTGGACGTGATGATCTTGAAGGTCTCTTCCAACCTGGTGTATTGTATTATTGTATTATTATTGTATTACAGTGCTGCAGTCATGTGAGTCATCCCACCATGTTTCTGTCATGGCAACTACATCATAACTTTCCTGCTGTAACAAGGCTTCCAGCTCCTCCTGTTTGTTGTCCATACTTTGTGCATTAGTGTACATGGACTTTAGCTGGGCTTCTGATTTCACCCCTGATTCCAGCTTACCACCCCCAGACTCCTGTCCCGGGAGGACTGTTTTTAACCTTTTCTCCCTTTGAATCTAGTTTAAAGCCCTGTATCACACTATTTAAGGCAGTGTCTAGCTAGTATTGCTCCTCTTCTCCTCTCTTCTCTCCTCCTTGAGAAGAGCTCACTCACCTCTTTATCTCATGGTTTCTGTGGGGGAGATGGCTTTCAGATGGCAAGGGAATTCTGAGGTTCATCAGAAGGCCTACTAGGCCTGAGGTAGGGAGTGTAGCTTTGGTCCACTCACAGGCCTACTGAGGGTGGTAGAATTGGAGGATTATGGAAGGATTTGGCCTGGTAGACTCATATTAGTTTGTGAATGTATGCATTCTAAATTTGTAAAAACTTAAGTAGAATTTCCATTTAAACTTCCAATCTAGCTGTGCAGCCTTTTTATTTCTGCACCCCAAAAAGAAGTAGATTATCTTTCTGTCATCTAGTCAGGAGTAGCTTGTGGCTCTAAACCGGGACATCTATCTATTAATTTATATTTAGTACTTCTATTTAATATTTCTTGAATACATGGATGAGGACTTCTGAAAATGCTAGGGGCCAAAGAATTACGTCACATTAAAGTATATAGAGTTAGGGACTGTAGAATGGTGAGCTATTTTGAGTCTGTGACTATAGTATGCTACTGGCGGGTCATAAGATATGGATGGACAACTGATGGAGAGGGAGATAAGGTTAAGAATGCTGAAGGTTTAGCCTGCAGCAGGTAGCACTAGAGGACAAAGAGAGAACTCTAACACACTGTATATGAAGAATATTCAGCTTGAAATAAGCAACTAACACAGAGACTGTGGAAATAACAGGTTCATGACCAAACAAAAGTGTTGAAATAACATGCCATTTTAACTCCTATATCTTGAATCTGCCATTTTCTTACTTCATACATCATTAATAAACTACAAGATTTATTAGGTTGTTTTATGTCAACATTCTGCATTTTTACTTCCCTAGAAACATCAGTTTCAGTATGTGCTCAGTGTTAACTCTTTTTAACAGCTAATAAATTATTCCTTTTAAACAACAACAACAAAGAAAAAACACCCAACCCCAAAAACCTCCACTATTTTTTCAGAGGTATTAGTTTGTACTACTTTATTGGGTAAGCCAAAAATCAGAATTAGGCATTTGTTTTTAAAGCAAAGTAATTAATAGAAATTCTTAATCTTCTATACCTTGTTTGTTTCTCTACCCAGTCTTGTCTCAACTGTAACATTTCTTGAGTTTGCAACATTTATGCTAATATGAGATTACCATATTTTTATATACAATCATTTCTATTTACCTTAATTTAGTTCTATCCTACATATATTCAATTTTACATAGTTTTATTCATTTCTGTTTAGGTATTTCACTCATGCATCACTGCACATAACAAAGATAGCTTCATAGAATTTTCCTTGATGACATCTAACTTTACATTGCTGAGTAGTTGCAGCTTATTGAGAACAGATATTGGCAGGAAGAGGGGGCATTTTTATATTTTCTTCTAATTCACTTTGTACCTCACACATCTTGGCAAAGATGCCATTTACTGAATGTGAAATTCCCATTCAGTGAAATTACTCTGTAATCTATTTCTAGTGATTTTTATATTATTGGTATGTCCTTGTTCTAGGATCTTGATCACCACAACACCCAAATTACTGAATCGATTGCACAGTTGGCAACATTCCCATACGTCACCCTCACACATATGGTTGCACACCTAAACAAGAAGTATTTCTAAACTCTCTCAAGGCTTAGTAGCCTCAAAGTATCCACTTTCTTCTTGGCAGCAATCAGTTTCACAATTAAGCAACATGCATCTCACTCACCATTTTCAATTGCATTATTAATACAATTTAATGAGATATAGACCAATATTATAAACTGTACTTTATGGAGTAACCAGGTATCCTTGTCCTGAAATCCTAAAAATTTACATATGCAGAAAAACTTTTAAACAGTATTATACAGAATAACAGTAAGCCTACTGTAATTTAACATCAACTAAAAAGAAATCTTTATAACTTGTGTCTGATGTATTTGGCTCTATGACTTTGTCTCTAAAGAAATCATCAGTCCTGTGCCAAAGTGTTAATACAACAATATATTCCAGTATTATTTCCTTTGCTTGTCCAGAAGGAGGAAGATAAAACAATTTGCATAGAGACAGTGAGAAAATTGAGTCTCACCTCTTTCCTTACTACCCATGGATCACTCTCTTAATATATGCTACAGCTTTTACAAGTGTCCAAGTGCCTTGTCTATATTGAACTCTTTTTTATTTTCCCTGTAAGCATTCAGATGTAATAAACACTGACACATTATGAAAGCTGTATTTAAACAAAAATTCTAACTATATTTTATCCTGATATCTGGAGATGCTTTACATAAGCAGGGTCTTGTGGATCAGTTTGCATGGCAAGCAAACCAGGAGTAAAATGCAGTATTTCCCATCTGACATCTCTTTTTCACTAATTTCAAACAACAACAACAAAAAAATGTCACAACACAAGAGCAATCCCCCACTCACTCCAGTAGGGTATTTCATTGGCTGCTAATACTATCCATCTAATATAAACCAATATCTACAATGACGAGTAAATAAAGTTCATAGTCCATTCTGGCTGTCTCAGATGTAGATGATTCATATGTCCAAAAACAAGAAACAAGAAGACAGAAAACAATTTGTTTCTCTGCACGTGAGGTGAAGAAAAGGAACAGGGACTCAGGTAATTCAGGGCTCTCAGGGTTCTTAGGGTTCATGCACCACAGATTCCTCATGGATTCTCCTTTGGGTGTGATGTTGTATATGTACAACACTGTGAATTTAAACTCTCTCAGCCAAAGTTCAATTTCCTTGTGAAATACACTCCAAGTGCCGGGTTCTGCACATTGGCCATAACAACCCCAGGCAGCGCTACAGGCTGGGGTCAGAGTGGCTGGAGAGCGGCCAGGCAGAGAGGGACCTGGGGGTGCTGGTTGATGGGAAGCTGAACATGAGCCAGCAGTGTGCCCAGGCAGCCAAGAGGGCCAACCGCATCCTGGCCTGCATTAGGAATAGTATGGCCAGCAGGAGCAGGGAGGTCATTGTGCCCCTGTACTCTGCTTTGGTTTGGCCGCACCTTGAGTCCTGTGTCCAGTTCTGGGCCCCTCAGTTTAAGAAGGACATCGAGACACTTGAACGTGTCCAGAGAAGGGCAACAAGGCTGGTGAGAGGCCTTGAGCACAAGCCCTATGAGGAGAGGCTGAGGGAGCTGGGGCTGTTTAGCCTGGAGAAGAGGAGGCTCAGGGGAGACCTCATTGCTCTCTACAACTACCTGAAGGGTGGTTGTAGCCAGGAAGGGGTTGGCCTCTTCTCCCTAGCAACCAGCACCAGAACAAGGGGACACAGTCTCAAGCTGCACCAGGGGAAGTTTAGGCTGGAGGTGAGGAGAAAGTTCTTCACCGAGAGAGTGATTCGTCATTGGAATGGGCTGCCCGGGGAGGTGGTTGAGTCTCCGTCCCTGGAGGCGTTCAGGAGGGGACTGGATGTGGCACTTGGTGCCATGGTCTAGTTGTGAGGTTATGGTTACAGGTTGGACTCGATGATCTTCAAGGTCTCTTCCAACCTTGGTAATTCTATTCTATTCTATTCTATTCTATTCTATTCTATTCTATTCTATTCTATTCTATTCTATTCTATTCTATTCTATTTCTATTCTATTCTAATTTCACCATTCTCTTGCATTAGCCAGTAATTGTGACCAGGATCTTCAGCAGAAACCACCCATCTGACAGATTTAGCCTCTCCTGAAGGAGAAAAATACCCAAACTGCTTCTCTTTCAAGTCACATGATACAGAGGTTTCACAATCTGACTGTATTCAGGAATGTGCAGTCTCCAAAATCCCACTATCCCTAAGAAAGGTAGAGTTTCTTGCTTGTTCATGGGATTTGCCATGGTAGAGACTCTACCACATCCACTGGAATGTGTCTGCGTCCATCCTGCCACTGCACTCCCAGAAACTGGATCTGTCTGGCAGGTCCTTTCACCTTATCTCACTTAACGGCAAAATCTGCATTCAGGAGAATGTCAATGATTTTGTTACCTTTCTCGAAGACTTCTTCAGCAGTTTTACCCCAGACAATGATGTCATTGATGAACTGGATGTGTTCTGGAGCACCACCTTTCTCCAGAGCATCATGGATCACTGCATGACAGATGCTTGAGCTGTGGATCCAGCCCACTGGCAATCTGTTAAAAGTGTACTGAACTCCTCTCCAGGTGAAAGCAAACTGAGTCCTGCATTCCTCTGCTATGGGGATAAAGAAGAAAGCATTAGCAATGTCTATGGTGGCATACCATTTGGCCTCTTTGTATTCCAGCTCACACTGGAGTTCCAACATGTCTCCTACTGCTGCACTCATAGGTGGAATTACTTTTTTCAGGGCACAGAAGTTGACTGTCAGACACCAGTCTCCATTCTGCTTTCACACAGGCCACACTGGACTGTTGAAAGGTGAATGAGTTTTGCTGATGGCTTTCTGACTCTCCAATTGACTGTGGTGGTGAGAGGTTCAGTTTTCCCACACACACAAAGAAACCAAAGCTAACTCAGTCGGAGAAGCGAAAAGGGATAAGCTATATTTACAAGCAGGATGACATGCAGTGAGTATATACACAATATACAGTATTTACAATATACAGCAAAGAATGTAACACAGAAGACCTTCTCTTCTCCAGCCAGGAGGGTCCCCCCAACTGTACGACCCTTTCTCCCTACCTCCCTTTTTTTCCCAAAAAAGGGTTAGAGAGAGAAAAGGTGATTATTAAGGAGGAAATTCTGTTAGCTCAAAGTATATGCAAGAATTAGTTTCTTGTCTGTTAGTTGAAGGTCAGCACCTGCCAGCACAGACAGAAAACAGCTGTTGCTCAGAGAGACTGAAACAGACAGACTGAACTGAGATTCAAACTGAACTAAAGCTAGAAATTTAAAATTGCATTCTACCAATCTATCAATGAAATTTGTTTAGACTTATCTTTGTTTTCATTTTACAACAAAACATTCAGCCAGAGTGTTCCAGTAACTGTCCCTTTCTTAAAGGCACGGCCTAAAATGGTCAAACTGACGAATCAGATTCTGAATGGGCAACAAAGAGTCACAGCTGGTTCTGTATTGTTTGTCATGCACAGCCTGAGAAACAACCGGCAACTTTATATCCTCTATCTCATGTTGTCCCACAACTGCAGATTCATCAGAAAGCTCAGGTCTAGTAGACAGCTTCAATACAGTTGCTACTCCAAAAGCCCATTTGTAACCCTTAGGGTCTTTGAAATGCCCCTCTCAGAAAATCAGTTCCCAAAATACAAGGTGCATCAGGTCATGTCACAACAGTATGCTTCTTCCACTGTTTCCCAGTTAAACTTGTGTCAACTTGTATCTTAGTCAACTCTTGAGACCCACCAGTGACTCCCAGAATAGTTATAGGCTCTGATCCCTGATAATTTGATGGTATTATGGTGCACTGAGCTCCTGTGTCAACAAAGGCCCTGCATTTCTGAAATGTTGAAGTGCCAGGCCACTGGATGTACACATCCCAATAGATTCTCTTATCCCTCTCCTCCCACTGGCAGGAGGCAGGGCACCCCTAATTATGAGGAATACATCTGCATGTATCATTAGCACAGTGTCCAGTGTTACAATTGGAATCACTCTTGGAGCTATTAGAGTTGTTCTGGGAAACTAAGAAATTAACAGCTAGCCTTCTGGTATTGCTACCTCAGGCTCTGCCACTCTGCAGTTCCAGCTTATATGTCAAATATCTACCCAGCTTATCTAGCATCAGAGCGACTCACCACCTATAAAGAATCACTGTTGGAGCAGAATATAACAAATCTCACAAAACAGATTTATTTTGCTTCCTTAATCTGAGCAGGAATTAATCAATCAATCAATTGCCCCATGTTGGGTGCCAATTTTTAATGTGGTAGCTTGAAGTTTCCCCCAACATTAATTTTCCCAGACCAATTAAGTTAGAAGCAAATGAAGCTGTATTTACAAGCAAAATCTGCACTCTATGGTGGAGTGCAATGAATATGCACAAAATATACAGTATTAATAATATTATAGAAATATTTACAATTAGCAAACAACACGCACACCCTGGCCAAGGACTGGGGGAAGCTACTAGCTTCTCCCTCTCTGCCTTCCCCTTACACCCTGTACAAAAGGGACAAGAAAAAGGAGCAGATAAATCAGACTTAGCCAAGGTCAGCCAAAAGCACTTCATCTCTCCTCAGCAAAGCAAAACAGCCAGAGATGAGAAGATAAGAGAAAAGGAAAGAAATTTTATGGTACAGCTCATCTTATTCTAGATATTTACCCAATTAATTTGTTTAGAATAAACTCTTGTTTTCCTTTTTGCAAGCAATAGTGATTTATGTATATTTTTCTACTCTTCTGCTCAAAATCCGTAACTAAATTTTAAAGGCATCGCCTAAAACCACCACAGGTATTTAAGGATATTTCATCTTCTCAGAGCATTTTTAAAGGACACAACACAGAAACAAGTAGTATCTCCTTGTGGGACAGGTCAGTTGGAGCAAAGAGAGCAGTGTTACCACATGACAAGAGAAGGGAAGGGAAGGTTTAGGAAGGGAAGGTTTGGGAAGGTTTGGGAAGGTTTGGGAAGGGAAGGGAAGGGAAGGGAAGGGAAGGGAAGGGAAGGGAAGGGAAGGGAAGGGAAGGGAAGGGAAGGGAAGGGAAGGGAAGGGAAGGGAAGGGAAGGGAAGGGAAGGGGAAGGGAAGGGAAGGGAAGGGAAGGTTTGGGAAGGGAAGGGAAGGTTTGGGAAGGGAAGGGAAGGGAAGGGAAGGGAAGGGAAGGGAAGGAAGGGAAGGGAAGGGAAGGGAAGGGAAGGGAAGGGAAGGAAGGGAAGGGAAGGGAAGGGAAGGAAGGAAGGAAGGGAAGGGAAGGGAAGGAAGGGAAGGGAAGGTTTGGGAAGGGAAGGGAACGAAGCAAAAGGCTGTTCATGGGGCCATGAAGTATTTTTAGGCATGGGTCCAGAGGGATATTACTCGTTAACTTCCCGTATCGCTCACTGGGCTGGCAGTTTAGATCCTATGGATAGAGGCGAGCCAACAGAAGTGAGGGTCACAAGTTCGGCCGAACTCACTGCCGCGATTAAAAAGCTAGCGTGCGTTCAAGCAATGTACGATCGCGGGGCGTACTCTTCCCCACTAGAAGCCCCAGTTGACCCAGTGCGACTCAAAATCCTAATCCGTGGTCTGCCAACGGGTCTCAAAATTGTCTGTGATGCCAAAAAGGAGGAAATTGAACGAGTAGTCGAGAGGAATAATGCCTCTGCTAATTCCCGGGAACACCAATTAACTTGGGAAGAGCTTCTAATGGCATTATCCCACAAGGGCCGAGACCTGGGCTACTCTGATCATACGCTCACAGCTGAGATTCCCCGTGACAGATGCCATACTGGATTCAATGGCAGCCACGCGGCAACACCCCGAGGGAAAATGCAGGAAGTGCGCCATGCTAAGGCCTCCCCTACTGCGACTTCTGCAAGTTCAAGCAGCAGTCCGGGGTCAGGTCGCAGTCACTGGGAAAGTCCCAGAGGGAGAAATTCCGGCCGCCAGAGAGATAAACAGCGTGCTTCTAATAGATCCTCCTCACCCAGAGAAATGGTATCACCTAGCACGGTCTTTAAATATACCTGAATCCGTGATAGCGCCATTATCAACAGGACTGTTAAAAGGAGTAGTGCTGAGCTTACAAAATAACTCCAGCAGCTGGAAGGGGGACCAATACCAAAGTGACTGCCGTGGCAAGGGGGTGGGAAAGTGACAAACCCTGCAGACACTTTGATGGCTTCGGTGTCATATGGGAATCAAACCCCATCACACAGTCAAAGGGGTGGTGGGAGATAATTAAGAGTACCAATATTGGTTGCGGAGCAAACATTTGTTCTACACTGCTAAGGCAGCATTCCCCGTTAAGAGTACAGTTTAAAGTTTGTATACTGTTTATATAGTGCTAAGGTATTGTAAGTCACTATGTTTGAAAGTGTAATCTATCAAGCAGGTATGATGTAACTTAACCTGTATGTGATAAACCTGGTTCAGGGTAATTCATACTCGAGGCTTATATATGCCCATGGGCAAAGGGGTGGTAATGTGGTGAAGGCACATTCTGCCCAGATACTAGGTGTCCCCTCCTTTAGGAGGAGGACCACTACCAAGTATGGGCATAATTCCAGCTTCACGCTTTCTATAGGCTGAAGCCAGTTGTCTATCAGAGTGCCCATTGGTCAAACCCAGCCTCGAGGAATCTATAAATATTACCCCTGTTGGTAAACAAGTTGCCTCCTCTTCACTTTGCCTCTGGACTTGCTCAGGAGAGCAGGTATCGAACCACTGTCTCTGCCTTTGAGCTTGTTTTTAGCTTCTGTCACACATGCACGCATACTGAAGCCTCTGCATCGTGAGAAGCACTTTGATCGTGAGGATCAGCCCAGAGGAGGACCTTCGCTGAGCCCGAGAAGCCAGCGTCGCTATTAGCCAGTCATATCTCCAAGGGAGCCCATCGTGCTACCGGAGGACTGGATCAGCCCCCGAGGGTAAGATCTGCCCAGTTGTCGGGGAGAAGGGACTGTCTCAAGCGTCGCGCTGTTCCTTTAAGCCCAGGAACGGAGAAGTCGCATTCTCTAAGGCCGTTTGCCACGGGGCCGACCCCATAGCTATTGTCCGACCGGGAACCTCTGAGCCTGTCTATCGGCAATCGTCGCCTCGCCCTGCGGTGCGGGCCGACTCCCAGGGCCGCCCCCACGGACCGAACGCGATCAGGAACCAGTCCAGCGGCAGCAGCCAGCCGGACCCCACCTTGCTACAAACATCACCTACAGAATATCTTCCACGTGCTTTCCACCCACTAGCACTCAGTTCAAAGTATCCGCGTGTGGCAGAGTCATCGCTGACGCGCACAAAGATTGCAATATCGTGTTTTATATTAGCCAAAGGCCGCCCGCGTTCCGCCGAGTCGCCATCCAGTGGTCAAGCGGCGGAACTGCACCCTGGTTATATAAAACACAGAGACAGTCTGTAAATAGTTTAATTAAGTTCTGGTCATAATACTAAGCCATTTATGGAATGTATTTCACGAACGTGCACTAGAACATGTATATAAGTTGTTGATTCATCGGTTATTAATAATTTGATAATAAAATTTCATATTTTCATAATTCATATTTCATATTCATAAATTTAATAACCTCTTCACAACACAGCCCCAACTCCCTCAGTCTGTCCTCACAGGAGAGGTGCTCCAGCCCTCTGATCATCCTCGTGGCCCTTCTCTGGACACCTTCCAGCACGTCCACATCCCTCCTGTAATAGGGCCTCCAGAATTGGAGACAGTACTCCAGGTGGGGTCTCACCAGAGCTGAGTAGAGGGGGAGAAGCACCTCCCTTGACCTGCTGGCCACACTTCTCATGATGCAGCCCAGGATCTGATTGGCTTTCCAGGCTGCAAGTGCACACTGAGAGCTCCTGTTGAGCTTCTCGTCCACCAGCACCCCCAAGTCTCTCTCCTCAGGGCTGCTCTCCAGCCAGTCACTGCCCAGCCTGGATTTGTATCTGGGATTGCCTTGACCCAGATGCAGGACCCTACACTTGGTCTTGTTGAAGCTCATGAGGTTGGCTTGTGCCCACCTCTCCAGCCTGTCCAGGTCCCTCTGGATGGCATCCCTTCCCTCCAGCGTGTCCACTGCACCACACAGCTTGGTGTCATCAGCAACCTTGCTGAGGGTGCACTCAATGCCACTGTCCATGGCACCCACAAAGATGTTGAACAAGACAGGTCCCAGGACTGATCCCTGAGGGACTCTGCTTGTCACTGGCCTCCACTGGGACATGGACCCGTTGACAGCCACTCTTTGGGTGCAGCCATCAAGCCAGTTCTTTGTCCATCTAGTGGTCCATCCATCAAACCCATGTGTCGCCAGCTTGGAGACCAGGAGGTGGTGCGGGACAGTGTTGAAGGCTTTGCTCAAGTCCAGGTAAACGACATCAGTTGCTTGCCCCTCATCTATTAATGCTGTCACCTGCTCATAGAAGGCCACCAGGTTTGTCAGGCAGGATTTGCCCTTGGCAAAGCCATGCTGACTATTCCAAATCACCTCTTCACTATTCTTCTGAGTCATTAGTGCCTCCAGGAGGATCTGCTCCATGATCTTTGCGGGCACAGAGGTGAGACTGACTGGCCTGGAGTTCCCCGGTTCCTCCTTCTTACCCTTTCTGCAGATGGGAGCAATATTTCCCCTTTTCCAGTCTGTGGGGACTGCCCCAGGCTGCCATGGCTTTTGGAATAGAATAGAGAGGGGTTTGGCAACCTCATCTGCCAGTTCTCTCAGCACCCGTGGGTGTATCCCGTCGGGTCCCATGGACTTGAATACTTTCAGGTTCTTCAGGTGATCACCAACCTGTGCTTCACTTATGATGGGCAGTTCTTCCTCCCCGTCCCTGGCATCGTCTGCCATGACACCAGGAGTGTGGCTGGAGGCCCTTGCAGTGAAGACTGAAGTAAAGAAGTGTGGTGGAGTAGGAAGGTTCCCCCCCCACACACAAAAAGAATTCCACAGCTAACTCAGCCGGAGAAGCAGATGAAAGCTGTATTTTACAAGCAGATATGGAATGCAATGAATATGTACAAAAACATACAATATTTACAATATATACAGAAGTATACAGCAATGTATGTAATACAGGAAACTTTTCCCCAACCCCCTCCTGCGGCCAGGGGGTTTGGCCTGCCGCTCCCTTCTCCCTCCCTACCACCCCTTTTTCCCAAAAGGGTTAGAGAGAGAGAGAAAGGAAGGTAATTAAAAGGGGAAAACTTTGTTAAAGCTCAAAGCGAATGCAAAAGTTAGTTTTCTTATCTGGTTAGCAAGAATCGTAGAGAGAAACGAGCCAGCTCACAGCACAGGGGGAAGAAGAAAAAGACTACTGACTGACTCTCCCCGACTGAAAGACTAAACAAAAATTTACAGCCGGGTTCCACCAATGAAATTGGATTAGCATATCATTGTTTTCATTCATATATCAAAATATTCGCCCAGAGTGTTCAGAAAGTGTCTCTTTCTTAAAGGCACAGCCTAAACCGGTCACAATCCACCCCTGCTAAACAATTTCATTGGCTGTTCATACTGTCCATCCAATCTAAAACAACATCCACAGTTTGTAAGTAAAGTTCATAGTCCATTCCGGCTATCCTCAGGTGTAGATGATTCAGAAGTCCAAGAAACAAGAAAAATGGAAAACAGTTTGTCTCTTCGCAGACAAAGCAAAGAAAAGGGAAAACAGGAAAACAGGGAAACAGGGACTCTCAGTTGACTCAGGGCTCTCAGGGTTCGTGCACCGTGGATTCCTCAGGGATTCTTCCTTTGGGCGCAATGTAGCTGTACAACACTCTGAAATTAAACTCTTTCAGCTAAAGTTAAATTTCTTTGTGGAATACACTGAATTTCACCATTCTCTTGCATTACCCAATAAGTGTGACCCGGACCTTCAGCTGAGACCACCCCTCGGACAGGTTTAGCCTCTCCTGAGGAGAAAATACCCAAACAGTTTTACCTAACAGATTCTTTTCTCTAACAACAGGAACTCTATCCCCTTCTACTTTCTGTAGCAGATCTGAGTGTGCAGGTCCAGTTCGGTTCACTGAACCTCTACTATTTACCAGCCAGGTTGCTTGTGCTAAATGCTTTTCCCAGTTTTTCAAAGCTCCACCCCCATGGCTTTGAGAGTGGTCTTCAACAAACCGTTGTAGCGTTCAATCTTCCCTGCAGCTGGTGCATAGTAGGGAATGTGGAATATCCACTCAATGCCGTGCTCTTTGGCCCAGCTCTTTACAAGGTTGTTTTTGAAATGAGTTCCGTTGTCTGACTCAATCCTCTCTGGAGTTCTGTGTCTCCACAGGATCTGTCTCTCCAGACCTGCTGGGGTATTTGCTTTAGCAAATCATGATTATCAATTAATATAATGTGTTTAACAAGGTATTATTAATAGCCTGATAGAACTTAAGTAAACTTCAGTAACCTTTAGTGCATTTTGGTAAGACCTTTAGTAACCTATAGAAGGACGTGCAGGCGTGCAGCAGAATCAGGAGACGTGCTGGTGTGCGGTTGTGCATCACAGGATGTGAAATAGGTTGATACAATGAAGAGACATTGCTGTGTATTTCAGGATGTGAAATAGGTTGATACAATGAAGAGACATTGCTGTGTATCACAGGATGTGAAATAGGCTGATACAATGAAGAAACATTGATTTGCTTTGAAACATTGAAATCATAGCTAAAGGAAGGACAACCAGGACAAAGAACAATGAAGTTACAGTCTGCTGATCCCTCCTCGGAGTGGAGTGTAATTGCTATCAATCGAGCGCTCTTCTGAGCTCGAGTCAGCCCCCCGACCCCGCCCACCATAGGGGCGTCCTCTAATTTCCACTGTGAGGGCCAATGAGTCTCAGGAATGACTGTAACGTCTGCCCCGGTGTCAATTAGAAAAGGTATGTAAATGGTAGTATTACTTGAACTGTTATGGAGAGAACAGGTCCCCGATACCACTGGTGGGCTGTCACATTTTACTGCCAGGGCCACCCAGGGATCTTACCCCCAAGGGGTGGTTGTTGTTGTTCCTGAGTTAAAGGCTGGTCCGGCTGGGCTGTCGGCTGGGCTACAAAGCTGGTAGTTTGTTGTGGGGGTGGCAGGTTTGAAAACGTCGTACCCCGTCCGAGGTTGGTATAGTTGGGCCGCCTCGCATTCCAATTGGGAGAGGGCTGTGTGCGGCCTGATTGCCCCCTCCCCCTCCCGTTTCCCTGGGCCTTAGATCTGCATTCCTTAGCCAGGTGTCCTTTCTTTCCACAAGCCCAGCACAGCCCTCTGAATCGGCTCTCTCGCGGGAGAGAATGCCATTAGTGAATTCTCTAAAAAGGGGCAGTTTGCCACCACATGACCTTTCTGTCCGCACTTAAAGCATACCATCACACTAGTCATTGCAGCCACTGCTGCCTGAATCGGGGCTAAACGTTCCTCCTTTGTGACATGCTTAATCATATCTGCAATACTCGCCCCCACTGGCAGTGACCGTAAGATTTCTTTGGTTATTGCATTGCACTGTTGACGTAAGCATTCCGCCACAACCGGGCCTTTTGCTTCTGCAGGCAGAGATGAGGAGTCAACTGCTGGATGGAGGCGATCTACAAATTGTGTAAAACTCTCGCTCTCACTTTGTTTTATTGTGGACCATGGCGATGGCTTGGCGATAACTCTAGAGACTATGCGTATAGCCTCCCTAGCCGCATGGGTAGTTGCCGCAACTTCAGGGGCCCGAAGACCTTGAGCCTGTGCCTGGGGGTAAGCAGTACTGGATCTGTACCCATTAGCCGCTGCAGGCTGGAGCCGTGGAGCGGGTGGTCTGGCCCAGCCACTTGGGCTAGCTGTCTCGCGCAGTTTTCCTCCCATTCCTGTCTAAAAACAATCATCCCTGCCCCGTCAAAAATCAATCTACAAGTATGTTTTATGTCAAATGGGAGCATGTCGTCCCCCTGAAAAGCCCATCTATAAGGGTGGAGACCATAGCAGAATTAAGCCCTTTGTCTGCGATTGCTTTAACAATCGCTTGCACATCTTTAGGATTTACTGGCGCATAGACCCTTTGCCCCCGTCTGTTACCCGAACCGGGAACGCGAGCGCGTCTGGGGAAGCCCAGCTGGCACATGCGATCGCTATTTGCTTCCAATCCGTAAGCGGAGCTGTTACCCCTCGCGTTTTCTCTTTATTGCGGACAGGGATGCTTTGACTGTTAACATTATCTGCTTCCACCCCTCCAAATCTGAATGTAAGTCCAACTCAGAATCGGTTCCAAGCCACTTGTCCCAACTACCGTCTGATCCAGAGTCAGAGCCCGACTGGCTGGCTAGTTCCGGGTCCCCATACCTTTTTATTATACTTCGGCCCTGCCCATCTCCCTTGCGGGCGGGCTGTTCCCTCCCCTTTGGTCACGCTGCCTTCCACTCGAGCTCTGGCCCCGCCTACCTCCCTTGTGGGCGGGCCGTCCTTCCCTTCTTGGCTCACCACTCCTTCTACTCGGCGGGGTGCGTTCCAGATGTTCACTCTGATTGGCTTTCCGCCCCTCGCTCACGCCCCCTCCCCTTTATCCCTCCCATTCTCCCCCTTTTCCTTTTCATGTGCGCTGATTGACTGTAGCACTCCATCCCTCCCCCCATCGGGAGCGTTCTCGCTCCGCCCTTCTCTTTGTCCGCCGGCGCCATCTTTGGATGTATAGGGGGTGGCTTTGCCACCGCCTCTACGCCCCTGACTTCCTTAGCCAGCTCACCCCAGAAAGGCAGAGCGCACTTCTGGGATTCCACGGGGAGGGTCGGGGTTCGGGGATCAATGGGGTAAAGGGTTCAGGAAGGAAGGAGGCGTGCCATGCTCTCGCGGGTGTTTTGATTCCACGAAATCGTCACTGCCTGGAGCACATGAAGTCTGCGTAGCCGCCCCGATACCCAGTTTCGGAGTGGCCAGCAGACACTCTTTGCTGCCTTCCAAGTTTCCTGCTCTTGTATAGCCTTCTTTAAGGCCTGCACGACCTTCCCCCATGCCTTAAGAACTTTCCCGCGACCCAAAGACATCGTCTCCTCAGCTAACGCCTTAGTGCACTTATCCCACACCTCAGGGTGGAGAATATCCACCGGCTGGTCAATGACCCCGGTTTGTAAAAGCCTCGCAACTGCAAGGGTAAAATCTTTAGCTCTGCATTCGATACCCCACTGCTTATGTAATTGAGATACAACCTTCACAAGGGCTTCCATCTTCCAAGCAGGTCCCAGGGGATCACGATCCGTACTCCTCGGGGCGGCCTTCAGCAGGTGTTCCCCTCCACCGTGCGGGCCCAAAGAATTTAGATTCTTTTTCCCCCTCTTCAGATCCTGGGAGCGTCCTCCCCGCCGGGCTGATCCAGCAGCTCCGGCTGCCGTTCGGCTGTATCCAAGCTGTTCCCGGGTTTCCCGGGTTTCGGCACCACTTGTTGCCTTTGGCTTGATTAACGACCTGGTTCAGAAGCAGTAAAGTAATCGAATGCTGACCACTTGGCACATTAGCACGCTGACACCAATGTGGTGGACGGCAAGTGGCAAATGGCGCTTTATTGGAATGCGACACACTGTTATATAGGGTTGGTTTTACACCTCATTTCCGTCTGCTTACGCCTATGGCCTAGACACTATTAGTCATCCTTATCTTTCCGTACAGCACGATATCTTCCGGCCGCCGGTCCCTAACTACCAACTACTAGCTACCAGCTACAGCCTGCCTAGATGAACAAGGAGCTGCTGGACACACTATCACTTAAAAAGAAACTCTACAGGAAGTGGAGGGAAGGACAGATAGAACAGGGGGTATACAAGGAAGCTGCCCGAGCAGCAAGAGGCCTGGTTAGGAAAGCCAAAGCAGAGTTTGAACTGAATCTAGCCAGGGGGTTAAAGGGAACACTAAGAATTTCTATAGGTATGCTAATGGCAAGAAGAAGACTAGGGAAGGTGTGGGCCCCCTCAGAAAGGAAAGTGGTGAATTAGTCACAAGTGATGTGGAAAAGGCTGAGGTACTCAATCACTTCTTTACCTCAGTCTTCACTGCAAGGGCCTCCAGCCACACTTCTGGTGTCATGGCAGATGATGCCAATGACGGGGAGGAAGAACTGCCCATCATAAGTGAAGCACAGGTTCGTGATCACCTGAAGAACCTGAAAGTGTTCAAGTCCATGGGACCCGACAGGATACACCCACAGGTGCTGAGAGAACTGGCAGATGAGGTTGCCAAGCCCCTCTCTATTATATTCCAGAAGTCATGGCAGAGTGGGGAAGTCCCCACAGACTGGAAAAGGGGAAACATTACTCCCATTTTCAAAAAGGGCAAGAAGGAGGAACCGGGGAACTCCAGGCCAGTCAGTCTCACCTCTGTGCCCAGAAAGATCATGGAGCAGATCCTCCTGGAGGCACTAATGACTCAGAAGAACAGTGAAGAGGTGATTTGGAGTAGTCAGCATGGCTTTGCCAAGGGCAAATCCTGCCTGACAAACCTGGTGGCCTTCTATTAGCAGGTGACAGCATTAATAGATGAGGGGCGAGCAACTTATGTCGTTTACCTGGACTTGAGCAAAGCCTTCGACACTGTTCCGCACCACCTCCTGGTCTCCAAGCTGGCGACACATGGGTTTGATGGATGGACCACTAGATGGATAAAGAACTGGCTTGATGGCCGCACCCAAAGAGTGGCTGTCAACGGGTCCATGTCCCAGTGGAGGCCAGTGACAAGCGGAGTCCCTCAGGGATCAGTCCTGGGACCTGTCTTGTTCAACATCTTTGTGGGTGACATGGACAGTGGCATCGAGTGCACCCTCAGCAAGTTTGCTGATGACACCAAGCTGTGTGGTGCAGTGGACACGCTGGAGGGAAGGGATGCCATCCAGAGGGACCTGGACAGGCTGGAGAGGTGGGCACAAGCCAACCTCATGAGCTTCAACAAGACCAAATGCAGGGTCCTGCATCTGGGTCGAGGCAATCCCAGGCACAAATACAGGCTGGGCAGGGACTGGCTGGAGAGCAGCCCTGAGGAGAGAGACTTGGGGGTGCTGGTGGACAAGAAGCTCAACATGAGCTCTCAATGTGCGCTTGCAGCCTGGAAAGCCAATCAGATCCTGGGCTGCATCAGGAGAAGTGTGACCAGCAGGTCAAGGGAGGTGCTTCTCCCCCTCTACTCAGCTCTGGTGAGACCCCACCTGGAGTACTGCGTCCAGTTCTGGAGCCCCTATTACAGGAGGGATGTGGACGTGCTGGAACGTGTCCAGAGAAGGGCCACGAGGATGAGCAGAGGGCTGGAGCACTTCTCCTATGAGGACAGACTGAAGGAGTTGGGGCTGTTCAGTCTGGAGAAGAGAAGGCTCCGAGGTGACCTCATTGTGGCCTTCCCGTATCTGAAGGGGGCCTACAGGAAGGCTGGGGAGGGACTTCTCAGGATCTCAGGTAGTGATAGGACTAGGGGGAATGGAATGAAGCTGGAAATGGGGAGATTCAGGCTAGATGTGAGGAAGAAGTTCTTCCCCATGAGAGTGGTGAAGCCCTGGAATGGGTTATGCAGGGAGGTGGTTGAGGCCTCGTCCCTGGAGGTGTTTAAGACCAGGCTGGACGAGGCTCTGGCCAGCGTGATCTAGTGTAGGGTGTCCCTGCCCATGGCAGGGGTTTGGAACTAGATGATCCTTGTGGTCCCTTCCAACCCTGACTGATTCTATGATTCTATGATTCTATGATTCTATGATTCTATGATTCTATGATTCTATGATTCTATGATTCTATGATTCTATGATTCTATGATTCTATGGTCTAGATTTAGAATTGGCAAAGGGCCTGGGGATCCAGCCAGCTCGCAAAAGATAAATGGAGCACCTTGGTGGAGGTAGCTATTAGCCCTGCCTGGGGAATATATTGGGAGCCACTGGCCTGATCAAGAGGCAGACAAATGTGTCTAAGGGTGACTGGGATAAAAGACTAGCTCAGTCAGTCTTGCTTGTAAATAATACTTGGAGAACTTATGGCAGCCCCCAGATTAAAGCCTTCTGCCCAGCCAAGCCTATAGTGATTGCTGACCACGTGTCACATTCTAGCGGGCCAACCTGTGCTGGTTAAACTGCCTTCTATAGGGGTTGTGCCCGTGATATTAACTAAGCCCAGGGGCTTATACGCCTGGGAAGCCCTGGATGGCAATGGGAGCCACCCACTGCGTCAGTGTGCAGTGGATTGTCCACAACTATTAACTGTCAAGCCAGCTACTACATGCCAAGGGCCTGGTCCCAGCATGTCGACCAGTATCTGACCAGCACCTGGGAGAGGGAGAACCAGAACCAGATACTCAGGGGACAAAGACACATCACTGGAGTGGCCAATGGATGGCTGCATAATCACCAGAGAATGTGACCTCCAGTCATGATCTCAGAGCACCCAAGGCTCTACCATGAACGTCATTAATGCTCTGCCATGGACTTCACATACAGAGCAATCAATTACTTACTTATATGACTGTGTAGCATTGTTAAGTATTGCTGTTGCTATTGTTATCGCTTGGCATGTAGGAAATGCTGACTTACAAATAGCACACACAGCTCACTGAACTGCAAGGGGTAAGTACCCATCACTATATATATTCCTAGACAAATCTGTCCATGGCCACCTGGCTGGAGTGTTATGGGGTGCTCCAAATCCCCCTTCCCCCACCTCCATCAGCAGAGGTTTAATGGGGAAAGACAAAGGCATGAAATTGCCTTTCAAGGTGCAAAATTGCCTTCCCCTGAGGCTATGTACACAGATGAGCAGGGCATAATTTTGGGGCGGGATTTTCAGGAAAAACAAAGATAACCATATTTTTGCAATTCCTGCCTCATTAATTTAACCACAGTCAAATCAGTAGACATCCTTAGGGGCTCATCAGAGCAAGAATTATTTCAGTTCATGGACCTCACAATGTGCAGTGATTGAAAAATCTTAATCCTTAAAATATTTTTTTCATAGTCTTTAATAAAAATGCTCCCACAACCAATTGACTATTCAAATCTGCTAATGTTTTGATTCTTGAAAATGCATTCTTAGCTTTGTGGGCTGTGAAGCTAATGCTTACTCCACCATTGTTCACAGAGGGTGACACAGCCTGCTCTCAGATACTGGTGTTTCTTATAACTTGTGCTGCACACTTCAGACATATTCCAACTTTATTTTGTATTGCTACTTAATAGTCCATGCTTCTTTATTTGTAGTTCGTAGAATGCAGTTTAGAGGGCTAAAATAATTTGTCATAAGAATGTAAATCTATGCACTTGTATTATTTTTAAATAAACCAATGCACAAATATTAATTGATAGAATTAAAGCTTTGACTGTGTTTAAGTACAACATAGAAAACAACTTTTGAGTGGTCCTTTTTTTTGCAAAAATGTAGTGATCTCTACTGTCAGTGATTACTAAAGTGTTTTATGGGATTGTGTACCCTTAATAGTCACTTCCTTCAGCCTCCTTTTAAGTTTCTTTCAAAATATGAATAAGAATAATGATATACACTCACGTCTTTTAACCTCATGAAGCATAAAATATTAAGCAATAGAAAGTTAATGCACAGGTGAAATATGTCAGTACTTGACTTCACTGGCCAGTCACAACTTCTTTGCTGCATGTTATCTATCACCAATATTTTGTTTATTCAAATGAGAGTCCTTTGGAAAAAACTCTTGCTGTCCCAAAGAAAATTATATGAATTTGATAAATCAAAAATGTCAATAGATGTTTAAATGAAGTACAAAACTGTTGTAAAGTGACAATGTGTGTAATAGCCTGTTGATTTTTAGTAGTGTTTTTAACTATTTGCAGTAGTGTAGTGTTTTAAATTATCTGCAAGGAATCCATTGTTATGATTATTGCCTCTCTTGTAATTTATCTTAAATCCAAGTTTAATTTTAATGTTAGAATGATTAAAATATGAGCCTAGCATGTTCTGTGTTTGAAACACAGAATACATGGTATGAATATTGGCAAGAAGTTTCTCAGCTTTGGGTGATGACAAAAGCATAGAGTAGAGGCGAGGTGAAAATTCATGCCAGCCGATGCATATGCTATTATTCAAGTACCTGCTATTCACTAGCTCATTTTCTCTGCACAAGTATGGTGCCTAGTTGGATTAGAAGGAACAAAATAGAATTAAATGTGAAATCATACATTAACTTGTATTGGGTCTGGACGATCTGGAGTTAATTCTCCCCAGAGCATCTTTCTAGTGCTGTGTTTTGCAGTGCTGTAGCTGGTTACTGCTGAGCCAAGAATCAAGACCATACTTTTCCAATGTTCCCCCATCCCATGACTATGCTGAGAAGTAGGCAACCAATGGCATGAGATTTAACACATCCAAGTGCTGGGTTTTGCACATTGGCCAGAGCAACCCCATGCAGTGCTACAGGCTGGGGTCAGAGTGGCTGGAGAGCGGCCAGGCAGAGAGAGACCTGGGGGTACTGGTTGATGGGAGGCTGAACATGAGCCTGCAGTGTGCCCAGGCAGCCAAGAGGGCCAATGGCATCCTGGCCTGCATCAGGAACAGTGTGGCCAGCAGGAGCATGGAGGTCATTCTGCCCCTGTACACTGCACTGGTTAGGCTGCACCTTGAGTACTGTGTCGTGTTCTGGGCCCCTCAGTTTAGGAAGGATGTTGTCTTGCTGGAACGTGTCCAGAGGAGGGCAACAAAACTGGTGAGGGGTTTGGAACATAAGCCTTGTGAGGAAAGGCTGAGGGAGCTAGGGTTGCTTAACCTGGAGAAGAGGAGACTGAGGGGTGACCTTATTGCTCTCTACAGCTACCTGAAGGGAGGTTGTAGACAGGCAGAGGTTCATCTCTTCTTCCAGGCAGCCGGCACCAGAACAAGAGGACACAGTCTCAGGCTGCACCAGGGCAGGTTTAGACTGGATGTTAGGAAGAAGTTCTATACAGAGAGAGTGATTGCCCATTGGAATCGGCTGCCCGGGGAGGTGGTGGAATCACCATCATTGGAGGTGTTCAGGAAGAGGCTTGATGGGGTGCTTGGTTGCATGGTTTAGTTGTTTAGGTGGGTTGGATTGGTTGATAGGTTGGACGTGATGATCTTGAAGGTCTCTTTCAACCTGGTGTATTGTATTGTATTGTATTGTATTGTATTGTATTGTATTGTATTGTATTGTATTGTATTGTATTAGGAGGGGATACAGCCAGGCCAGCTAACCGAAATTGACTAGAGGGGTATCCCATGCCATATGATGCCAGCTGAGTGAAAGAAGGAAGTGTGGGGACTACATTGATGGACTCTGACCTCTGGAGCAGTAGCTATACATATCGAAGCTCTGCTTTTGGGGGAATGATTGAACATTTTCTGGTAATGGGAAGTAGAGAGCAACATTTTTCTTTGCTTTTGCTTCTGTGTATGGCCTTTGCTTTGGCTTTGCATGCTATTAAACTGCTTCTGTCTTGATTCTTACAGTTTTGTTATATTTTCTTTCTCCCTTGTCTATCTAAAGAAGGGGAGTGATAGAGCAGCTTTGGTGGGTGACTTGCCCCCAGCCAGGGCCAAACTACCACAGAACTATAAGATTTGTTTGAATCTTTAATGTATTGGACTAGGAAGCAACATAATACCACAATGAAATGTGACTTCATTGTTATGGAGTAATAGAATTATCTAGGATATTTTGCAGTATTTAAACTAGTAGATTTCATGAAAGCTGACATTAATGTCCAAACGGTGAAAACCTTTATAAGTATTGCTGAGCATCTCAGTTTGCCCTGGCTGCTTAACTTTCAGTATTAGATCCACAGATAAAAATCTAACCTTTTTAGCATGAAAATCCCATTTCCAATAACAGCATCACAGCTAAGTAACCATCCTCTCAAGAGGGAGGAGGGGAAAGATATGGGTGGAGACACAGGCACCCTGGGCCCTGGGAGCACGGGGTTCTTTGACTTACCAGGCATGGTTAGTCAAGAACAAGGTGAGTCATTATAGCAGCCTACTAGGTCAGTTGCTTGTAGAGACCCAGCCATGGTTACAGCTTGGCCAAAAGTTGTTGTTAGAAAAAACATGGGTACCCAGACAGTGGCCGTAAACATGTAGGCGTCCAGGCCACTGGCTGCAGAGTGCTGGAGCCTGCAATGGAGGGTGGTGGAGATAACACCTGTGTTAGGTATGAACAGGCGAATGGTCTGCTTGGCATGATGACTGAGGTGAACGTAGAAGTGGCAAGACTAAAGACTATGAGGGGATGTGTGAAACAGGCTTGTGGAACCAGGTGTTGCAGACTGCCCCTAGAGAAGGGAAGAGATCAAAGAAACATCAGGAAATGAATAGAGATCCCTGTTAGGAGAAGCAAGGGAAATGCCTCTCAGCGCTTCTCACCTTCCCAGTTGCCCTTGCACAACAAGTATGTGGTACTGGAAATTGACAATGGGGCAGATGAGACTGCAGAAGAGATATCACCCAGAGAATTGCCTAAAGCAAATCAGTCTCCCCCTCCCATTAGGACTTCTACCCTTAAAAAAAATTGGAGGGTAGGTAATTGTTATTGGTGATTTCCTTCCAAGGGAAGCAGAAGGCCCCATATGTCAGCCAGATCTTTCCCACAGGGAAGTCTGCTGCTTCCCTGGTGCCTGAGTCAGAGATGTTACCAGAAGGCTGCCAAGTTTGGTACAGCCCTGATTAGTATGTCTTACTAGTTATGCAGGTGGAAGTGATGAGGTTGAAACCAGAAGTCCAAAATCAACCAAAAGGGACTTCATGGCTATGAGGAGGATGATTGAAAGATCAGGGGCCCAGGTAATTTTTCATCAATAACCTCAATAGCAGGAAGGAATAAGGAAAGGAACAGGAAATTGTGCATGACTAGTAAGTGGCTGAGCGGCTGGTGGCACCAACAGGATTTTGGGGTCTTTTTTGATCTTGGGGAATTTTATATGGCACTGGGTCTGCTAGGAGCATAGGGAGTGTATCTGTCTCAGAGGGGGAAAAGATCCTGACACATGAGTTGGCAGGGTTCATTGGAAGGGCTTTAAACTAAGCTTGAAGAGGGACAGGGTTAAAACCAGGAACACTAGAGATGAGCCAAAGGACAGCGTTCAGTCTGCCAGTCTGCAGAAAGATACACCAGGGTTCAAAGGATGGGGTGATATAAAGGGCCTTCAACCTGTTGTCCTGAAACATGTTGTGAACACTGCAGAGAAGACAAGGTCTTACAGAGCTGAGCCTGGGGCTTCTGAGGTAATAGGATATAGGAGGATAGCTCTCATGAAATGCCTTGGGGGAACAAGGGGAACCCTTCTAAGGAAATATGGACAGCAGCACAGCTGAAGTGTCTCTTTACTGATGCATGGAGCATGGGCAACTAACAGGAGGAGCTGGAATCTACCCTGCTGCAGGAAAGCTACGACATAATGGCAACTACAGAAACTTGGTAGGGTGAATCCTATGGCTGGAGTGTAGCTATCAATGGCTACAAGCTGTTCAGAAGGGACAGGAGAGGAAGAAGGGGTGGAGGTGTTGCCCTCTATCTAAAGAATGGGATAGAGTGCAAAGAGTTGTTGCTAAAAAACTTATATAGTCAATAAAAGGGTTATTTTAATATTCAATATGTGGAGCGATTAATAAAAATTAATAATTTTATTAATCATAAAAATTCCACAAAAAAAATTAAATAAAACCTATTTACAGGTTCGAGATACTCGGTCGTGGAACAGATACCTCATCAGCAGGAAACAAGTAACAATTTGAACAATATGTACAAAAATCCAGAAAAAACAAACAGCACTTTAAACGGTAAAGAAGGGGAACATTGGCAATGAAGCCGGCGATTACCCACAAAGGAGGTGTGTGTGGGGGGGGGTACTCCAGGGCAACAGACCTTCAATAGATACTTACAAAAATCAGATATTGTAATTAATCACTGATCCCGATACCTTGTGGCACACGTTAAGATCTAGACAAAACCAAAATGGCATTGACCACATGGAAGCTGCAGGAGCACAGTTTCACTTTCTGTTGGTGTCTGCAACTTATTGCTGAGACAGGATTTACTCCTGAAGGATTTGTAGCTGAAAGCTTTGTAGAAAGGGGGTTCCACTGCTGCAATCCTTTCCTAGTGGTACTTGCGCCTTGTCCAGTCAAAAAAACTGTCCCAGGGATTCAGCTCCTCTGGGGTTTCGCCTCTCAGCCTGGCAACACGTGTCTATCTGCTCCTAGGCTTTACAGAGCTAAAATAGCAAGGGGTCTTTGCTGTCCTGTCTCGGTAAACTGAAACACAGTTTGGCTTCCAAGCGAAGTTTGTGGCTCCTTCCAGAGTGTGGACCATTGCAAGGCAAGGCTCTGGCTCTTTGGGCTGGTACTTACAGATTTCCAGAGACAATAATGGCCAGTGACAACACAGATTGAGGGATAAAACCCTGATGTTGCAACCTATAGAAAGCCTTCTTTCCCAACATGGCCAAAAGCATGCCCACCTGGCTCATTCTGTCTCTAAAATATGTTCAGGCAAGCCTGAAGAAACAGACCTACTAGCTTCTGCCTCATTGTATGGTTCAGAGAATTTTTGAGGCTTTTTGTGCCTTCAGGACATATCGGGCCAAGACACAGAGTCACAGAATTTACCAGGTTGGAAGAGACCTCCAAGATCATCAAGTCCAAGTGAACACCCGACCCTATCTAATCAACTAGACCATGGCATTAAGTGCCTCAGCCAGTCTTTTCTTAAACACCTCCAGGGATGTCAACCCCACCACCTCCAAGGGCAGCCCATTCCAATGGAAAATCATTCTTTCTGTGAACAACTTCTTTCTAAGATCAAGCCTAAACTTCCCCTTGCACAGCTTGGGACTGTGTCCTCTTGTTCTGGTGCTGATTGTCTGGGAAAAGAGACCAATCACCACCTGACTGCAACCACCCATCAGGTAGTTGTAGACAGCAATAAGGTCTCCCCTAAACCTCCTCTTCTCCAGGTTAAACAACCCCAGCTCCCTCAGTCACTCCTTACAGGGATTGTGTTCCAGATCCCTCACCAGGTTTGTTGCCCTTCTCTGGACACATTCCAGCAACTCAACATCTTTCCTAAGCTGAAGGGCCCAGAACTGGACACAGTACTCAAGGTGTGGCGTAACCAGTACTGAGTACGGGGGTACAATGACTTCCCTGCTCCTGCTGGCCACACTATTCCTGATGCAGGCCAGCATGTCATTGGCCTTCTTGGCCACTGGGCACATTGGTGGCTGGCTAACGGTCAGCCTACTGCCAACTGCTACTACCAGGAACCTTTCTGCCTGACTGCTCTCCAGCCACTCTTACCCCAGCCTGTACCACTGCCTGGGGTGTTGTGGCCAATGTGTAGAACCCAGCATTCAGACATGTTAAACCTATCTGCCCATCTATCCAGCCTGTTAAGGTCCCTCTGGAGAGCCCTCCTTCCCGCTAACACATCAACACCTGCTCCCAGCTTGGTGTCACCTGCAAACTTACTAATAGTGGACTCAATCTCCTCATCCAGATTGTCAATGAAGATATTAAAGAGGATGGGGTCCAGAACTGATCCCTGGGGGACACCACTAGTGACTGGCTGCCAGCTGGATGTGGCACCATTCACCACCACTCTCTGGGCTCGGCCCTCCAGCCAGTTCCTAACCCAGCACAGAGTGCTGCTGTCCAAGCCATGAGCTGACAGCTTGGCCAGGAGTTTGCTGTGTGGGATGGTGTCAAGGGCCTTGCTGAAGTCCAGGTAGACTACATCCACAGCCTTCCCCACATCCACCATAAGAAGAGATAAGGTTGGTCAGGCAAGACCTGCCCTTCCTGAATCCATGTTGGCTGGACCTGATCCCTTGGCCATCCTGTAAGTGCTGTGTGATTGCACTCAGGATGACCTGTTCCATCATCTTGCCTGGAACTGAGGTCAGGCTGACAGGCCTGCAATTTTCTGATTCCTCCTTCTGCCCTTTCTTGTGGATGGGCATCTTGTTGGCCAGCTTCCAGTCATGTGGGACCCCTTTGGTGAGCCCAGACTGTTGAAAAATGATGGAAAGTGTCTTGGGGAGAGGTAACCTATGAAATGTTTAAGGATGTTGCTAGGTTATGTAGGAGAAAAATTAGAGAAACAAAAGTCCATTTAGAGCTTCCACTGGGCACTGCTGTGATTGACAACAAAAAAATGCTTCTATTAATATACTAATATAAAAAGGAGGGGCAAGGACAGCCTCCACTCCTTAGTGGACATAAAGGGCAATATTGTAACTAAAGATGAGGAAAAGGCAGAGGTACTTAACACCTTCTTTGCCTCAATTTTTCATAGAAAGATAGGTTGTCTTCCTGAAAACTGGCCTCCTGAGCTGGCGGATGGAGTCAGGGAGCAGTATAGTTCCCCTGTAATCCAGGAGGAAGTAGTTGGAGACCTGCTTAGCCACTTGGATCCTCAAAAGTCCATGGGACTGGATGGGATCCATTCTAGGGTGCTGAGAGAGCAGGCAGGTGAGCTGGCCAAGCTGCTCTCCATCATTTTTCAACAGTCCTGGCTCACTGGAGAGGTCCCAGAAGACTGGAAGCTGGCCAACATGATGCGCATCCACAAGAAGGGCCAGAAGGATGAACCAGGGAATTACAATCACACAGCACTTACAGGATAGCCAAGGGCTCAGGCCCAGCCAGCATAGATTTAGGAAGGGCAAGTCCTGCCTGATCAACCTGATCCCCTTCTATGATCAGGTGACCCACCTGGTGGATGTGGGGAAGTCTGTGGATGTGGTCTACCTGGACTTCATCAAGACCTTTGACACCATCCCTCACAGCAAACTCCTGGACAAGCTGTCAGCCCATGGCTTGGACAGCAGCACAGTGGTGTTACTCAGGGATCAGTGCTGGGCCCCATCCTGTTCAATACCTTTATTGATGATCTGGATGAGGGGATTGAGGCCATCAGCAGTAAATTTGCAGATGACACCAAGCTGGGGGCAGGTGTTGATCTGTTAGAGGATGAGAGAGCTCTGCAGAGGGACCTTGACACACTGGACAGATGGGCAAAGTCCAATGGCATGAGATTTAACACATCTTAGTGCAGGTTTCTACACATTGGCCACAACAACCCCATGCAGTGTTACAGGCTGGGGTCAGAGTGGCTGGACGGTGGCCAGGCAGAAAGGAAGCTGGGGGTGCTGGTTGATAGTAGGCTGAACATGAACCAGTAGTGTGCCCAGGTGGCCAAGAAAGCCAATGGCATCCTGGCCTGTGTCAGGAATAGTGTGGCCAGCAGCAGCAGGGAAGTCATTGTCTCCCTCTACTCAGCACTGATTAGGCCACACCTTGAGTCCTGTGTCCAGTTCTGGGCCTCTCAGTTTAGGAAATATGCTGAGTTGCTGGAACGTGTGCAGAGAAGGGCAACAAAGCTGGTGAGGGGTTTGGAGCACAAGCCCAATGTGGAAAGGCTGAGGGATGTGGAGTTGCTTAATCTGGAGAAGAGGAGGCTCAAGGGAGACCTTATTGCTGCCTATAACTACTTGAAAGGAACTTGTTTCCAGCTAGGGGTTGGTCTTTCTCCCAGGCAACCAACAACAGAACAAGAGGACATGGTCTTAACCTGTGCAAAGAGAGGTTTAGGATGGATGTTAGGAAGTTCTTCACAGAAAGAGTGGTTCGGAATGGGCGTCCCAGGGAGATGGTGGTATCACCATCACTGGAGGTGTTTAGGAAGAGACTGGATGAGGCACATGGTGCCATGGTCTAGTTGATTAGATGGTGTTGGGTGGTAGGTTGGACTTGATCTCGAAGGTCTTTTCCAATCCGGTTAATTCTATTCTGTTCTATTCTATCTGCTACTTCCCTCATTACCCAGGATAGATCCCATCCAGTCCGATATTCTTGTGGGGTTCCAAGTGGCTGAGCAGGTCTCTAATTGCTTCCTCCTGGATGACAGGGAGACTATGTTGCTCCCTGACTCCATCTGCCAGTTCAGAAGCCCTACCCCCCTCAGTGTCTACTCTCCGAGTTGGAGAGATATGGACTGGGTGGAGTGTTCAGTGGATAATCAATTGGCTGGATGCTCGCATCCAGAGGGTGGTGTCCCTCAGGGCTCTGTACTGGGACCTGTGGTGTTTAATATTTTTGTCAATGACATAGTGAGATCGAGTGCACCATCAGCAAGTTTGCAGATGTCACAAAGCTGAGTGGTGTTATTTATACACCAGAGGGATGATATGTCATCTAGAAGGACCTGGACATGCTGGAGAGGTGGGCCAAGGTGAACCTCATGAAGTTCAACAAGAGCAGGGGTAGGCTTCTGCACCTGGGCAAAACAATCCTCACTATCAATACAGGCTGGGGGATGAGTTAATGGAAAATAGCCCTGTGGAAAAGGACTTGAGGATGCTGAATGAACAAGAAGCTAGAAATGAGCAGTGTGTGCTTGTATTTCAGAAAGCCAAATACATACTGGACTGCATTAAAAGATGCATTGCCAGCAGATCTAAGTGAGGTGATTCTGACACTTTGCTCTGGTGAGGCCTCACCTGGAGTACTGCATACAGGACTGGAGACCTCACTGTAGGAAGGACATGGACCTGATGGAGTGGGTCCAGAGGAGTGCCATAAAAATGATCAGGGGGTTGGAGCACATCTGCTGCAAAGACAGGTTACAATAAAATACAATAAACCAGGTTGGAAGAAACCTTCAAGATCATCGCATCCAACCAATCAACCAATCCAACCCACCTAAAGAACTAAACTATGGCACCAAGTTACCCCAACAAATCTCCTCCTGAACAACTCCCTAGCAACCAGCACCAGAACAAGGGGACACAGTCTCAAGCTGCAACAGGGAAGTTTAGGCTCGAGGTGAGGAGAAAGTTCTTCACCGAGAGAGTCATTCGCCATTGGAATGGGCTGCCCGGGGAGGTGGTTGAGTCGCCATCCCTGGAGGCGTTCAGAGGGGACTAGATGTGGCACCTGGTGCCATGGTCTAGTTGTGAAGTTTCTGGTTTCAGGTTGGACTCAATGATCTTTGAGGTCTCTTCCAACCTTAGTAATACTGTGATACTGTGATACTGTGATGGTGATTCCACCACCTCCCTGGGCAGACCATTCCAATGGGCAATCACTCTCTCTGTACAGAACTTCTTCCTAACATCCAGTCTAAACCTCCCCTGGCACAGCTTGAGACTGTGTCCTCTTGTTCTAGTGCTGGCTGCCTGGGAGAAGAGATGAACCTCTGCCTGGCTACAACCTCCTTCAGGTAGCTGTAGAGAGCAATAAGGTCACCCCTCAGTCTCCTCTTCTCCAGGTTAAGCAACCCTAGCTCCCTCAGCCTTTCCTCATAGGGCTTGTGTTCCAAACCCCTCACCAACTTTGTTGCCCTCCTCTGGACACGTTCCAGCAAGACAACCTTCCTAAACTGAGGGGCCCAGAACTGGACACAGGACTCAAGGTGTGGTCTAACCAGTGCAGGATACAGGGGCAGAATGACCTCCATGCTCCTGCTGGCCACACTGTTCCCGATGCAGGCCAGGATGCCATTGGCCTTCTTGGCTGCCTGGGCACACTGCAGGCTCATGTTCAGCCTCCCATCAACCAGTACCCCCAGGTCTCTCTCTGCCTGGCCGCTCTCCAGCCACTCTGACCCCAGCCTGTAGCACTGCCTGGGGTTACTCTGACCAATGTGCAGAACCCGGCACTTGGATATGTTAAATCTCATGCCGTTGGATTCTGCCCATCTGTCCAGCCTGTCGAGGTCCCTCTGCAAAGCCTCTCTGCCCTCCAGCAGATCAACTCCTGCCCACAGCTTGGTGTCATCCTCAAATTTACTGATGATGGACTCAATGCCCTCATCCAGATCATCAATAAAGATGTTGAAGAGCATGGGGCCCAGCACTGATCCTTGGGGCACACTACTAGTGACTGGCTGCCAGCTAGATGTGGCACCATTCACCATCACTCTCTGGGCTCAGCCCTCCAGCCAGTTCCTATCCCAATGAAGTGTGCTCCCATGAAAGCCATGGGCTGATAGATTGGCCAGGAGTTTGCTGTGGGAGAGAGTGTCAAAGGCCTTGCTGAGGTCCAGGTAGACCACATCCACAGGCCTTCCCACATCCACAGGAATCCCTACATCCACCAGGACGGTCACCTGAGCTCAAGTTAGTGAGGCAGGACCTGCCCCTCCTAAATCCATGCTGGCTAGGCCTGAGCCCTTGGCCATCCTGTAAGTGCTGTGTGATTGCACTCAAGATGACCGGTTCTGTAATCTGGCCTGACTGAAGGCAGGCTGACAGGCCTATAATTCCCTGGCTCTTCCAACTGGCCCTTCTTGTGGATGGGCACCACGTTGGCCAGCTTCCAGTCTTCTGGGACCTCTCCAGTGAGCCAGGACTGCTGAAAAATGATGGAGAGCAGCTTGGCCAGCTCATCTGCCAGCTCTCTCAGCACCCTAGGATGGATCCCATCCGGTCCCATGGACTTGTGGGGGTCCAAGCGGCTGAGAAGATCTCTAACTGTCCCATCCTGTAACAGAGGAAAACTATGCTGCTCCCTGTCTCCTTCTGCCAGCTCTGCAGGCCAGCTGTCTGGAAGCCGTTCTGTCCTGCTAGGAAAAATTGAGGTAAAGAAGGTGTTAAGCACCTCTGCCTTTTCCTCATCCTTTGTTACAATATTCCCCTCCATGCCCACCAAGGAGTGGAGCATCATCAGCCCTTAAAAACAAAGGGGTCCAGGAGAGCTGGACCTACTTCAAGGAAGAACTATTGAAGGTGCAGGAACAGGCTGTGCCAGTGTGCCAGAAGATGAGCCGCCGGGGCAGACGGCCAGCCTGGATGGGTAATGAACTTTTAATAGAACTAAGGGAAAAAAAGAGGGTGTATCATCTTTGGAAGAAAGGGGAGGCAACCTACGGAATGTTTAGGGATGTTGCTAGGACATGCAGGAAGAAAATTAGGGAGGCAAAAGCCCATTTAGAACTTAGACTGGCCTCTGCTGTGAAGGACAACAAAAAGTCCTTCTATAAATACATCAATAGCAAGAAGAAGGGCAAGGACAACCTCCACTCCTTGGTTGACACACAGGGGAACGTAGTGAAAAAGGATGAGGAAAAGGCAGAGGTACTTAACACCTTCTTTGCCTCAATTTTCACTAGCAGGGCAGAACGTCTTCCAGACAGCTGGCCTGCAGAGCTGGCAGAAGGAGCCAGGGAGCAGCATAGTTTTCCTCTGTTACAGGATGGGACAGTTAGAGATCTTCTCAGCGGCATGGACCCCCACAAGTCCATGGGACCAGATGGGATCTATCCTAGGGTGCTGAGAGAGCTGGCAGATGAGCTGGCCAAGCCGCTCTCCATCATTTTTCAGCAGTCCTGGCTCACTGGAGAGGTCCCAGAAGATTGGAAGCTGGCCAGCGTGGTGCCCATCCACAAGAAGGGCCAGTTGGAAGAGCCAGGGAATTCTAGGCCTGTCAGCCTGACCTCAGTGCCAGGCAAGATTATGGAGCAGGTCATCTTCAGTGCGATCACACTGCACTTACAGGATGGCCAAGGGCTCAGGCCTAGCCAGCATGGATTTAGGAGGGGCAGGTCATGCCTGACCAACCTGATCTCCTTCTATGATCAGGTGACCCACCTGGTGGATGTGGGGAGGCCTGTGGATGTGGTCTACCTGGACCTCAGCAAGGCCTTTGACACCGTCCCCACAGCAAACTCCTGGCCAAGCTGGCAGCCCATGGCTTGGACAGGAGCACACTGTGTTGGGTTAGGAACTGGCTGGAGGGCCGAGCCCAGAGAGTGATGGTGAATGGTGCCACATCCAGCTGGCGGCCAGTCACTAGTGGTGTGCCCCAAGGATCAGTACTGGGCCCCATGCTCTTCAACATCTTTATTGATGATCTGGATGAGGGCATTGAGTCCATCATCAGTAAATTTGCAGATGACACCAAGCTGGGGGCAGCAGTTGATTTGCTGGAGGGCAGAGAGGCTTTGCAGAGGGACCTCGACAGGCTGGACAGATGGGCAGAGTCCAATGGCATGAGATTTAACACATCCAAGTGCCGGGTTCTGCACATTGGCCACAACAACCCCAGGCAGTGCTACAGGCTGGGGTCAGAGTGGCTGGAGAGTGGCCAGGCAGAGAGGGACCTGGGGGTACTGGTTGATTGTAGGCTGACCATGAGCCTGCAGTGTGCCCAGGCAGCCAAGAAGGCCAATGGCATCCTGGCTTGCATCAGGAACAGTGTGGCCAGCAGGAGCAGGGAGGTCATTGTGCCCCTGTACACTGCACTGGTTAGGCCACACCTTGAGTCCTGTGTCCAGTTCTGGGCCCCTCAGTTTAGGAAGGATGTTGTCTTGCTGGAACGTGTGCAGAGAAGGGCAACAAAGCTGGTGAAGGGTTTGGAACACAAGCCCTATGAGGAAAGGCTGAGGGAGCTGGGGTTGCTTAACCTGGAGAAGAGGAGACTGAGGGGTGACCTTATTGCTCTCTACAACTACCTGAAGGAAGGTTGTAGCCAGGCAGAGGTTGGCCTCTTCTCCCAGGCAGCCAGCACCAGCACAAGAGGACACAGTCTCAGGCTGCGCCAGGGCAGGTTTAGGCTGGATGTTAGGAAGAAGTTCTACACGGAGAGTGTGATTGCCCATTGGAATCGGCTACCCGTGGAGGTGGTGGAGTCACCTTCACTGGAGGTGTTCAGGAGAAGACTTGATGGGGTGCTTGGCTGTATGGTCTAGTTGTTGGGTGGGTTGGACTGTTTGATGGGTTGGACGCGATGATCTTGAAGGTCTCTTCCAACCTGGTGTATTGTATTGGTTCCCTCTTTGAATATGGGCAGACTTGTATTGGAGCTTGTCCTTGCTCCTCCTCTTGCTATTAATATATTTATAGAAGGACTTTTTGTTGTCCTTCACAGCAGAGGCCAGTCTAGCTCCAAATGTGCTTTTGCCTCTCTAATTTTCTTCCTACAAGACCTAGCAACATCCCTAAACATTCCATGGGTTGCCTCCCCTTTCTTCCAAAGATAATACACACTCTTTTTTTCCCTTAGATCCTTTAGAAGTTCATTGACCATGCAGGCTGGCCGTCTGCCCCGGCGGCTCATCTTCCGGCACACTGGCACAGCCTGTTCCTGCGCCTTCAAGAGTTCTTTCTTGAAGTAGGTCCAGCTCTCCTGGACCCCTTTGTTTTTAAGGGCTGTTTCCCAAGGAACCTTCTGAGTTAGTTCCTTGAGTAGCCTGAAGTCTGCCCTCCGGAAATCCAGAGTGGAGGTCTTCTTGCTCCCCCTCTTGGCTTGACTGAATACCGAAAATTCAATTATCTCGTGGTCACTTGTGCCTAAACACCCTCCAACCACCACATCACCCACCAGCCCTTCCTTATTGGTGAAGAGGAGGTCAAGCATAGCCTTACCCCTGGTAGGCTTGTGCAGCACCTGGGATAAGAAGCTGTCCTCTATGCACTCTAAGAACCTCTTAGATTGCCTCCTCTCTGCTGTATTGTGATGCCAGCAGATACCAGGCAGGTTGAAGTCACCCATGAGAACAAGGTTAGGCGATCTTGAGACAGCCTTAAGCTGCCTATAGAATGCTTCACCAACATCTTCCTCCTGGTTGGGTGGTCTATAACAGACTCCAACCAGGATGTCTGCCCTGCAGGTCTTGCCTCTAATTCTCACCCACACGCACTCAACCCAATCGTCCCTGATCTCTAGCTCAATGGCATCAAGTGCCTCTGTGATGTACAGGGCCACCCCTCCAAACCCTTCTTCCTTGCCTGTCTCTCCTGAAGAGCCTGTAGCCATCAATTGCAGCACTCCAGTCATGTGAGTCGTCCCACCACGTCTCCGTGATGGCAACTACACCATAATTTTCCTGCTGCAACAAGGCTTCCAGCTCCTCATGTTTGTTGACCATACTTCGTGCATTAGTATACATGCACTTCAGCTGGGCTGCTGGTTTTGCCCCTGACTCCAGCTTACCACCCTCAGACTCCTGTCTGGGGGGACTGGTTTCAGCCCCTTCCCCCTTCGAAACTAGTTTAAAGCTCTGTCAATGAGACCTGCTAGTTCCCTTCCCAGAATCTTTTTACCTTTGGGGGACAGGCCATTCTTACGTACCTTTCCCCTCCTCTGGGACAGAGCTACTCCACCTGTTGCCAGCTGACCTGGTGCAGTAGAAAGTTTTTCAAGAACGAAAACCCCAAAATTCTTCAGACTACACCAGCGTCTAAGCCACTTGTTGACTATAGCTGCTGACCTGTTCCTTCTTGTATTCCCTCCTGCAACTAAGGGTGTAGACAAAAAAATTATTTATGCACCTGACCCCTCCATCAGATCCCTCAGGGTCTTGAAGTCATTCTTGATTGCCCTGGGCGTTCTGGTTGCAACATCATCATTCTCTAACTGCATAACTAGTAAGGGATAGTAGTCAGAGGGCTGCACCAGACTAGGCAGCCTTCTGGTAACATCACTAACTTGAGCTCCTGGGAGGCAACAAAGTTCCCTGTGAGTAGGGTCTGGCCAACATATGGGGCCTTCTGTTCCCCTCAGTAGGGAATCACCAATAACAATTACCCACCTCTTTTTTTAAGGGAGCAAGTCTTGATTCCAGGGGAAGGCTGTTTTACCTCAGGCTGTTTCACCTTAGGCTGTTTCACCTTAGGCTGTTTCACCTTAGGCTGTTTTGCCTCAGGGAAAACCCCAGATGGTGTGTCCTCCGGCATCAGAATCACCTCCCCCTCAACCTCCAGTGCCCCATACTTGTTTTCCAAGGGCAGTGGGGAAGGTGAGGGGAGGCAAGGAGGTTTTAATTTGTGTCTTTTGAGAGGAACCTTCGTCCATTCCCCTCTGCTTTTTGGATAACCAGCCTCTGCTGGGGCAGCCTGCAGAGCCTGGTTACTCAAGTTGGTCTCCCTTCTACAATCCTTGACATCTCTAAGTCTAGTCACCTCATCCTTCAATCTGGCCACCAGGTTAAGCAGATAGTCGATCTGCTCACACCTGATGCAGGAGTTGTCCCCACTACCCTGCATCTCAAGTGCCAGGCTCCAGCACTCTCTACAGCCATATGTCTGGACACCCACCTCTTGCTTATGGCACTTGCCTACCTGCTTATATTCCCCCTCAATCTGAGTCGAGACTGATTTTTTGAAGGAGCAATTGCAGCGTGTTACCACCATGCCTGCCCTGCCTGCATGACCTGTTGGTCAAGATTTAGAACAAGTGTGGTGGCGCGTGCCGAGCGAGAGAAGACGGGCAAGATTCCTGCTGGAACAGAGGCTGCCATGAGGTGCCACCGGCTTTTAAATGAGCCGCCAGTGATGTGGGAGCCCGAGTGATCCCAAGCAGGAAGCACGTGGAGAAACGGCCGTGCCAAATCTAGCGGAGTGCTGAGAACTCTGGGGTGCCCTGCCATTCCCATAGGCTGAAAAGGAAAGCAGCTAGTGTTCCCGAGGCTGCTTGTCTCGGTGTGTTCCTGAGCAGGATTCCCGCTGGAACAGAGGTTGAGGTAGATGGGGCTGTTCAGCCTGAAAAAGAGGAGGCTCTGGGGTGATCTAATAGCATCCTTCCAGTACCTGAAGGTGGTCTGCAAGAATCGCAGAATCATGGAATGATAAGGGCTGGAAGAGACCTCTAAAGATCATCTAGTCCAACCCACCTGTAGAGCAGGATCACCTCTAAAAGATCACACTGGAATTCATCCAGGCAGGTTCTGAATAACTCCAGAGAGGGAGACTCCACAACTTCCTGGGCTGATGGTTCCAATGTCCCATCACCCTCACAGTGAAAAATTGTTTCAGAATAGAATAGAATAGAATAGAATAGAATAGAATAGAATAGAATAGAATAGAATAGAATGGAATGGAATAGAATAGAATAGACCAGGTTGGAACAGACCTTCAAGATCATCGTGTCCAACCTGTCAACCAATCCAACCCACCCAACAACTAAACCATGCAACCAGGCACCCCATCAAGTCTCCTCCTGAACACTTCCAATGGTGGCAACTCCACCACCTCCACGGGCAGCCCATTGCACAGGGCAATCACACTCTCTGTATAGAACTTCTTCCTAACATCCACCCTAAACCTCCCCTGGAGCAGCCTGAAACTGTATTCTCTTGTTCTGGTACTGGCTGCCTGGGAGAAGAGACCAATAGCTGCCTGTTTGCAACCTCCCTTCAGGTAGTTGTAGAGAGCAATAAGGTCACCCCTCAGTCTCCTCTTCTCCAGGCTAAGCAACCCCAGCTCCCTCAGCCTCTCCTCATAGGGTTTGTGTTCCAAACCCCTCACCAGCCTCATTGCCCTTCTCTGGACATGTTCCAGCAAGTCAACCTCCTTCCTAAACTGAGGGGCCCAGAAGTGGACACAGGGCTCAAGGTGTGGTCTAACCAGTGCAGTGTACAGGGGCAAAATGACCTCCCTGCTCCTGCTGGCCACAGTGTTCCTGGTGCAGGCCAGGATGCCATTGGCCTTCTTGGCTGCCTGGGCATACTGCTGGCTCATGTTCAGCCTCCCATCAACCAGTACCCCCAGGTCCATGTTTACATGGAACTTCCTATGTCTCATCTTCCACCCATCGTCCTTGTCCTGTCATTTGGCACCAACAATTAAATCCTGGCTCCATCCTTTTGGCACTCACCCTTCACATATTTATAAACATTGATGAGGTCACCCCTCAGTCTCCTCTTCTCCAAGCTAAAGAGCCCCAATCTCCCTCAGTCTCCCCTCACAAGAAAGATGTCCCACTCTGTAGTGGGTTGAGGCAGCCCCCATCCCCACCACAGGCAGAAATAACGACTCTGACAAATGGATTGCAAAAGTGATGGAAAAGTTTAAATAGAAAAGGGTGAATGTGCACAAAGAACCAGAAACAGTGACAGAAGAAACCCCAAAACAGACCCGGAAGCATCCCATCCCCACCTGAGGGTGGGCCCAAGACCCCAGGGCTCGTTCTTCCCTCCCCCCACTGCTAGGCTAGTCTCGGCTGGCCAGGCTTGAGACCGCCCATCCCCCTGGCCTTGCACCTAGCCAGGCCCAAGGCCGGGAGATGTCTCCCCCAGTTACCGGGTGCTGGCAAGGGAAGAAAGAGGAAGTGCCAGACCCCATGCTGGATTTTATAGCAGTGCAGGGGATTGTGGTAGGAGATACCTGGCTTCCTGTGTCCACCCACTGGGCTGGACTTCCAGACACAGGAAGTACACCCTGTAGCAGAGGGCACCCAGCCCAAACCACCACAAACTCCCTTAATAATTTTTGTGGTTCTGCACTGGAATTTTCCAAGCAGTTCCCTGTCCTTCTTGAACTGAGGGGCCCAGAACTTGACACAATAGTCAAGATGCAGCCTCACCATGGCAGAGTAGAGGGGGAGGGGGGAGAACCTCTCTTGGCCTATCAAACACATCCATTCTTATATACTGCAGAATGTCATTTGCCTTCTTGGCCACAAGAGCACATTGCTGGCTCATGGGCAACCTTCCACCCGCTAGGACCCCCAGGTACTTTTTCCCTTCACTGCTCTCCAGCCCCAACCTATATTGATACATGAGGTTGTTCTTTCCCAGGTAGAAGACTCTACACTTGTCCTTGTTGAGCTTCCTTAAATTTCTCCCCACCGAACTCTCCAGCCTGTCCAAGTCCCACTGCATGGCAGCACAACTCTGGTGTGTCAGCCATGCTACCCAGTACTGTGTCATCAGCAAACTTGCTGATAGTGTGCTCTGTGCCCTCATCCAGGTCGTTGATGAATATATTGAACAGCACTGGTCCCAGTAGGAACCTCTGAGAGACTCCATTAGTTACAGGCCTCCAACTAGATTCCATCCCATTGACCACAACTCTCTGACTTCTTTCCTTCAAACAGAACACAATCCACTTCATTACACCTCTCCTGTCCTCCTTGATGCACCAAAGATGACGGAGAGAGACTGTTTACAAGCTGCCTGTAGTGATAGGACTAGGGGCAATGGCTTCAAACTAGAGAAGACTAGATTTAGATTGGATATAAGGAACAAATTCTTTACCATGAGAGTTGTTAACAATCAAACAGGTTGTCCAAGGAGGTGGCTGGGGTCCCATCCCTGGAGATATTCAAGGTGAGGCTTGACAGGGCTCTGAGCAATGTAATATAGTTGAGGATGCCCTGGCTTACTGCAGAGGGGTTTGGACTATATGTCCTTTGGTGGTCCCTTCCAACCCAGACCATTCTGTGTTTGTGTGATTCTGTAATATGACATTTAAGAGTATATATTTTATACCTATGTTAGTAAATATAAGAAAGGAGGAATGAAAAAATGAACAAACCGCTCAGAAATCACTAATGAAGTGACATGCAGTATTTAAGTATTAAGCACTGAATTTCTTGTCCATAATAAATAAGGCAAAGTAATTAAAAAGCCAAATGTTTTTTCTATGTGTTTACATGTTTCAGCACACACTGCCAAAATCTTACTTAATTTAAAGTACTGTTCACAGTGCTTTAAATAGATGAATGATATTTTGATTGGCATTAAGGGATAAGATGTTAGATAATTTACATCTAACACTTTTTATGGATACTCTTCAGATGTCATCATGTGTATTAAAAAAATGAAGATCAGTAAGACCAGTTTCAATGGAAAAAGTTGCGGATATGTGGGACCTTCACAACCTGCTGCAAAGAGCTATCTGTGATAAAAGGAGGTGTTCCTAGGTTCATTTAACAGATTTGAAGACCTCCTGCTGTATTTATTTACACAGATTTATCTTTAAAAGCAAAATACTATAATTCCCAGTTGGACAGAAGCAGGTGCAATGTTTGAAAAGGTCATCTGGTGTGACCATTTTAGGCTGTGCCTTTAAGAAAGGGAGAGTTGCTGGAACACTCTGGCTGAATGTTTTGAAAAACAAAGACAAAGTCTAAATGAATTTCATTGGTAGATTGGTAGAATGCAACTATAAGTTTTAGTTCTGTTTGAATTTCAGTTCAGTTCTGTCTCTTCCAGTCTCCCTGTCTGTTTCACTCTCTCTCTCTGAGCAACAGCTGCTGGATGGAGTTATCCTTGAACTAACAGATAAGAATAATTCTTGCGTATGCTTTGAGCTAACAGAATTTCCTCCTTAATAATTACCTTTTCTCTCTCTCTAACCCTTTTTGGGAAAAAAGGGAGGTAGGGGAAGAGAGGGGGAAAAAGGTGGGGGACCCTTCTGGCTGGAAGAGGGAGTTTTGTTCTGTATTACGTTCTTTGCTGTATATTTCTGTATATACTGTAAATACTGTATATTGTGTATATATCCATCTGCATTTCATTCCTGCTTGTAAATACAGCTTGTCCATTTTGCTCCTCCAACTGAGTTAGCCGTGGTTTCTTTGTGTGTGGGGGGAGAACTTTCTCTCACCACCACATCAGGCAACAGGCATTTCAAAGCAGAGGATGTCTGTTACACTTGCAGGAGCTGCAGGGAAAGACCAGAACACAATCGTATCCTTGTCAGCTGCCCTGAATAGGTCAATGCATGGAGGTGACATGCTCATGTATCACAGTATAACAATGTGGGGCCTTGGACAGACTCTGCCCGTTCATGCTTCACACCCTTCAATGATCAGCCCTGGCCATGAAGGACTTCACAATCCTTAATTTCACAGCAACAAAATGGCAACATTTGGCTATGCTTCTGTCATGACCTACATCATATGGAATTAACGAGAAGAGAGAAACAAAGGCCATGACTCCCTTCAAGGCCTCAGGGGACAAGGAGGGCAGATATTAATTTTGTTATTTTCATGATGATTCTCCTCACCGCATCAAACATGTATAGGGCAGAAGATCCCCACAGCTGAAACGTTATCATCTTTGCCCTACAGCAGAAGAAAATTTCCCCGAACAGCAGTTTTAAGGCAGAGGCTGACAGGAAGTGAGTTTATACCTTTTTACACAGCTTATTGGTGAGCTCACAACATTCCTACAGGGTAGATAAGTAAACAGTAGGATGCGGGTATAGGCAAATCTTATGTTTTCTAAAATGACGGGAGAGCTCCTGCTTGTATGAAAACCAGATGCTAGGTTTTGCCTTATGGTACTCTAATTTGAACATTAGGGATATCACTTGGCTCATGTGCACTCCTTTCTGGAAATGAATAACCAGCATCTATTATAATTTTGGTAAATGGCTTGGGAATTTCTAAATGCAACAACCACACCCTGGTGGTCCTAGATCTGCCCAGAAAATCCATTCTATCGTGTCTGAGGTGTTAACCCAGCAAGTTTAGCTGATTTTAATCACAGTATCACAATATCACAGTATGAACAAGGTTGGAAGAGACCTTGAAGATCATTGAGTCCAACCTGTAACCACAGACCTCACGACTAGACCATGGCACCAAGTGCCACATCCAGTCCCCTCTTGAACATCTCCAGGGACAGCAACTCCACCACCTCCCCATTCCAGTGGCAAATAACTCTCTTGGTGAAGAACTTTCTCCTCACCTTGAGCCTAAACTTCCCCTGTTGCAGCTTGAGACTGTGTCCCCTTGTTCTGGTGCTGGTTGCTAGGGAGAAGAGGCCAACCCCTTCCTGGCTACAACCACCCTTCAGGTAGTTGTAGAGAGCAATGAGGTCCCCCCTGAGCCTCCTCTCCTCCAGGCTAAACAACCCCAGCTCCTTCAGCCTCTCCTCATGGGGCTTGTGCTCAAAGCCTCTCACCAGCCTTGTTGCCCTTCTCTGGACACGTTCAAGTGTCTCAGTGTCCTTCTTAAACTGAGGGGCCCAGAACTGGACACAGGACTCAAGGTGCGGCCTAACCAGTGCAGAGTACAGGGGCACAATGACCTCCCTGCTCCAGCTGGCCACACCATTCCCAATGCAGGACAGGATGCCATTGGCCTTCTTGGCTGCCTGGGCACACTGCAGGCTCATGTTCAGCCTCCCATCAACCAGCACCCCCAGGTCCCTCTCTGTTTGGCCGCTCTCCAGCCACTTCGACCCCAGCCTGTAGCTCTGCATGGGGTTGTGGCCAAAGTGCAGCCTCTGGCACTTGGACTTGTTGAATGCCATCCCATTGGACTCTGCCCATCTGTCCAGTCAGTCAAGGTCCTCTGCAGGGCCCTTCAACCCTCTAACTGACCAACATCTGCTCCTAACTTGGTGTCATCTGCAAATTTGTATGTAGATAGAAGCTGAAACTTTAAAGTACAAAAAAGAGACCCTGGCTATATAAATAAACTTTACAGATGCATGAACTGAAGTGAAAATGAGACTCTAATGCTCTATATATTGCATCCAATAATAGGAGTTTTACACCATTTCTATCAAAACCAGGGTGGTGGTTTTTTTTTTTTTTAATTTTACAGTTTCATTGTAAAATATAAAATTTAATTTTCTCAGGGTTTAGATCCTTTTATAGAAGAGTAAAAGTATACTTCATGAAATCGCCATACACATTGCACTCTGTCCATAAAATCTCCATGTAACAAAACTAATAAATAACATGCATCCAGATATAGCTCTACACCATCCATTTTTCCCCCATTGATTTCTCTAGGAGCTCCTGAGTAGCCCTTTTTGAATATCAAAAGAAGTACTGAGGTGCCCAAACTAAGGTTTTGAAGTCCGGCTATCTGTTACCCAGGTTTTTAAAATCTCATTCAGACTTTTCAGACATTTTAAACTGATATACAATTTATGATTACTCTTATTTTACCATTTTTGAGACTTCATTGTAAAACTCAGAACAGTGTTCTTCCTAAACTGAGGAAGCAAAAGATTTTTTTTATGAGAAAGAGAAATTTAAAAGCCATTGCATGGGTTTCACCCATGGAATATATAAATTAAAATACATCAAAGTTGCAGCTGCATGCAGGATAGCCTTAGCTGGAATCATGAAGTTCAGCGTGCTTTAAATAATTTTAAAATATCAAACCCATTTTTTTTTAAAATCAGCATTTCATGAATAACTGGTCTGCTGAAATCAAGCTGCATTTCATGAATGCATTGATCAAGCAAAGTTGATGCTGCCTCTGAAATTCCATCTTCCTCCTCACCTTGAATGATTACTCTTGCCCTGAATGTGAGAAGAAAGCTAATGCTGTAAAGCCAAATCAGTATTTTTTCAACCAGTGATCTGGTTCACTACCCAGTATGATAGAGATAAGCAGTCAAAATAAGAGAATACTTTGAAGTACTTTTTTTCAGCAGTAGTGATGCTTTATCTGACCAACTATGGCTTTAGCACACTTTGGGATACCTGCAGGTCTGATGCAGAGCCAGAGCATTTCATTAGGGGTTTGACTATTTTGTGTACATTCCAGTTAAAGAATGCTGTATTCAAATGTTCCTCCACTTCTCTCAGTGCTACCAATTGTCCGATGTTTCACAATTTTTGTTTCTTATACCAAAAGAATGTACCAACTGTAGGCAAACGTCAAGTTTTAAACTTCAGGATCCACACCTGTGTATATTAGCTCTACATTAAAAAGAAACCAGGCATAGTCTTAAATAAGAATGTGAATTAATAGTTTCCAAACATATTCAAATGAAAAATACTTTCGGGGGCTTTAAAAAGTACTTACTTTCAGGGATAGATAAAAATTGCTGAAAACTGTGGACTGACAAAATGAATGTTCTGGGAAGTCATGAATAGGAGAGGACAGTAAGTATAATACAAAATATTTGACATTGTCAAATGCAGCAGGTGCTACCCCATAAGCTTTATATAATAGCATAATAATATTGGTACATGAAAAATAAAATAATACTTTTTTTTTTTTTTAAAGAAAGATGAATGGCAATATCATTTGTAAAGGAAACTTCTGTATTACTCCATTTCTGTAGTGCTCTTGAATACTTGTTCTAGTTTACCTCAATGGCTGCTGTCTGTTCTCTGCTTTAACGTGTGTCATTTATATACTTGATTTTTGTGTGGTAAGTTTAATTTTACTGCCCTTCTCTGCTTGCCTAAGAAGTTAGGGAAAGCATAAAGTTCATTGAGCAGCACTGAACAGATTGGACTGAACAATTGTTGTAGGATTCTTGGACCAGTGCAGCAACGAGACTAGGTCTCTTCTCGCAGGAAATGAGCTGCTGGTGGGAGCTATGAGATCAGTGGTCCTTGGCTTTTTAAATAAATATTGTGCATTATCAGAAACCGAGAAAGGATCTTTGTTCAGAAGAAAGTCAGACTTGTGGTCATTTGGGGAGGAAAAACATGGCCTCGTGCAGAAAGAAAAGAGGTTAGCTATGTAAAATCTACAGCTGAAGGACTGAGGACTGTTACCAGACCAGTGAGCCAGGTGGGCTAGTGCCTTCTCTGAATGTGTCTGTCCCCTAAATGTAAAATAGTCAAAAGGCTTATACAGAGAAGCTGGTCAGAGTGGTTTGCAATGCTTCCTTTAAAAAGGACATTTTTTCACTTTGAAAGTTCAAAGGAAAAAGGCCTCTTTTTCATAGCAAACTAAAACTAATCAGTCAGCCACTTTGTATGTAGTGCTCAAATTTGTTTCATGATTAGCTGAATCTGAACTCTCTGGTTTTAGAACTTATGTTTTATTGCAGCTACTGCAGCAGCAACTAGTTCCATGAGTGAATTCATTGGGACACAAGAATTCACATGGCCTCAACTGTATTTGTAGATAGCACACGGAGACAGCCTTCAGTATTTCAAATCAATGATGCATTGCTATTTCATGAACTTAAATGGGAGTTTTCTATATTTGATTTGCACGAAATATAGTTGAGAATCTATATTTGGGTACAATAATTTTTTTATAGCTCTATTTAATAAATTCATGATCAATGTTTTGTTTAAAAAAAATCTTCTAAAGAGACAAATGTAGATGACAGCAATAATTACTATCAATTTTACTTCCAATGTGCTGTATAACATCCCTTTCTCTGCAGGAAAAGGCAAGATGTTCTGCTTCCAAGTCTAGTCCACAGCCTGCTCTGGAGTGTAGAGGCTACCACTGCATTCTAGTGAGCTGCTCCTTATCGATTTTGTTGACGTAAGCTGAGTTTCTGTTTCCAGTAGCTTAGGCATGACCTGGAACAGAGATACTGCAAAGGCATCAATGATATTTGGCACCTACTGGTGAAAACAACAATCAATGTCCTTCCCAAAGTCTACACACATGGTTGCTGTGCTCTGAGCATGAGTATAATTTTGGGAATACTCTAACAGAAATCCACAGTTTGATATGGAGAATTGTACTGTATTTCCTTTTGTACTTTTATTTCCTTGCCTGCTAGAATAAGTTTTCCAGTGGAGGTATTTCTTTATAACAAGAACCTTGAACATACTGAACATATGGTAAATCTACAGGATAGTATTTAAGATTTAGTTACTAATTAAATTTTAGCTGTGCTTGAACCTAAGTTTCCTTCTTAGTTACCAAGATTTGCCAGTTGAACTTACATGTCTTGGAAAGATCTCCTCCATTTTAAAGTATAGTCTTTACAGATTGGTAATTTATTCTTGTATCTTGAATTTTCTTTAGGGAGTGTAGATAAGACACCATATTTTTAGCAGCATTTTAAATTAATTCAGTTTTGGTTTTGTTTCCATTAAATATTTTTAAGAGGTTTTCACTCAAGCTAGAAGATTTACATTACTGTGCAAAAATCTATTATTTTAATGAGTTTATTCCTGCTTTAAGGTATTAATTAAAGCTGGTTGTGGAAGAGGTAGACACAGTGAATTAAAGTAGTGTCCAGGTGAAAGGTTAAGGATTTGCTATCATTATATGAAATGAAGCTCTTTCTGAACACACTTTATTAATGGAAAAACCTCTCTCGCATGCATGCACCAAGAAGTTAATTTGTCAGTGAATCTCTCCTTATCAGGGTTTATTAGCTCTTTTCAATTTTAACAGAAAATTTTTCCTTTAATAACTAGCATATCCATGCCTATCTTGGCTTAACAGTGTGAAATAGTAATGGATTCAGGTATTTTAGCCAACAGATTTCCTTGCTGGACAGAGTAGTAGACTGGAAAAGTGAAGGACAACATCAGTGGAAAGACAGATGAACTTTCAAAGTGAAAAAAAAAAAATTCATGTAAATTTAATTCACATACTGGGAATGGAAATGTCACTGCCTCACTCAGAGGGTTAATCACTTTCTAATTTAAACTGGCAAATTTTATAATGACACTGTGAAATTAGCAGCATTTTATTGTGTTAATTATCTGCAGGACACTACATCATTACTTCTAATAAATGCAAATGAGATTGCCTCTCCTAGGACAATATCGAGGCAAGGTGAACTTTTATTGGCTATTTACAGGATTTGAGACAAATTGTTTCTTCCCCCCACTCTCCCCTCTCATGTAAAGTGCATTGATATGGTTTACTGTATTGTCTTGTTTTCTGTGCATTTTAGTCAATAAAATGTACAGGAGGATTCTAAAGGTCATTACAGCTCCTTGCTTATTTGATCTAATTTTCACTTAAAGCAAGGCTGATGGTAAAAATCAGATCAATTGTACCAGGCTAGGATATAGGCGTGTAGAATCTAAGTATACCAAGAATATTCAACTTTATTTTACAAATTTAAAATGCCTACTAGCATGTACCTTTGTCAAAACAGTCAAAGGGGTGCTTTTCCAGCAGGTCTGTCTCTCAGAATGCTTGATGCTGCAGTGTTAGGCAATACTATGAATGACATTAAGAGGCACTTACAAAACTTTGCCAAGAAGCAAGTGGAGTACTCTTCTTTGGCAGAAAACTCTTATCAGACGAGGATGTATTAAAATGTCAAACAACAGAAAATACAGGTTTTACAGCTATAATAGACAAAATTTAAAATATAAAACTGAGTACATTTCTGGAAATACACTTTCCTTAATCTAAAATATACATAGCTTAATTACTGCATTTAGGTGATCTTGTATTGTTTAAAATTTAAATTTATTAAGGCCCACACTCATAAACTGGCTGCAGGGTCAAGGGCACAGGTAATTTTTTCATCAATACCTTTAGTTGCAGGAATGAATACTGAAAGGAAGAGGAAAGCAGGTGTAATTAACAAGTGGCCCAGAGGCTAGTGCCTCCAACAGAATTTTGAGGTTTTCGATCTTGAAGAACTTTCTATGGCACCAGGTCTGCTGGCAACAGATGGAGTACATCTGTCCCAGAGGGGGATCAAAATCCTAGCACATGAGAACAGCCTATCCCACTAAGGCAAAAGGGTTAGAGGAAGGGAGTTGGCAGGTCTCATTGATAGGGATTTAAACTAGATTTGAAGGGGGAAGGGGCTGAAACCAGTCCCCTAGAGAGAAGTCTGAGGGTGGTAAGCTGGAGTCAGGGGTGAAACAAGCAGCCCAGCTGAAGTGCATGTACTCTAATACACACAGCATGGGTAACAAACAAGAGAAGCTGGAAGCCTTGTTACAGCAGGAAAGATATGATGTAGTTGTATTCACAGAGATGTGGTGGGATGACTCGCATGACTGGAGCACTGCATATGATGGCTACAGGCTCTTTAGGAGAGACAGGCAAGGAAGAAGGGTTGGAGGGGTGGCCCTGTACATCACGGAGGCACTTGATGCCGTTGAGCTGGAGATCAGGAGCGATCGTGTTGAGTGCGTGTGGGTGAAAATTAGAGGGAAGACCAGCAGGGCAGACATCCTGGTTGGAGTCTGTTATAGACCACCCAACCAGGAGGAAGATGTTGATGAAGCATTCTATAGGCAGCTTAAGGCTGTCTCAAGATTGCCTGACCTTGTTCCCATGGGCAACTTCAACCTGCCTGATATCAGTAGGAACTTAACACAGCAGAAAGGAGGCAGTCCAGAAGGTTCTTACAGTGTGTGGAGGATAGCTTCTTACTGCAGCAGCTGCATGAGCCTACCACAGGGGACGCATTGCTTGACCTTCTTTTGATGTATAAAGGTGGGCTGGTGGGACATGTGGTGGTTGGAGGCTGTCTGGGGTCCAGTGACCATGAAATAATTGAGTTTTCAATATGCAGTCAGGCTAAGAGGGGCATCAACAAAACTTCCACTCTGGACTTCTGGAGGGAAGACTTCAGGTTACTCCAGGAACTAACTCAGAAGGTACCTTGGGAAACAGCCCTTAAAAATAAAGGGGTCCAGGAGGGCTGGACCTACTTCAAGAAAGAACTCTTGAAGGCACAGGAACAGGCTGTGCCAATGTGCCGGAAGATGAGCCACCACAGCAGACGGCCACCCTGCTGGGCCAGTGAACTTCAGGGTGAACTAAGGGAAAAAAAGAGGGTCTATCATCTTTGGAAGATAGGTGAGATAACCCATGGAATGATTAAGGATGTTGCTAGATTATGCAGGAAAAAATTAGAGAGGCAAAAACCCATTTAGAACTTAGACTGGCCTCTGCTGTGAAGGACAACAAAAAATTCTTCTACAAATATATTAATGGCAAGAGAGGGGGCAAGGACAACCTCCACTCCTTAGTGGACATGGAGGGCAATATTGCAACTAAATATGAGGAAAAGGCAGAGGTAATTAACACCTACTTTGCCTCAATTTTTAATAAAGATAGGTTGTCTTCCAGACAACTGGCCTGCAGAGCTGGCAGATAGAGCCAGGGAGCAGCATAGTTCCCCTGTAATCCAGGAGGAAGAGGTTGGAGACCTGCTTAGCCACTTGGATCCCCACAAGTCCATGGGACCAGATGGGGTCCATTCTAGGGTGCTGAGAGAGCTGGCAGGTGAGCTGTTCAAGCCAATCTCCATCATTTTTCAACAGTCCTGGCTCACTGGAGAGGTCCCAGATGACTGGGAGCTGGCCAATGTGATGCCTGTCCACAAGAAGGGCCAGAAGGAGGACCAGGGAATTGCAGTCACAAAACACTTACAGGATAGCCAGACAGCATGGATCTCCTGGAGGCACTACTGACTCAGAAGAACAGTGAAGAGGTGATTTGGAACAGTCAGCATGGCTTTGCCAAGGGCAAATCCTGCCTGACAAACCTGGTGGCCTTCTATGAACAGGTGACAACATTAATAGATGAGGGGCGAGCAACTGATGTCGTTTACCTGGACTTGAGCAAAGCCTTCGACACTGTCCCGCACCACCTCCTGGTCTCCAAACTGGTGAAACATGGGTTTGATGGATGGACCACTAGATGGATAAAGAACTGGCTTGATGACCGCACCCAAAGAGTGGCTCTCAACGGGTCTGTGTCCCAGGGGAGGCCAGTGACAAGTGGAGTCCCTCAGGGATCAGTCCTGGGACCTGTCTTGTTCAACATCTTTGTGGGTGACATGGACAGTGGCATCGAGTGCACCCTCAGCAAGTTTGCTGATGACACCAAGCTGTGTGGTGCAGCGGACACGCTGGAGGGAAGGGATGCCATCCAGAAGGGACCTTGACAGGTTGGAGAGGTGGGCACAAGCCAACCTCATGAGCTTCAACAAGACCAAGTGCAGGGTCCTGCATCTGGGTCGTGTCTACCCCAGGCACAAATAGAGGCTGGGCAGGGACTGGCTGGAGAGCAGCCCTGAGGAGAGAGACTTGGGGGTGCTGGTGGACAAGAAGCTCAACATGAGCTCTCAATGTGCACTTGCAGCCCGGAAAGCCAATCAGATCCTGGGCTGCATCAGGAGAAGTGTGACCAGCAGGTCAAGGGAGGTGATTCTCCCCCTCTACTCAACTCTGGTGAGACCCCACCTGGAGTACTGCGTCCAGTTCTGGAGCCCCTAATACAGCAGGGATGTGGACATGCTGGAACATGTCCAGAGAAAAGCCACAAGGATGATCAGAGGGCTGGAGCACCTCTCCTATGAGGACCTTCTCTCTGGAGAAGAGAAGGCTCCGAGGTGACCTCATTGTGGCCTTCCCGTATCTGAAGGGGGCCTACAGGAAGGCTGGGAAAGGACTTCTCAGGATGTCAGGTAGTGATAGGACTAGGGGGAATGGAATGAAGCTGGAGGTGGGGAGATTCAGGCTAGATGTGAGGAAGTTCTTCACCATGAGAGTGGTGAAGCCCTGGAATGGGTTATCCAGGGAGGTGGTTGCGGCCCCATTCTTAGAGGTGTTTAAGACCAGGCTGGATGAGGCTCTGGCCAGGCTGATCTAGTGTAGGGTGTCCCTGCCCATGACAGGGGGTTTGGAACTAGGTGATCCTTGTGGTCCCTTCCAACCCTGACGGATTCTATGATTCTATGATTCTATGATTTAGGAAGGGCAGGTCCTGCCTGACCAACCTGATCTCCTTCTATGATCAGGTGACCCACCTGGTGAATATGGGGAGGCCTGTGGATGTGGTCTACCTGGACCTCAGCAAGGCCTTTGGCACTGTCCCCCACAGCAAACTCCTGGCCAAGCACTCAACACGATCATCCCTGATCTCCAGCTCAATGGCATCAAGTGCCTCCCTGATGTACAGGGCCACCCCTCCAGCCCTTCTTCCTTGCCTGTCTCTCCTGAAGAGCCTGTAGCCATCATATGCAGTGCTCCAGTCATGCAAGTCGTCCCACCACGTCTCTGTGAATACAACTACATCATAACTTTCCTGATGTAGCAAGGCTTCCAGCTTCTCTTGTTTGTTACCCATGCTGTGTGCATTGGTGTACACACACTTCATCTGGGCTTATTGTTCAACCCCTGACTCCAGCTTATCACCCCCAGACTCCTGCCTGAGGGGGCTGGTTTCAGCCCTTTCCCCTTTCGAATCTAGTTTAAAGCCCTATCAATGAGACCTGCCAGTTCCCTTCCTAGAATCTTTTTCACTTTGAGGAATAGGTCATTCTCATACACTGTGATCTTTCCCCTCCTCTGGGACAGATGTTCTCCATCTGTTGGCAGCTGACCTGGTGCAGTAAAAAGTTCTTCAAGATCGAAAAACCCAAAATTCTTTTGACTGCACCAGCCTCTAAGCCACTTGTTGATTACAACAACAGCTGCTGACCTGTTCCCTCTGGAAGGATTTGGATGTAGTTTACCTGGACTTTGGCAAGGCCTTTGACACTGTCCCCCACAGCAAACTCTTGGCCAAGCTGTCAGCTCATGGCTTGGACAACAGCAATATGTGCTGGGTTAGGAACCTGCTGGAGGGCCAAGCCCAGAGAGTGGTGGTGAATGGTGCCACATCCAGCTGGCAGCCAGTCACTAGTGGTGTCCCCCAGGGATCGGTGCTGGGCCCCATTATCTTTATTGATGATCTGGATGAGAGGATTGAGTCCATCGTCTGTAAATTTGCAGATCACACCATGCTGGGAGCAGGTGTTGACTTGTTAGAGGGTGGGAGAGCTCTGCAGAGGGACCTTGACACACTTGACAGAGTCCAATGGCATGAGATTTAACACATCTTAGTGCAGTTTTCTACACATTGGCCACAACAACCCCATGCAGTGCTACAGGCTGGGGTCAGAGTGGCTAGAAAGGCCAGGCAGAAAGGGAGCTGGGGGTGCTGGTTGATAGTAGGCTGAACATGAACCAGTAGTGTGCGCAGGTAGCCAAGAAAGCCAATGGCATCCTGGCCTGCATCAGGAACAGTATGGCCATGTGACCATTTTAGGCTGTGCCTTTAAGAAAGGGACAGTTGCTGGAACACTCTGGCTGAATGTTTTGAAAACATTCAGATATGCTAAACTAATTTCATTGGTAGATTGGTAGAATGCAACTTTAAGTTGTAGTTCAGTTTAGGTCTCAGGCTCAGTCTGTTCTCTCTGTTCCTGTCAGCCTGTTTCTGTCTCTCTCTGAAGCAACAGCTGCTGGGCGGAGGCAGCCTTGAATTAACAAAGCTAGCCAGATAAGAAAACTAATTCTTGCACATGCTTTGAGCTAACAGAATTTCCTTCTTAATTACCTTTTCTCTCTCTCTAACCCTTTTTGGGAAAAAAGGGAGGTAGGGAGGGAGAGGGGGGTACAGGGGCCGGGGGGAGCCCTCCTCTGGCTGCAGGTCTTCTGTATTACGTTCATTGCTGTATATTTCTGTATATATTGTAAATACTGTATATTGTGTACATATTCACAGTATTTCATTCCTGCTTGTAAATACAGCTTGTTTCATCTGCTTCTCCGACTGAGTTAGCTGTGTTTTTTTTGTGTGTGGGGGAGAATTTTTCTCACCACCACATATATTTTAATTGGTGCCCAACGTGGGGCTTGTGGATAATTGCTGTCCAGAAGCAGGGCAAAATTTGCTTGATTTATTGTCTGCTCAAGTCAGAGTTGAAAACATGAAAATGTTTTGGATTTTAGAGCATCTGATTTTTTCAATTTTTACTGTCCTGATCTACAAGCACTTCCTAGGATTGATTTGCCATCACTTAGGCAGATACTTAATGTATAAATTATATTTAAGGTTTAAGTATAAGATTCAGCTTCTCTGTGACCGGTGTCTGGGATTCTTTTGGCTTAATAGATACGGAAATGTAATGGTGAGAACTCTTCCCATAGAGATAAAGGAGTTTAAGATTCCAGTGGGTAAAAGAGTAGTTTTAAGTGATGGCTGGGATCCAAAGGTGGTTTATTTTATATGTGCAATCCTGCTGTTGGTGATAATTAATGTGTGCTTGTTAGTAGTTCTCATAGGGGAGAGGAAGGTATCTAAGGCCAGTTTCGTTGTCAAGCGTAGATCAAAGAGAAGAAAGCATAGCTCTAACTCTACTCCAGAGATCTCGAGTGATGAGGAGAATGGAGAATCTGTATGAGTATCACATTATCACAGTATCGCAGTTTCGCTAAAGTTGGAAGAGACCTCGAAGATCATCGAGTCCAACCGGTCACCAGAGACCCCATGACTGGACCATGGCACCAAGTGCCATGTCTAATTCCCTCTTGAACACCTCCAGGGATGGTGACTACACCACCTCCCCAGGCAGCCCATTCCAATGGCGAATGACTCTCTCAGTGAAGAACTTTCTCCTCACCTTGAGCCTAAACTTCCCCTGGTGCAGCTTGAGACTGTGTCCCCTTGTTCTGGTGCTGGTTACTAGGGAGAAGAGGCCAACCCCTTCCTGGCTACAACCACCCTTCAGGTAGTTGTAGAGAGCAATGAGTTCCCCCTGAGCCTCCTCTCCTCCAGGCTAAACAAACACAGCTCCCTCAGCCTCTCCTCATAGGGCTTGCGCTCAAGGCCTCTCACCAGCCTTGTTGCCCTTCTCTGGACACGTTCAAGTGTCTCAGTGTCCTTCCTAAACTGAGGGGCCCAGAACTGGACACAGGAGTCAAGGTGTGGTCTAACCAAAGCAGAGTACAGGGGCACAATGACCTCCCTGCTCCTGCTGGCCACACCATTCCTAATGCAGGCCAAGATGCCATTGGCCTTCTTGGCTGCCTGGGCACACTGCTGGCTCATGTTCAGGTGGCTGTCGATCAGCACCCACAGGTCCCTCTCTGTTTGGCAGCTCTCCAGCCACTCCGACCCCAGCCTGTAGCTCTGCATGAGGTTGTTGTAGCCAAAGCACAGCCCCGGCACTTGGACTTGTTGAATGCCATCCCATTGGACTCTGCCCATCTGTCCAGTCAGTCGAGGTCCCTCTGCAGGGCCCTTCAACCCTCTAACTGACCAACATCTGCTCCCAACTTGGTGTCATCTGCAAATTTGCTGATGACTGTCTCAATCCCCTCATCCAGATTGTCAATGAAAACATTGAAGAGGATGGGGCCCAGCACTGATCCCTGGGGCATGCCACTGGTGACTGGCCTCCAGCTGGAGGTGGCACCATTGATGACCACTCTCTGGGCCCGGCCCTCCAGCCAGTTCCTAACCCAGCACAGAGTGTTGCTGCCCAAGCCATGATCTGACAGCTTAGCCAGCAGTTTGCTGTGGGGGACGGTGTCAAAGGCCTTGCTGAAGTCCAGATAGACTGAGTTAAAAGTAGATCAGTTAAAGATAGAACTAAAAAGAACTAAATAGATAGAACTAATAAGTCCATTGGAAAGGCTGTTTTAAATGGTGTTGGTGGTAGTTCTGGCAATCAGCCAGCTGCAGCGGCAGTGGCAGTGCCTAACATGTTGGCTCCCATGTCCTCGGCAGACATTAGAGAGGCCAAGCCATTTCCTTCTTCTTCTTCAGCAGAACTGGAAGTGTCCTCCACAGCAGCTGATCCATCTCAAAACCTGTCGACTTCTGTTAAGGCAGCTGTAAATTCAAACACAGCTCCAATTAAGCAAGTAGCTGTTTTAAAAAATAGAAGTGGAAAGAGCAAAGCTGATCCAGGAGCTGATAGGGGTGAAGAGCAAGATGCTGATGCTGGTGAGGGAACTTCTGCTGAAAGAGACCCTGCTGAGAAGGAGGAGAAGGTTTGTCTTAAAGATATAGCTGAGTTATTGAGATCATCACTGGATGGAGATGCAGGGCAAATTGCTGGTAGGACAGCAGCTAGTGGTGGTGTTCTGAGCTTAAAGAGATCCTTAGGAGAGTGACAGTAGGATTATTGGGACAACAAGTTCAGGAGGAGGAGGCAGGGGAGGAGACAGATGATATTCAGAACTGTTCTTCACCAAGGGAAGAGTTTCAAAACGTGTGCAAGGATTACATCAGAGCAGATAATGAGCCAATTCTAGCTTGGCTTGTTAGATGTTATGATACAGGTGCCCCAGCTCTAATGGTGGGAGACAAGTCAGCAGCTCAAGTAGGAACTCTCTCAAAGGATAACGGAATAGATAGACATCTAGGTAGGACTCTTGGTGAGGTTACTCTGTGGATACACCTTTTAATGGCAACTCTCATGAGATATCCTTCCCGAGATGATCTTCCATGGAATCCTAAACCCTGGACTACCATAGATGAGGGAATTAAACATCTGAGAGAATTTGCTGTCAGAGAGGTACTTTGTGGTGGTCATGAGACTCTGAATCCTGATGAAATCCCTGTAGGAACTGGTCTTGCTAAAAAGCTCATCAAACTTGCTCCTCCTAATTATGCAAATATTCTGGCAAGCAGAATTGTGGCAAGAAATTATGATGGTGGAGCTTCTCCTACGGTTGGCCAATTCACTGATCAGATGAGACAATTGGAGGACAGCATGACACGTGTTTCTTTGGTTTCAGCCATTGAAACTCTGTCTGGAAAAATTGAGAATTTCATGAAAGAGCTGAAGGATGAATTTAAAAATACCATATCCCAATTGACACAAGGAAATAATTCCAGTTCTTCCTCCAGATGGATACAAGTTTCCTCTGTGAGGAATAGACGTCCTCCAAGGATGTCATTCCAAAACAGGTCATTCCAAAACAGATCCAACCAAAACAGACCACCAAGGCAATCACGTGCGAGTATTTGGATAACTCTGCGTGATCAGTTTGGTGAGAACATGAACAGATGGGATGGTCAACCAACTGCTAATCTTTTCAGGAGGCTGAGGGAACTGCAAGGTGGCAGAACCCGAGGTAGCAATACCAGAAGGGTAGCTGTTACTTCTACAGTTCCCCAGGACAACTCTAATAGCTCCAACAGTGGCTCCAGTTCTAACACTGCACACTGTGCTCATTGCACATGTGGGCATGTTCCCCATAACTAGGGGTGCCCTGCCTCCCGCCAGGGGGAGGAGAGGGGTAACAGAGATAACAGAATCTATTGGGATGTGTACATCCAGTGGCCTGGCACTTCACAATTTCAGAAGTACAGGGCCTTGGTTGACACAGGGGCTCAGTGCACCATAATGCCATAAAATTATCAGGGATCGGAAGCTATAACTATTCTGGGAGTCACTGGTGGATCTCAAGAGTTAACTAAGGTGGAGGTTGATATAAGTTTAACTGGCAAACAGTGGAGGAAGCATCCAGTTGTGACCGGACCTGACGCACCTTGTATTCTGGGAATTGATTTTCTGAGAGAAGGGCGTTTCAAAGACCCTAGAGGTTACAAATGGGCTTTAGGAGTAGCATCTGTAGAAACTGATGGACAAAAACTGAAGCTGCCTGTTAGACCTGAGCTTTCTGATGAATCTGCAGTTGTGGGACAACACAAGATACAGGACATTAAATTGCCGGTTGCTTCTCAGACTGTGCATCACAGACAATACAGAACCAACCGTGACTCTTTGTTGCCCATTCAGAATCTGATTCATCAGTTGGAGAGTCAGAAAGTCATCAGCAAAACTCATTCACCTTTCAACAGTCCAGTGTGGCCTGTGCGAAAGCAGAATGGAAAGTGGCATCTGACAGTTGACTACCGAGCCCTGAATGAAGTAACTCCACCTATGAGTGCAGCAGTACCAGACATGATGGAACTCCAATATGAGCTAGAATCCAAAGAGGCCAAATGGTATGCTACCATAGACATTGCTAATGCCTTCTTCTCTATTCCCATAGCAGAGGAATGCAGGCCTCAGTTTGCTTTCCTCTGGAGAGGAATCCAGTACACTTTCAACAGATTGCCAATGGGCTGGATCCACAGCTCAAACATCTGTCATGTAGTGATCCACGATGCTCTGGAGAAAGGTGGTGCTCCAGAACACATCCAGTTCATCGATGACATCATCATCTGGGGTAAAACTGCTGAGGAAGTCTTCGAGAAAGGTAACAAAATCATTGACATTCTCCTGAATGCAGATTTTGCCGTTAAGTGAGATAAGGTGAAAGGACCTACCAGAGAGATCCAGTTTCTGGGAGTGCGGTGGCAGGATGGATGCCGATACATCCCAGTGGATGTGGTAAATAGAGTCTCTACCATGGCAAATCCCATGAGCAAGCAAGAAACTCTATGTTTCTTGGGGATAGTGGGATTTTGGAGACTGCACATTCCTGGATATTATCAGATTGTGAAACCTCTGTATGATGTGACTCGAAAGAGAATCAGTTTCCACTGGGGACCTGAACAACAAGCAGCTTTTGACCAGATAAAGTAAGAGGCAGTTCAAGGAATGGGTCTGGGACCTCTCCGAGATGGTCCAGACATTAAGAACATTTTGTACACGGCTGCAAGTGACAATGGTCCAACCTGGTGCTCGTGGCAAAGAGCTCCAGGTGAGACACATGGATGACCTCTTGGTTTCTGGATTTGAAGTTACAGAGGTTCAGAGGCTAATTATACTCCAACAGAGAAAGAGATTCTAGCTGCCTATGAAGAAGTAAAAAGGAGCAAAGGTTCCACACCACATCATGCCACAGATTCCACCTGGTCTAAGTGGATGGCTCTGATAACACAGAGAGCTCGAATGGGAAATCTTGAAAGACCTGGTCTGGTGGAGGTGATCTCAAGTTGGCCTGAAGGTACCAACTGTACTAAACCTCCAGAGAAGAGAGCAACTTGTGCTGAGGAAGCTCCCCCTTACAATGACCTTTCTGATGAAAAATATGCTTTATTCACAGGTGGTTCCTGTCGTCCTGTTGGGAACAAGCGAAGGTGGAAGTCTGCAGTGTGGAGTCCAACACACGGAGTTGCAGAGGTAAAGGATGGAGAAGGAGAATCCAGTCAATTTGCAGAGGTAAAAGCTGTCCAGCTAGCTCTCGATGTAGCTGAACGTGAGAGATTGCCAAAGCTCTGTCTCTACACCGACTCATGGATGGTAGCCAATGCTCTGTGGGGTTGGCTAAAGAACTGGAAAAAGAATGGTTGGCAGAGAAAAGGAAAGCCCATTTGGGCAGCTGACCTATGGCAGGACATTGCTGATCGAATTGAGGGAATTCCAGTGAAGGTGAGACACATTGATGCTCACATTCCTAAGAGCAAAGCTACTGAGGAACAGCAACACAACCATCAGGCAGATTCAGCTGCAAGAGTTTCTCCAGTAGACATGGACTCTGATCTTGATCTCGACTGGAAACACCGAGGTGAAATATTCTTAGTTCCGTGGGCTCACGATTCGTCAGGACATCAAGGCAGAGATGCAACCTACTAGTGGGCTCGTGACAGATCCATAGACATTTCCATGGATGCTATCACACAAGTCATCCATGACTGTGACATTTGTGCTGCTATTAAGCAGGCAAAGTGAATTAAGCCCTTATGGTATGGTGACAGATGGTCCAAGTACAAGTATGGTGAAGCTTGGCAGATTGACTACATCACTCTACCACGTTCTCGTTCTGGTAAGCAGTATGTGCTTACTATGGTAGAGGCAAACACTGGATGGTTGGAAACTTATCCAGTTCCACATGCAACTGCATGCAACACCATTCTTGGTCTGGAGAGACAAGTCCTGTGGAGACACGGAACTCCAGAGAGGATTGAGTCAGACAACGGAACTCACTTCAAAAATAATCTTGTGAAGATCTGGGCCAAAGAGCACAGCATTGAGTGGATATTCCACATTCCCTACTATGCACCAGCTGCAGGGAAGATTGAAGGCTACAACCGTTTGCTGAAGACCACTCTTGAAGCCATGGGGGTTGGATCTTTGAAAAACTGGGAGAAACATTTAGCACAAGCAACCTGGCTGGTAAATAGTAGAGGTTCAGTGAACCTATGAGCCCTATGAGGAGGGGCTGAGGGAGCTGGGGTTGTTTAGCCTGGAGAAGAGAAGGACCAGGGGTGACCTCATTGCCCTCTACAACTACCTGAAGGGTGGTTGTGGACAGGAGGGGGTTGGTCTCTTCTCCCAGGCAACCAGCACCAGAACAAGGGGACACAGTCTCAAGCTGTGCCAGGGGAGGTTTAGACTCGAGGTGAGGAGGAAGTTCTTCACTGAGCGAGTCATTCGTCATTGGAATGGGCTGCCCGGGAGGTGGTGGAGTCACCGTCCCTGGAGGTGTTCAAGAGGAGACTGGACATGGCACTTGGTGCCATGGTCTAGTTGTGAGGTCTGTTGGGACGGGTTGGACTTGATGATCCTTGGGGTCTCTTCCAACCTTGGTTATACTGTGATACTGTGATACTGTGATACCTGCACACTCAGATCTGCTACAGAAAGTAGAAGGTGATAGAGTTCCTGTTGTTAGAGAAAAGAATCTGTTAGGTACAACTGTTTGGGTATTTTCTCCCTCAGGAGAGGCTAAACCTGTCCGAGGGGTGGTTTCACCTGAAGGTCCGGGTCACACTTATTGGGTAATGCAAGAGAATGGTGAAATTCAGTGTATTCCACAAAGAAATTTAACTTTAGCTGAAAGAGTTTAATTTCAGAATGTTGTACAACTTCATCGCATCCGAAGAAAGAATCCATGAGGAAATCTACGGTGCACAAACCCTGAGAACCGTGACAGCCCTGAGTCAACTGAGAGTCCCTGTTTCCCTGTTTCCCCTGTTTCCCTTTTCTTTGCTTCATCTGCGAAGAGACAAACTGTTTGCCATTTTCTTGTTTCCTGATATTCTTGGACTTCTGAATCATCTACACCTGAGGATAGCTGGAATGGACTATGAACTTTACTTGCAAACTGTAGATATTGTTTTAGATTGGATGGACAGTACGAACAGCCAATGAAATTGTTTAGCAGGGGTGGATTGTGACCATTTTAGGCTGTGCCTTTAAGAAAGGGACAGTTGCTGGAACACTCTGGCTGAATGTTTTGAAAACATTCAGATATTCTAAACTAATTTCATTGGTAGATTGGTAGAATGCAACTTTAAGTTGTAGTTCACTTTGGGTCTCAGGCTCAGTCTGTTCTCTCTGTTCCTGTCAGCCTGTTTCTGTCTCTCTCTGAAGCAACAGCTGCTGGGCGGAGGCGGCCTTGAATTAACAAAGCTAGCCAGATAAGAAAACTAATTCTTGCACATGCTTTGAGCTAACAGAATTTCCTTCTTAATTACCTTTTTCTCTCTCTCTAACCCTTTTTGGGAAAAAAGGGAGGTAGGGAGGGAGAGGGGGGGTATAGGGGCTGGGGGGGGGGAACCCTCCTCTGGCTGCAGGTCTTCTGTATTACGTTCATTGCTGTATATTTCTGTATATATTTTAAATACTGTATATTGCGTACATATTCACTGCATTTCATTCCTGCTTGTAAATACAGCTTATTTCATCTGCTTCTCCTATTGAGTTAGCTGTGGTTTCTTTGTGTGTGGGGGGAGAAGTTTCTCTCAGCACCACAGGCCAGCAGCAGCAGGGAAGTCATTCTTCCCCTGTACGCAGCACTGCTTTGGCCACACCTTGAGTACTGTGTTCAGTTCTGGGCCCCTCAATTTAGAAAAGATGTTGACTTGCTGGACAAGAAAGCTGGTGTGTGTCTTGGAGCGCAAGACCTATGAGGAAAAGCTGAGGGAGCTGAGGTTGCTTAGCCTGGAGAAGAGGAGGCTAAGGAGAGACCTTATTGCTGTCTACAACTACCTGAAGGTTGGTTGTAGCCATGCCAGAACTGATATCCTCTCCCTGGCAACCTGTGACAGAACAAGAGGACACAGTCTTAACCTGTGCAAGGGCAGGTTTGGGCTGGATTTTAGGAAGAATTATTAAGAGTGATTTGCCATTGGAATGGGCTGCCCAGGGAGGTGGTGGAGTCACCATCACTGGAAGTAAGAGGAAACTGGATGAGGCACTTGGTGCCATGGTTTAGCTGATTAGATAGGTTGGGTGATAGGTTGGACACAATGATCTCAAAGGTCTTTGTGCTGCACTTTGGCTACAACAACCCCATGCAGAGCTACAGGCTGGGGTCGTAGTGGCTGGAGAGCTGCCAAACAGAGAGGGACCTGGGGGCACTGGTCGATGGTAGGCTGAACATGAGCTAGCAGTGTGTCCAGGTAGCCAAGAAGGCCAATGACATCCTGGCCTGCAACAAGAATTGTGTGGAAAGCAGGAGCAGGGAAGTCATTGTGCCTCTGCACTCAGCACTGGTTAGGCCACACCTTGAGTCCTGCGTCCAGTTCTGGGCCCCTCAGTTCAAGAAGGACATTGAGACACTTCAACATGTCCAGAGAAGGGCAACAAGGCTGGGGAGAGGCCTCAAGCACAAGCCCTATGAGGAGAGGCTGAAGGAGATGGGATTGTTTAGCCTGGAGAAGAGGAGGCTTAGGGGAGACCTTATTGCTCTCTACAGCTACCTGAAGGGTTATTGTAGCCAGGGGGAGTTGGTCTCTTCTCTCAAGGAACCAACATGCGAACAAGAGGACACAGTCTCAAGCTGCACCAGGGAAAGTTTAGGCTCAAGGTTCTTCACTGAGAGAGTCGTTCACCATTGGAATGGGCTGCCTAGGGAAGTAGTGGAGTCACCATCCCTGGAGGTGTTCAAGAGGGGATTGGACATGGCACTTGGTGCCATGGTTTAGTCATGGAGTCTGTGATGAAAGGTTGGACTTGATGATCTTTGAGGTCTCTTCCAACCTTGGTGATTCAATGATTCTATTCTATTCTAGTCTAGTCTATTCTATTCTAGTCTAGTCTAGTCTAGTCTTGTCTAATCTAGTCTATTCTACTCTAGTCTAATCTAGTCTAGTCTAGTCTGTTCTAAACTCTCTATAGAAGGACAGTGGAGGTTAATGGAAATGTTAACATTTTCTAGGGCAGAATTTGTGAAGAAATTTCTGAACATTTTAATATTTATCTGATCCTTCTGGCTACCATTATTTTCGTGTTGAGAATACAGGGGAAAATGAAACAAAATCAGAAACAAGAAATCTTCCAATTGCAGAATGAGAGTGTTTACTTGATAGTACAGCCCTGTCAGGAGTTTGGTGGTTTTCTGAGCCACAATTGCTTCCCTCCAAATTGCTGTCTCTATATCAGTGTCAGTATCATTCAGGGTTGGAAGGAACCACAAGGATCATCTAGTTCCAAACCCCCTGCCATGGGCAGGGACACCCCACACTAGATCACGCTGGCCAGAGCCTCATCCAGCCTGCTCTTAAACACCTCCAGGGATGGGGCCTCAACCACCTCCCGGGATAACCCATTCCAGGGCTTCACCATTCTCATGGTGAAGAACTTCCTCCTCACATCTAGCCTGAATCTCCCCATCTCCAGTTTCATTCCATTCCCCCTAGTCTTATCACTACCTGTTATCCTGAGAAGTCCCTCCCCAGCCTTCCTGTAGGCCCCCTTCAGATACTGGAAGGCCACAATTAGGTCATCTTGGAGCCTTCTTTTCTCCAGACTGAACAGCCCCAACTCCTTCAGTCTGTCCTCATAGAAGAGGTGGTCCAGCCCTCTGATCATCCTTGTGGCTTTTCTCTGGACACATTCCAGCACATCCACATCCCTCTTGTAATAGGGGCTCCAGAACTGGACGCAGTACTCCAGGTGGGGTCTCAGCAGAGCTGAGTAGAGGGGGAGAATCACCTCCCTTGACCTGCTGGCCACACTTCTCCTGATGCAGCCCAGGATCTGATTGGCTTTCCAGGCTGCAAGTGCACATTGAGAGCTCATGTTGAGCTTCTCGTCCACCAGCACCCCCAAGTCTCTCTCCTCAGGGCTGCTCTCCAGCCAGTCCCTGCCCAGCCTGTATTTGTGCCTGGGATTGCCTCGACCCAGTTGCAGGACCCTGCACTTGGTGTTGTTGAAGCTCATGAGGTTGGCTTGTGCCCACCTCTCCAGCCTGTCAAGGTCTCTCTGGATTGTATCACTTCTCTCCAGTGTGTCTGCTTGTGGTGGTTTGAGCCTTAACTGGGAATTAAGAGCTGAGGTGGGGGCAAGGCTGAGAATCTCTCCCCCACTCCCCCTTCCTCCCTCCCAACAGAGAGCAAAAAAAGGGAAGGAGCAAATCCACCAAACAATAAGTTGGAGTCGGCTTGGAAGTAGAGAGGTAAAGAGTTTTCTTTACACTATATACATATATAACAATAACAGGAAAGGTTCACAAGGGCAAGGAACAAGGATGGATGGGAGGGGGACCAAAAAACGAATAATACAAAGCCAGTCTTTCTCTGAAGAGGCACTGAGGCAGCAGGGAGAAGGATCAGGTCCAACCACGTGGCACAGGATCAGGAGGGCAGCTGCAGTAGCTCTCATCCAGCGGAGGCAGGAGCCAAAGGGAGAGCTAATAGCTACGATGTCCTGCTTTTTATACCTTAGCTGGGCAGGGAGGGGGGAGTGGAACAGACTCAATTTCTCAGAGGAGAAATGCCCTGCAGGGAGTGCAAAGTACCTGCAAGTCCTCCACCCTGCTTTGTTTTTTTGTTTCCAGAATGGACATTAACCCACCACACTGCTGCACCACACAACTTGGTGTCATCAGCAAATCTGATAAAGACTCACTCAATGCCACTGTCCATGTCACTGACAAAGATGTTGAACAAGACAGGTCCCAGGACTGATCTCTGTGGGTCTCCATTTGTCACTGGCCTCCACTGGGACATGGACCCATTGACAGCCACTCTTTGGGTGCAGCCATCAAGCCAGTTCTTTATCCATCTAGTGGTCCACCCATCAAACCCCTGTTTCACCAGTTTGGAGACCAGAATATGGTGCAGGACAGTGTCGAAGGCTTTGCTCAGGTCCAGGTGAACAACATCAGTTGCTCGCCCCTCATCTATTAATGTTGTCACCTGTTCATAGAAGGCCACCAGGTTTGTCAGGCAGGATTTGCCCTTGGTGAAGCTATACTGACTGTTCCAAATCACCTCTTCACTATTCTTGTGAGTCAGTAGTGCCTCCAGGAGGATCTGCTCCATGATCTTTCTGGGCACAGAGGTGAGACTGACTGGCCTGTAGTTCCCTGGTTCCTCCTTCTTACCCTTTTTGAAAATGGGAGTAATGTTTCCCCTTTTCCAGTCTGCGGGGACTTCCCCAGACTGCCATGACTTTTGGAATAGACTAGAGAGGGGTTTAGCAACCTTATCTGCCAGTTCTCTTAGTACCTGTGGGTGTATCCTGTCGGGTCCCATGGACTTGAACACTTTCAGGTTCTTCAGGTGATCACAAACCTGATCTTCACTTACAATGGGCAGTTCTTCCTCCCCGTCCCTGGCATTGTCTTCCATGACTCCAGGAGTGTGGCTGGAGGCCCTTGCAGTGAAGACTGAGGTGAAGAAGTTTTTGCAAACCTCAGCCTTTTCCACATCACTTGTGACCATTTCACCAGTTTCCTTTCTGAGGGGGCCCACCCCTTCCCTAGGCTTCTTTCCGTTAATATACCTCTAGAAATTCTTAGTGTTCCCTTTAACCTCCCTGGCTAGATTCAATTCAAGCTCTGCTTTGGCTTTCCTAACCAGGTCTCTTGCTGCTCGGGCATCTTCCTTATACACCCCCTGTTACAGCTGTCCTTCTCTCCACTTCCTGTAGAGTTTCCTTTTAAGTAATAGTGTGTCCAGCAGCTCCTTGCTCATCCAGGCAGGCCTTCTAGCATTCTTTCCTGCTGTTCTCTTTGTGGGTATACATAGCTCCTGGACACAGAGGAGGTGGTCCTTGAATACTGACCAGCTGTCCTGGGTCCCTCTTCCCTCCAAGGCTTTGTCTCACAACACTTTGGCTAGCAGATCCCTGAAGCATTCAAAATCTGCACGCCTAAAGTCTAGGGTCATAAACTTAGAATAGGTCCTCCTGATTGCCCTGAGGAGATTAAATTCAACTGCTTCATGGTCACTGCCGCCAAGGCTGTCTCTGAGCCTCACATTGGTTACCAGCCCTTCCCTGTTGGTGAGAACAAGGTCCAGCATAGCACCTTTGCTTGTTGGTTCCTCTACCACTTGGAGGAGGAAGTTGTCTTCTATGCAGTCCAGGAACATCCTGGATTGCTGGTGCCTTGCTGTGTTGTCCCTCCAGCAGATGTCAGGGTGATTGAAATCAGCCATGAGGACCAGGGCCTGTGACCTGGAAGCTGCTTCTATTTGCCTGTGGAGGGCCTCATCTACTTGGTTCTGCTGGTCAGGTGGCCTGTAGGAGAACCCCACAGTAATATCTCCTTCCCCTGTCTTGCCTTTAATTTTAACCCATACACTCTCAACCAGCTCATCATGCCTCCCAGGTGGAGCTCTGCTGATTCCAGCTGGTTATTGACATAGAGGACAACACCTCCTCCTCTCCTTCACTGTCTATCCTTCCTAAAGAGCTTATACCTGTCTATCCCTACATTCCAGTCATGGGAATCATCATATGATGCTATTAAAACATGACTGCATATCTTGGCCTGATTATTTATTAATCATCAACACTCACTGCCCACAGAAAAAAGACAACTCTCAATATAGATGCTAAACCACCTAAGACTTGAATCTGATGTCTGCTAATGATAGTTTTGATTGTTTTCCTGTGATAATAACAGCTGTTCATGAATCTTTTGTGATCTTAATCTTTTTAGCTGTCACTACATAGGTAAGCATTTCCCAGGTTGCCATGATGTTTAGGATGGTCTCCTTCAACCAAGCCAGATAGGTCATGGCTCACCAGACCCAGTTCCTCAGAAATAGCCTCCTTAAGCCTTTTCTCCTGGAAATATCTATAAACAGTTGAAGGTCATAATTGTTCACTTGCAATATCAATATACCATTGAATTGTGATTAAAAGCACTATCAGATTAAGTCTTCAGTCATACCCTCAATTATCTTCAAAAAATGATGAGCTGTTTTAACCTCCCTGTGGCTGTTAAAAGTTGCTTGAAAATGCATAGAATCATGGAACCAATAAGGTTGGAAGAGACCTCAAAGGTCATCAAGTCCAACCTGTCACCACAGACCTTATGACTACTAAACCATGGCACCAAGTGCCACGTCCAATCCCCTCTTGAACACCTTCAGGGATGGTGACTCCACCACCTCCCCAGGCAGCCCATTCCAATGGCTAACAACTCTCTCAGTGAAGAACTTTCTTCTCACCTCAAGCCTAAACTTTCCCTGGTGCAGCTTGAGACTGTGTCCTCTTGATCTGGTGCTGGTTGTCTGGGATAAAAGACCAACCCTCTCCTGGCTGCAACCACCCTTCAGGTAGAGAGCAATAAGGTATTCCCTGAGCCTCCTCTTCTCCAGGCTAAACAAACCCAGCTCCCTCAGCCTCTTCTCATAAGGCTTGTGCTTGAGGCCTCTCACCAGCCTCGTTGCCCTTCACTGGACATGTTCAAGTGTCTCGAAGTCCTTCTTGAACTGAGGGGACCAGAACTGGACGCAGTACTCAAGCATCTTGGTATGAGGTTATTAAGATAAACTTTGTGGAAATTTTGTCAGCTATTTTTTCCTTAAACGATCCACTTTATTTGCTTTGCACCCTGGTGTGTATTGAATCAGAACACAACATGACTCAAAATTGAGGTTGAATGTGAAGTTCAACAGAAGGAATTTTGATAATGTCCCCTAGTCCTGGGCTAACTTGCTGTCAGTTTGACGTGTCCAATAGCTAAATTAGCCTCTTCTTACTAGAGAAGTGGTAATGTATGTGGTCAATACCTCAAAATATCTTGGAAAAAAGAGGATTTTGAGGTGAATAAGAGGACACAAAGGAAACAATGCCATTACTTTCTCATGTGAGAAATTGTATTGTGGCTGACACAAAAGGAAATGCAAATAAGTTCCATTCATTATCTCTCCCATTTACACCTTTAAAAATGCAGGATATTGGATAAGATACTAGGCAGCGAACTGTCAGGGCAATATTATTAAGTTCCTAAAGGAGAAAACAAACAACTGAAAGCTGATGTTCTAGTAGCTGAGGAAACCCCACTCCCTGTCAACTTTAGCCATCTGCCCTCCCCAGCCAGATGTCTCTTAATAAGGTAATAGTCTAAATGCAAGAAAACATAGGAAACAGCAAGGCTTCAGGTCAGTTAAGGCTTCCAATAATATGCTAGTATATAATTCGTGATGACTAAAATCTGACCGTGTCCTAGATACTGTCTTAGATACCCTAATTAGAAAAAGAGGCCGTGTTTTAACGGTACTTATAACCTCACATAATTTATCTTCAGGTTTTCTAGAGGATAGGAAGAGGCAGAACTTAATTTCATTTGTGCTTCCCTGGCGTTTCTTGTATTTCAAGTCCTCAGTCTTTTATCCCACTACAATGTTGAGGTTTCCTGGAGCACACAAGTTGAGGTTTCCTGGAGCACACAAGCCCAGGGTACAGATCCTGAGGAAGAGAGGAGAAAAATGAAGTCTAAAATATCCTTTGCAATTCAATAAGCAGCAATACATAACTGAATTAAGAGATGGAACAAATACGTTTCCCACTAATGTGGAAGAACATCACAAAAGGCACTGGAGCTGGCTATGCTATAAGCAGAGGGTCTGCATCCTGTGCGTTCATACCTTGGGGAAAAGATTACATTTGGTAGCCTGAACTCTAACCAACATTTAAACTCAATTTAAAAAAGTTAGTCTTTTAATACACAATGGGCAATTTAACAATCATATTGAAAAGCAAATCCAGAATGAAATTATACACATGCCAAAAAGTTAAAATATTTATGATAGTTACTATGTACTGCCATAGGGCTGATATGCCTAATGTAACAGATGGGCTCTGAATTTACCATACAAATCCTGTATTTAAAATTATTGAAATAGGTGAAATAACTAATAATAAGCATTCTTTATTTCTGCCTGTATATTAAACTCTATTCTAATTTCTGGTATTCTAAATTATGTTCTACTCAGTCCTCTTGAAGGATTGTTTCTACTGGTTGGACTGAGAATTGCATTCTAATCGTAACAAGGCTGGTTGAGCTGAGTTATTTGCTGTTATCTCTAAACTATGGTAAGGTTGACCATCTCACAAAATGCAAAGCTCTGTCTTGTACTGTTGTACCTTCTTTGCTGAAAGCACACCATCACCCCGCTTTATTTAGTTAGTTATTTATTCCCCCCCTGCTTTTCTGGTGCTCAGAGCAAAATAATAATTGGTGCTGGTTTTGTTTTCTTGGTGGAAGACCACAGTTCACCAGCTCTGTTCCTACTGTTCTGAAATATACAGCTAAGGGTCAGGTGCTGCTGTTTAATGTTCAGTGGTTCACTTCTATGTCCTTTACCTCTCCTACTAGGGCATCTTTCTCTTTCTCCCAAGAAGAGGATGTAGCAGCAACTGAAAGAGTAGAGAAAAATGAATTGCATAATGAACCTCATGTTTTTGTAAAATACTCACCTGGACAAACAGCCAGCTGGGAAGATAACATAATACCACTGATGGATAACTGAATGTAAATGGGTAGAAAAGTTTTTAGGACTGCTTCTGCTAGATGCAGCTTCTTACAGTGGTGCTTTTTCACTGAATAAATTCCCACTGAGCGCCTGTTTAAGGTACAGAGCTTGGAGTTTTGGGGATTTTGCAGTACATCTGAAAAAATTTGATATATGTGTTTCAAAGCATAGTCAGAGAAAAGTGCATTTTTTTCCCTGCTGTGTGTTTTGTTTCAAAAGGAAAGGGCAAACTGATTAGATGTATTAGGATAGAAGCTTCCATATGCTTTCCTGCCAAAACTCAAAGATCTATAAAGATATACCTACTCCATGTATACTGTATTTGTGTATCTATGTGTATCTGCACAAAAGTGTGTATCTCTCAAAAACATAATTTACTTTTTAACTACATTTATTTTTTATCCAGACATTCTACAGATTAATTTTTCATTGCATCACTTATCCCTTTATTTTAAAATAATTTTTCTACTTCTTTATTACAAAATGGTTCATGGAAGAAAAAATTCTGTTGTTCTCAACTGAATATCAAACTGTGCTTGCTTCTTCCCTGAGGATGATAAAAAAAACCAAACAACAAAACAAACAAACCCCCCCTAAAACCAAGGGCCCCCAAATAAACTAATAAGCAAACAAACAAAAAAGCCCACTAACAACAAGACAAACCAACCCCAAATTTCTTTGATTTTTAAGGCAAAAAGAATTAAATTTTTTATCTGTCATTGTACTGCATCCATAACTACAGCCTGCTAAAGATGTATATTTCAGAATCTCATCTGCATTGCTAAACAGTATTTGAAAGATAACATAGTTACTTTGGTATAAAATAATGCTATCAACTCCCCCCACCAAAGTGTGAGCAACTTTTTGTTTCCAAAAGATTAAATAATTATTAGAGTAATCTAAAAATCTACTGACTCAGGACTTGATTTGAACACTGATTGGATCTTTAATGATCTCAGAGTATGTCTTTGAAATTTGTCTGTATCTGAGGAAAACAATTAACAAAAAAGATGTAGCTGTACATATATTAGCTACGTGGAGAACCCCAAGTGGATCAATGCTGACACTATATGATAACATCACCTTGCTGATCTCTGTTTCTTCAGAAGTGTACAGACTGATTAATAAAGTAGGTGGACAGCACTGACAAGTGTCTGTGATCTAGCTCCTAGAAGGCTTATTCCTAGCTTGTTGAAAAACAACACACAGTGCCACCTGGCAAAATTTGACCTGATCAGAGCCCTCAGCAGAGTGCCAGTCTGGAACAATAGTGACACATTAGGGGTCAGGTAAGAAATTAATTTACCTAACTGTGAATAAAGGCTAACCTGATGTCTTCTCTGCACTGTGTCATATACAGGACAGTTTGTTTCAGTTAAACTAAGAAGTGATCCGAATATTTACCCTTTCCCTCACCCTTCAAGCCAAAAAACCAACATCTGAAGAAATATCCCTGTCACAGAAGAGGAACTGTTGCCTAGCTTACTCCCTCTGAAAAGACAGCAGATATGCTGAGTCTGGGAATTGAAGTTTTATTTCTTAATAAAGTATGTAGTAGCCTACACCTAGCCTACAATCTTCCAGTTTATGCACTTTGCATAGGAACCATGATACTTCACTAAAAAGCTACCATCTTGGAGCTTGAATGCAGTGCAATGCCAGCATTACATTTTATCTATTAAAAACCTTATTTTTGCTGTAGTTATTTTTATTGCACTTATCTGCATCTTTCCTCCTTATATTATTTCCCACTGGACATAAGACAACCAAACAGAACATATTTTAAAAAATGAGGCCGTATTTTCATTTCTTATGATAACATCATAATATTTTGCTGTTTTTTATAGGTTGAGGACTAAGTGTCCTATGATAGCAGGGGTTAGACAGTGTCCTGTCTAGCAGGGGCTAGACGGTCAATGAACACCATCAGTGTTCATAACACCTAGAATCAGGCTTTACATGAATCACATAAACATTACAGAAAACTTGGGCATTTTCAACTTCATAACCTCAGTACTGTAAGAAGACTGGCAGATGTAGTGAGAAAAGGGTTAGTGTAAAACACGTGTTAAACAGTTGTTCTACTAATGAAATTTTCCAACATATTTTTCTCTGAAATGTTTGAGGAAGGTGGATGTTTGGACCACGTGAGACAGAATTGGCTGTGTGAATATCAAATTCTGAGAACTCTTTTTCCTTTTCTATTTTAACCACAGGAAAATTCAACCTCAGACTTGAAATTAGAGTGCAAACTAGCATAGTGAAGCACAACTGAAGTATGCCAAATCTGAAACATGAACTGTAAAAAATCGGTATAAGCAAGAAGTCTCTTGTCATGGTCAAATAGAATCAAATATGTTATATGTTACTGTGAGGATCATGAGACACTGTAACAGGTTGCCTGGGGAGGTCGTGGATGTTCCCTCCCTTGAGGTGTTCAAAGCCAGGTTGGATGTTGAGCAACCTGGTCAAGTGGAAGGTGTCCCTGCACATGGCATGAGGGTTGGAATTGGATGATCTTTAAGGTCTCTTCCAATGAAAACCATTCTATGAATCAATGAATCTGAATTCTATTCTATGAAATACTTAAGAGTATGTTAAGTTTTGCCCAGATAGAAATGGTTTTTGTAAGGGGGTTAATAGAAAAACAAGCAATACTGAAGCTGGTAGATGGTGGCACACTCAGTATATGTAATTCTAAAGCAACAGTATAAAGTTCCATAAAAGTATTAAAAGCCATGCACAGAGGTCTGCATGATGAGGTCAGTAGAGAGAAGGCATAACATGGGAAGAGATTTGAATACCAGGGGAAAAAAAAAGAAGGAAAAACAAGTCTACCCCAACAAAAAACAAAACCAAAAACACCTAAACCAAACCAAACAAAACAGACCAGTCAACCAACTAAATAAAAACCCATCAAAAAACCCACCCCATGCCAAATAAAAAAGAAATAGAGGTTTAAAACTGTGTAAGAGATAGGAATGTCATGAGGAGCATGACAAAGAAAGTAACTATTGCTAGGAGAATATGCTCAAAGAATGTAGATTAATAATAAAAATATATGAGAGGAGGTTTCACAGGAACTAAACCAGACATGTCAGGTATCTACTATCTTCTGTTCACATAACAATGCAATAGCAGCTAAAGTTTTCTTGATTTTCTTTTCAAATCACTGTGCCTGTGTACATGCATGCAATTGTGTGACTGTACAAATCACTTAAATGCAGAAGGCAGTGGAGCAGAACAGAGCAGCTGTTTAAAACTGCACAGAAATAAGACATGATACTTTAGGACAGGAAGCAAAGGAGAATATGTTACCCAGCTGAACCTGCAGAAGGGGGTTATATGTCAACAGAAAGCAATTATCAGAACTGGAGTATTTCCAGGACAATAGAACTAACAAAAGGGTATAATCATTATTGCCTGAAATTGAATATAATACAGGAATTAGACAGAGATAACTTGTTCAGAAAAGGGAACAAGATGAGATGGCAAAAGAAATTGGACAAGGTTACTGTAAAAGGCATGATCTCCCAACAATGAGAGATTTCAGATATAAGCTAGGTCACACTGAGTAAAGGATATGAGTCAAGCAGTTTTACAGATGTTAAAATTATTTGATGTTTTATACTCTAAAGAAAGGTAAGAATTAGTGCCAAATCTTACTCATGCTATGAGCAATGGATGTATGAGAGAGAAAACCAGCATCTGGCGAATAAAAGAAATCTGATTTTTGCCATAGGTACAAGTAATGCACAGATACGCAATAGCAGACACAGAGGCAAGATCCTTGCAAAAAAAAAGCGCAAACTCTTAAAAGTTTGTCAGTAAATCTGTATTTCAAAGGAGAATATGGAAAGGAAGAAAAAAAAAAATTAAAAGATTAAATAATGTCCCATTAATTTGCTTTGCAACAGAAGATAGGGCTGACAACTCTAAAACCCAAAATCAAACCTGAAATACACAACTTATTCATGTATCTCATACATTCCAATAGCTTTATCAATGGGTAAAGCAAAGGTTCAGTTTCTCAGCTGCTGTGACTCTCTGTACATCTCCACTGTTAATTTAATCCATTTGAGGAACCATCAGGACATTATTCTGCCTGTACAGGCAGCATTTTAAACGCACCCTTCAATGGAATGTGTGATTAGAAAGGATTGATAAAACATGCACAGTGTCACCCTTCAATACCAGAGAAAAAAAAATGTGAAAACATTTCCTGAAGTTGACAAACTATGATTTTTCTGATATAATCTGATTTATTAAGACACTTGACTATTTTAGGCAGGTGTCTTTTTGTGTTTTATTTAATGTTAAGTAACTTATATGTAACTTATCAGAATAAAAAGACGATGAAAGCAGCAATACCAAGGACTCTCCATAACATGTTTGACTTAAAGATAAATTAGCCTCAGTTTACACCATCTAGTCATTCTTAACATATCTGAAAGAATGATTTGAGTAAAAATTGGAATAACTTCATGAAGGAAAAGATATGGAAGTATTTTACCTGGATTTTACAAAAGTTTTTGACACAGTGCCATAGAGAAATCTAATTGACCAGCTACTAATTAAATTTATTATGAGGTGAGCTTTTTGACTGGATTAAGTTGTGGAGTGTGGGTTTACTTGGTCTAAAGTAGAAAGACTAGTAGAATTCAGCAAAGAAACAGATCCTTCTCTATTGTTGTCCCTTTAATGGAGATTTAGAAGAGGGGGAAAGGTCAGTTTGGGGTGAAATTTAATCTTTCTCATGGCATATGAGTATTCTTTCATGAAGATGTTAGAATATTTTCCTGTGAGCAAAATTAATGAAGACTTGATTTTGCAGAAGCCATATTTTTATTGATTTCAGCAACAAAATATACTTGTAGTGAAATAGTTAATGTAGGCTTACAGTGTAAGGCTTTTTAAAGAGAAAAAAAAAAGAATATGAAGACTATTCAATAGTTCTTTTAATCATTATTATGACCCTTTTAATTTATTTTGTTCCTGGTTTTCTCAGTAGATTTCTCACAGAGAACATTCAATGGGCAGAATGTAGGAATTATAGCCAAGTTTTACCCAATTGCAAAAAGCATACAGGAATCATAGATTCTTAGATTTTTTCATTTGGAAAGGACTTATAAGATCTTCAAGTCAGACCATCAACCAAACACCAGCATAGCCATTAAACCATGTCCTGAAGTAACATGTCTGTAAGTTTGAGCAACTTCAGGGATGGTAATTATCAATGCCTGAACACACCTTTTTGAAAGAATTTTTTTGCTACCATCTGATCTAAACCTTCCCTGACACAACATGAGACAATTTCCTCTTGTTCTGTTATTTGATACTAGGGAAAAGTGACCGACCACTTCTCACTACAGGTAGTTGTAGAGACCAACTATATTACCCCTCAGACTCTTTCTCTTCACACTAAACAATCCCTGTTCATTCAACCACTCCTCATGGGACTTGTTCTCCAGATACTCTACCAGCATTTTTGCCCTTCTCTGGACATGCTCCAGGTACTCAATGTCCTTCTTGTAGTCAGGGGCCAACACTGAACACAATATTTGAGACATGGCCACATCAGTGCTGAGTACAGGGGCATGTTCTCTTTTTTATTCCTGCTGGATACACTATTCCTCATAAAGGCCAGGATGATGGTAGCCTACTTGGTTACTGTGACCGGTTTAGGCTGTGCCTTTAAGAGAAGGACACTTTCTGAACACTCTGGCTGAATATTTTGGTATATAAATGAAAACAAAGATATGCTAATCCAATTTCATTGGTAGAACCCGTCTGTAAGCTCTAGCTTGGTCTTTCAGTCAGGGGGCAGTCTTCTTCTTCTTCCCCCTGTACTGTGAGCTGGCCTGCTTTTCTCTCTGAAGCAACAGCTTGCTACGCAGGAACGATTCTTGCTAACCAGATAAGAGAAAACTAACTTTTTGCATTCACTTTGAGCTTTAACAAAGTTTTCCCCTTTTAATTACCTTCCTTTGTCTCTCTAACCCTTTTGGGAAAAAGGGGAGGTAGGGAGGGAGAAGGGAGGGAAAGGCCGAACCCTCCTGGCCGCAGGGGCGTTGGGGAAAGGTTTCCTGTATATTTCTGTATATATTGTAAATATTGTATGTTTTTGTACATATTCATTGCATTCCATATCTGCTTGTAAAATATAGCTTTCATCTGCTTCTCCGGCTGAGTTAGCTGTGGAATTCTTTTGTGTGTGGGGGGGAACCTTCCTACTCCACCACAGTTACCTGAGCAAAATACTGGCATATATTCAGCTGGCTGTCAAACTGTGGTGGTTTGAGCCTTAACTGGAAGTTAAGAGCTCAGGTGGGGGCAAGGCTGGGAATCTCTCTCCCACTCCTCCCTCCTCCCTCCCAACAGAGAGGGGAGAAAAGGAAGGAGCAAATCCACGAAACAATAATTTGGAGTCGTCTTGAAAGTAGAGAGGTAAAGAGTTGTCTTTAAACAATATATATGTAACAATAACAGGAAAAGTTTCACAAGGGCAAGGAACAAGGATGGATGGGAGGGGGACAAAAATAAGAGAATAATGCAAAACCAGCCTTTCTCTGAGGAAGCGTGGAGGCAGCAGGGAGAAGGATCAGGTCTGACCATATGGCAGAGGAGCAGGAGGGCAGCTGCAGTAGCTCTCATCCAGCAGAGGCAGGAGCCAAAAAGGGGCCAACAGCTACTATGTCCTGCTTTTTATACCCTAGCTGGGCAGGGAGGGGGAGTGGAACAGACTCAACTTCCCAGTGGAGAAATGCCCTGCAGGGAGTGCAAAGTACCTGAAAGCCCTCCACCCTGCTTTGTTTTTTGTTTTGGGCATTAACCCACCACACAAACAGCACCCCCTTTTTTGCTGTCAGCTTTCCAGCCACTGTTCCCCAAGCCAGCAGCATTGCATGGAGTTGCGATCCAAATACAGGATACCACACTTGGCCTTGTTAAACTTCATACAGCTTACGTCAACTGACTGATCCAGTCTGTCCAGATCTCTTTGCAGAGACTTCCTACCCTCAAGCAGGTCAACATTCCAACCCAAGGTGGTGCCATGTGCAAACTTACTGAGAGTGCACTCAATTTCTTCATACAGATCATTAATAACGATATTAAAGAGAATTGTCCTCAATACTGAGCCCTGGAGAACACCAGTTGTGAAAGGCTGCCAACTGGATTTAACTTCATTCACCATCACTTGTGTGGCCCAGCTGTCCAAACAGATTTTTACCAAAAGAAAGTGTCTATCCATCCAAACCATGAGCAGTTTCTCCAGGAGGATTTAGCAGGAGACAGTGTCAAAAACTACATTAACGTCCAAGTAGAAAATATCCGAAACCTTTCCTTCCCTTACCAAAAAGATCAACATGTCATAGAAGGAATCAGGTTTATTAAGCAGGACTTGCATTTTACAAATCCATGTTGACTGGGCATGCTGCACAATGACACTCAAAATTATCTGCTCTATGACTATCCCCAGCACTGAGGTCAGACTGATGGGTCTCTAGTTTTCCAGGGTTTTGCTTCAGCCCTTCTTGCAGGCATCATGTTTGTCAGTCTCCATTCAGCTAGGACCTTCCCAGTTAGCCAGGAGTAAATTATGGAATCATAGAATGGTCTGGGTTGGAAGGTACTGCCAAAGGCCATCTAATCCAACCCTCTCTGCTGTAAGCAGAAGTGTCTGCAACTAGATCAGGTTGCCCACTTTGATTATCTCCAGGGATGGGGCCCTAGCCACCTCCCTGGGCAACCTGTTTCAGTGTTACATTACTCCCATAGTGAAGAACTTGTGTGTAACTTCCAATCTAAATCCACTCTTCTCTAGTTTGAAGACATTGCCCCTTGTCCTGTCACTACAGGCCATTGCAAATAGTCTCTCTTCATCCTTCTTCTAAGCCCCATTCAGGTATTGGAAGGCCACTAGTAGGTCTCCCTAGAGCCTCCTCTTCTCCAGGCTCCCTCAGCTCCCTCAGCTTGTCCTAGTAGCAGAGGTGCTCCAATGACCTGATCATTTTCGTGGCTGTGGTGGGGTAGGAAGGTTCCACCCCCACACACACGAAAGAATCCACAGCTAACTCAGCTGGAGAAGCAGATGAAAGCTGTATTTTACAAGCAGAAAATGGAATGCAATGAATATGTACAAAAATATACAATATTTACAATATATACAGAAGTATACAGGAATGTATGTAATACAGGAAACCTTTCCCCAACCCCCTGCGGCCAGGGGGTTCGGGCCTGTCCCTCCCTTCTCCCTCCCTACCTCCCCTTTTTCCCAAAAGGTTTAGAGAGAAAGAGAAAGGAAGGTAATTAAAAGGGTGAAAATTTGTTAAGCTCAAAAAGCGTTAGTTTTCTTATCTGGTTAGCGAGAATCGTCCCTGCGTAGCAAGCTGTTGCTTCAGAGAGAGAAAACAGTCCAGCTCACAGTACAGGGGGAAGAAGCAGACAGACTGCCTGCCCCCAGACTGAATAGACTAAGCTAGAACTTACAGCTGCTTTCTACCAATGAAATTGGTTTAGCATATCTTTGTTTTCATTTATAATCCCAAAACATTCAGTCAGAGTGTTCAGAAAGTGTCCTTTTCTTAAAGGCACAGCCTAAACCGGTCACAGTGGCCCTCCTCTGGACCCTCTCCATCAGGTGTTATGAAGGCATCCTATGCCCAGAACTATGCCCCAGATACTGCCAAAACTTGTCCCAACATGTTTGGCTCACATCCCCTCCACCTCTTTCCTTTCTGGAGTGGGTGCTTAGCCCAGAGCTGGGAAGACAAAGACAAAGGTACCAGTCAGACACAGTAAGAAACCCAACCTGCTTTCTTTGGGGTAAACAACATCATGAGCCCACCTCATGGGATGCTCATGTTTGGACATAATTCTAGCTACATACTTGGCCATAGGCTGAAAGGGTCTTATCACGGTTGACTATTGGTCCAATTCAAGGACCAATAAAAGTACACCCCTGTGACTGGTTTAGGCTGTGCCTTTAAGAAAGAGACACTTTCTGAACACTCTGGCCAAATATTTTGGTATATGAATGAAAAACAAGAGATATGCTAATCCAGTTTCATTGGTGGAACCCGGCTGTAGGTTCTTGTTTAGTCTTTCAGTCGGGGGGGGCAGTCAGTCTGTCTTCTTCACCCTGTACTGTGAGCTGGCTCATTTATCTCTACGATTCTTGCTAACCAGATAAGAGAAAACTAACTTTTGCATCCGCTTTGAGCTTTAACAAGTTTTCACCCTTTTAATTACCTTCCTTTCTCTTTCTCTCTAACCCTTTTGGGAAAAAGGGGAGGTAGGGAGGGAGAAGGGAGGGGCAGGCCGAACCCCCCTGGCCGCAGGGGGGTTGGGGAAAGGTTTCCTGTATTACATACATTGCTGTATACTTCTGTATATATTGTAAATATTGTATATTTTTGTACATATTCATTGCATTCCATATCTGCTTGTAAAATACAGCTTTCATCTGCTTCTCCGGCTGAGTTAGCTGTGGAGTTCTTTTGTGTGTGTGGGGGAACCTTCCTACTCCACCACATATTTTTTTTTAATAAGGGAGGACATTGCTGCCCAGAGAGAACACTCCTGCTCACTGCGGGCTTGAACTCACAACCTTCCCAGTAAGAGTCTTATGTGCTACCAACTGTGCCACATTACAGTATCACAGTATCACAGTATAACCAAGGTTGGAAGAGACCCCAAGGATCATCAAGTCCAACCCGTCCCAACAGACCTCACAACTAGACCATGGCACCAAGTGCCATGTCCAGTCTCCTCTTGAACACCTCCAGGGACGGCGACTCCACCACCTCCCCGGGCAGCCCATTCCAATGACGAATGACTCGCTCAGTGAAGAACTTCCTCCTCACCTCGAGTCTAAACCTCCCCTGGCACAGCTTGAGACTGTGTCCCCTTGTTCTGGTGCTGGTTGCCTGGGAGAAGAGACCAATCCCCTCCTGTCCACAACCACCCTTCAGGTAGTTGTAGAGGGCAATGAGGTCACCCCTGGTCCTTCTCTTCTCCAGGCTAAACAACCCCAGCTCCCTCAGCCTCTCCTCATAGGGCTTGTGCTCAAGGCCTCTCACCAGCCTTGTTGCCCTCCTCTGGACACGTTCAAGTGTCTCGATGTCCTTCTTAAACTGAAGGGCCCAGAACTGGACACAGTACTCAAGGTGTGGCCTAACCAATGCAGAGTACAGGGGCACAATGACCTCCCTGCTCCTGCTGACCACACTATTCTTAATACAGGCCAGGATGCCATTGGCCCTCCTGGCCACCTGGGCACACTGCTGGCTCATGTTTAGGCGGGTGTCGATCAGCACCCACAGGTCCCTCTCTGTTTGGCAGCTCTCCAGCCACTCTGACCCCAGCCTGTAGCTCTGCATGGGGTTGCTGTGGCCAAAGTGCAGCACCCGGCACTTGGACTTGTTGAATGTCATCCCATTGGACTCTGCCCATCTGTCCAGTCGGTCGAGGTCCCTCTGCAGAGCCTTTCTACCCTCTAACTGACTAACATCTATTCCCAACTTGGTGTCATCTGCAAACCCGCTGATGACTGACTCAATTCCCTCATCCATATCATCAATGAAGATGTTAAAGAGGATGGGGCCCAGCACATTGTCCCCCCCTCGGCTGAGTTAGCTGTGGAATTCTTTTGTGTGTGTGGGGGAACCTTCCTACTCCACCACAACCCCAAATTGTAAACAAGTCAGTCTTTGCCTGAGCTCTTTGCTCTCTGCTTTTGCTGTTAAGCTAATTCTTCTATTAAGCTCCATTTCCTCATGTGTATGCTCTCTGCAATCTGGAGAGAAACCAGCAACTCAGGAAGTGCCACCGTGCCTCAGTTTATCCAGAAGCCTGCAAAGAGTCCCTCGCTTCACTTCACCACAGCCTAGCATCATAATTTTCCAGTCCTGTCACTTGGGAAGAGCCACTGCCTCAAAGGGACTGAACCTCTGAGGGTAAGCTTTAACCCAGTCAAGGGGGAGGACTTGCCTGAACCTCAGCAAGTCCTAATAGTGTCTGCTACAGCTACGAGATGCAGATTGGTGATCCACAACCCCATACGTGCCAGCTTGCAAAAGCAGGGACAGTGTCCATGTGCATCCTGCAGGTCATGGGAACCCGCAGGGCATGGGAGAAAAGATGCCTGCCCGTGTTGCTATGCACCCCTGTATAGGCCAGGAAAATTCAAAGCACTGTTCATGCCCACAGTTCAGAGCTGGAACTACCTGTGAGTGTCCCACATGAAGGAAGGACTGCCTCATAACCTTAGAGACAGGAATGCAGTCACCACCAAGAAGAATTGGCCGCTTGCCCATTTTGAGCCAAGCCAGGGGAAAGCCATGCTGCCCCATCCTCCCCACACTCTCAAACATCAGCTCCAGGAGGGAAATGCCCCTCAAGCCCCCAGGGCCCCACTGACTCCCCGCAGGCACTGCTGTGCTGAGGGAGCCCCAAGAGAAAGAGCTCATTCAAAGGGAGCCATCTGAGTGGCAAAAGTTTACGTTTCATCATCCCCTGTAGGTGCAGGAAGAGAAAGCTGCCCCCACCTCTAGGTCCTGCAATGACCCATCTCATCAGGCACCTAACCTGCATGGCTTAGCAACTAGCCCAGCTACAAGTGATATACTGTATCTTTTCAGTGTGTACGGGTTCAGCACCAGATGTGGTTCAGTTTAAATCTCCACACACTTAGCTCATGTGGAATTGTAACCTAAGCCTCATAAGCAGCCTCCTGGCAATGCCCGTGTAAAGGGGTTGAGGCAGACCCCCTCCCCACCACAGGCAGAAATAACAACTCAAACAAACGGATTGCAAAAGTGATGGAAAGTTTAAATGAAAAGAGTGAATGTTTACAGAGAGCCAGAAGTGCAGTGATGTAAGAAATACCAAAGCAGACCCACAAACATCCCATCCCCACCTCAGGGTACATCCAAGACCCCCAGGTCTCCTTCTTCCCCCTCCACTGCTAGGCTAGTCGCAGCTGGCCAGATCTGAGACTGCTCATCCCCCCGTGGCCTTGGGCCTAGTCAGGCCCATGGCTGGGAGATATCTCCCCAGTTACTGGGTGACAGCGAGGAAGAAAGAGGAAGTGCCAGACCCTGTGCTGGATCTTATAGTGGTACAGAGAATTATCACAGTATCACAGTATCACCAAGGTTGGAAGAGACCTCGAAGATCATCCAGTCCAACCTGTCACCACAGACCCCATGACTAAACCATGGCACCAAGTCCAATCCCCTCTTGAGGAGGGAGGACATTGCTGCCCAGAGAGAACTCTCCTGCCCAATGCAGGCTTGAACTCACGACCTTCCCAGTAAGAGTCTTACGTGCTACCAACTTAGCCACATGGTCCCCTTAATGGTATGAAATACCTGATTTCCTGTGTCCACCCCTCTGGGATGGACTTCTGGACACAGGAAGTAAATACAGCAGAGCACCCAGCCGAAACTGCCACAGCCTGGAGTCATAACTCATGATCAGAATTAATTTGAGTATCTGAAAGGTTCCTGTGATTATATTGCCCTGATGTTCTATCCCTTCTAGCAAGCTAGCAGCTGCCAACACCTTATTGAGTTGCCATCTGGTGGACAAGCAGCAGACTTGAACCTTCGTTGTCAATTGAATAACTATAATATAATTTTTCTAATTGGGTTCAAACTGTTATAATGTACCAGTTTATGAGATATATCCACCATCATGCCCTATAATCTGCACATAAATGTTGATAAATGGTTATAAATAATTTCTTGATATTGATTTTTTTTTTCTTAATTTTTCTAAATTACACAATCACAGAATCACCAAGGTTGGAAGAGACCTCAAAGATCATCAAGTCCAACCTGTCACTCAAGACCTCATGATTAAACCATGGCAACAAATACTATGTCAAATCCCCTTTTGAACACCTCCAGGGATGGTGACTCCACCACCTCCCCGGGCAGCCCATTCCAATGGCTAACAACTCTCTCAGTGAAGAACTTTCTCCTCACCTCAAGCCTAAACTTCCCCTGGTGCAGCTTGAGACTGTGTCCCCTTGTTCTGGTGCTGGTTGCCTGGGAGAAGAGACCAACCCCCTCCTGGCTGCAATCACCCTTCAGGTAGTTGTAGACAGCAATAAGGTCTCCCCTGAGCCTTCTCTTCTCCAGGCTAAACAATCCCAGCTCCCTCAGCCTCTCCTCACAGGGCCTGTGCTCAAGGCCTCTCACCAGCCTCATTGCCCTTCTCTGGACATGTTCAAGTGTCTCAATGTCTTTCTTAAACTGAGGGGCCCAGAACTGGACACAAGACTCAAAGTGTGGCCTAACCAGTGCTGAGTACAGGGGCACAATGACTTCTCTGCTCCTGGTTTCCACACAATTCTTGATGCAGGCCAGGATGCCATTGGCTTTCTTGGCCCTCTGGGCACACTCCTGGCTCATGTTCAGTCAGCAGCCAATCAGCACCCCCAGGTCCCTTTCTGTTTGGCAGCTCTCCAGCCACTCTGACCCCAGCCTGTAGCTCCGCATGGGGTCATTGTGGTCAAAGTGCAGCACCCGACACTTGGATTTGTTAAATGTCGTCTTCTTGGACTCTGCCCATCTGTCCAGTTGGTCGCGGTACCTCTGCAGACCCTTCTACCCTCTAATAGATCAACACCTGCTCCCAACTTGATGTCATTTGCAAATTTGCTGACTCAATCCCCTCATCCAGATCATCAATGAATATATTAAAGAGAATGGGGCCCAGAACTGATCCCTGGGGGATGCCACTAGTGACTGGCTGCCAGCTAGATGTGGCACCATTCACCACCACTCTCTGGGCTTGGCCTTCCAGACAGTTCCTAACCCAGCACAGAGTGCTGCTGTCCAAGACACAAGCTGACAGTTTGACCAGCAGTTTGCTGTGGGGGACAGTGTCAAAGACCTTGCTGAAGTCCAGGTAGACCACATTCACAGGCTTCCCCACATCTACCAGGCGGGTCACCTGATCATAGAAGGAAATCAGGTTGGAGAGGCAGGACCTGCCCTTCCTGAATCCATGTTGGCTGGACCTGATCCCTTGGCCATCCTGCAGGTGTGCAGTTATTGCTGCCAAGATTATCTGCTCCATAATTTTCCCTGGCACTGAGGTCAGGCTGAGAGGCCTGGAGTTTGCAGGTTCCTCCATCTGAGCCTTCTTGTGGATGGACATCACATTGGCCAGTTTCCAGTCATCTGAGACCTCTCCTGACTGGTGGAAAATGATGGAAAGCAGCTTGGCCAGCTCATCTGCCAGCTTTCTCAGCACCCTAGGATGGATCCCATCTGGTCCCATGGACTTGTGAGTATCCAAGTGGTTTTGCAAGTCCCAGACTAATTCCTGGTGGATTTCCAAGGCTATACACTGCTCCCTGACCCCATCACCCAGCTCAGGTGGCCACTTGTCCTGAATGCCTCCTGCCTTACTGTAGAAAATTGAGGCAAAGAAGGTATTTAGGACCTCAGCTTTTTCCTCATCTTTAGTTACAGTGTTCCCCACCAGGTCCAATAAAGAGTGCAGGTTCTTCTTGCCCCTCTTTTTAGCATTAATATATTTATAAAAATGCTTTTTATTATCTTTTACAGAGGTGACCAGCTTAAGTTGTAACTGGGCCTTTGCCTCTCTAATTTTTGTCCTGCATAATCTAACATCCTTTAATGTATCATGAGAAGCGTTCCCCTGCTTCCAAAGGCCATACACCCTCTTTTTTCCCCCTTAATTCCATCAGGAGGTGCTTGCTTATTCAGGTTGTTCACCTTCCCCGGCGGCTCGTCTTTTGGCACATGGGAACTGCCAGCCTCGTTGTACACCACTTGTCGCTGCTGTCCATCTGGACTTCAATCCATTGAACACTACTCTCTGGATGCAACCATCCAGCCAATTTTTTATCATCTGAACAGTCCACCCATCAAATCCATATCTTGGAGAGTAGGCTGTTGTGGGGAACTGTGTCAAAGGACAGAATTCAACAAAGTCCTCCTTTTGTGGCTAATATATTTGTAGAAACATTTTGTGTTGTCTTTAACAGCTGAAGTCAAATTAATTTGCAGTTAGACTTTGGCCCTTATAATTTTCTTCCTGCATAGCCTCACAACAACTTTGTAGTCCTCCCAAGTTGTCTGGCTCTTCTTCCAATCACCATAGACTCTCATTTTCTCCATAAACTGCAACCAAGTCTTTCTGTTCAGCCAGGGTAGCCTTCTTCCTTGCTGATTCATCTTTCAGTACATGGGGATGGTCTCTTCCTGCACCTTTCAGACATCCTTCTTGAAGAGTATCCATCCTTCACAGACTCCTGGCCCTTCAGGACTACCTCCCATATATCTAGAAAACCTGGTTTTGTGCCCTACCTCTTCTCAATATAGTGTAAAGCCCTGCTAGCTCCTGTGCTGGGATAATTTTCCTGCTTTAAGCCAGGTGCATCCCATCTGTTACCATCAGGCTAGTGTCCTATGAATCAACCCATGATAAAAAAAACCCAAAGACCTGCTGGAGAGAGTAGGCTTGGAACCAAGAACTGATCTGCTGTCTCTTTCTGTTTATTCCCTCATCATCTTACAGCTGGAGAAATAGGGGAGAGCATTATTTGTGCTCCTGACCCCTTAATCTGTTGTCCTAAGGCCCTGAAGACTCTCCTAATTACCACTGTACTTCTTATTGCTACTTCATCACTGCCTGCCTGATCAGCAGTGTACAGTAGTCTGAGGGCTGTGCTGGAGAAGTGAGCTTTCTCCTTACCTCACTAAATGGACCCAGGGAGGCAGCAGACTTCCTGAAGATGTAGGTACAGACCACATATTGAGCCTTCCAGTCCTTTCAGAAGTGAGTCATCTAGGACAATGAGCTACCTGTCTTTTATTCTTTCCTGAAGAAATTTTGATAGAGGGTCTAGACTGACTAAACCTTACCAGATCCTCCAGTCTGGATTATCCATCACCCTTGTCCTCTTCTGCTTCCCTTTGCAGAGCATTCTGTCTGTTTTTCAAGGGCACCTGGGAAGGTGGAGTAGTTACTGAGAGACGTACCTATGGTGTGCATTGTGTCAGCCAGGAACTTGGTACCATTGTCCACTATCTTCTGAATCCCTGCGCCTAGTCAGGGCATTAGAGGTAACACAACCTCTGTCTGCTTCTTGGGTTTCTGTCAAGGAGGGCAGGGTGTGACTCTAGGAATCTATCTCTTTCTCTCAATCCCTGATTGTTCACAACATACTTGCCGCCTCTCAGAGCTCTGTCACTAAGAGGGGCGGTCCTCCCCCTGATTGCTGGCAGCTATGCTTACTGGTCTCCTACAAGATTGGTGTAAGAGGAGGACACACCCTGCAGCAAGATACCTGGGTGGCAATGTGTTCCCACTAGAGCTCTATCTGAGAAGAGGCATCAGACCTGACAGGTGTAGATTTTTCCTTGCATGTCCTTCTGTGTGAATTGTTGTGCCACACCCAGTTATGCTGCATGTGATATTACACACCCTGTAAGCTATCTTCTTCCAGTGAATGGAAACTAAGTATAATTCCAAGCCTATGACATTCCGCTCTTGGAATGTTTATGGTTTCATCAAGGCAGTGAAAATTCAAGGCAGGTCTATGTAGTTTTGCATGTGTATACGGTCCCTCAAGCTTAGAGGTATGAAAATCCTTAGAGAGATTCCTGTTGCATTATTCCTTCTCTCCTCAATACCTCCAAAGTTCATTACATTTCCATAGGTTCCTCATCACTTCTGTGTCAACAGACTGTTCCTTTCTTGATAGTATTTGGAGATACAAATGCCAAGCCTGTGTGTAATCATCATGAATTCCCATCATACTATGAACTATTTCCACTCATGCTTCACTAATTTCTCCACTCATTGGATAGCCAGGTAATGCTCTCCTACAACACAGCTCCTGTGGAAGTTGAACTGCTGCTCTGTCTCTTCTTTCTGATGAGGCATGAGATAATTTTTACTTTTCACCTGCATAGTTCACATCAGTCACTGTTGAAAATCATAGGCATCTGAATGGGGTTAAACTCTTTGCTTCGTATCCTAATGATACATTATGTGTGTCATTTGATTCGCATTCTACTTAGTTTGCCTAACCAAAGTAGGTTTCAGCTGTACCTTTGTGATACTACTAATTTTCAGAAATCTGCAGAATTTTTCTGTTCTTGGGGTAATGATAAAAAAAGGGTTGAAAAGTGGTCAGTTCTTTAAATTGTTGGTGCAATGTTTCTAGTGTATGCAGTGACACGGAAACAAAACAGAGTGACGTACCTTACATATTCACACATTTGATGTTTGAGGAGGTATAATAAAGAGAATAGATGAGAATAAAAATATTGAAGTTTGCACAGTATGTTTGAACATAGGAATAAGATTGAATCAAACCTAAAAATCAGTTTGGGATTGATTTCTGACAATACAGCCTTCTTCCAATTAATTTTCCTTTAATAATATGGCAGGGTTTTTCTGCATGTTGCATGATGTCCTATCACTGAAAACTGTTCCTTCCAAAATGCAGGTGTACTTGGATCCTGCTACTTATTTTCTGCTGCTATGTTTCCTTCATATTAGGCCAAAAAAAAAAAAAAAAAAAAAAAAAAAGCAATACATAAAAACTCCAAACAAACAAATGCAGTTTATTTTGTACTCTGCAACCTGCTGAAGGTGACTACTGACATTAACTCTGAAGAAATCAGGTACTAATTTGAACACTGTCCTGCTTAAGCTCAGGCATGGATCCTGGAGTGGTCCTTCTTATGTGATGGGATTTATTCTGTGCTTGTATGTCGGGGGCATAACTCTTGCAGGGAGAAGCACTTTCAGAGAGCAGGACTTAGCAGAAAAACAACCTCATTCACCTGGAAACTATTAAAAAAGTCCTCAGTCTTACTTATTGCTGGCACCCATAGTTCTCCTTCCTGTTTCTTGACTGGCAAATAGGTCTTTTACAGAACATGAGACTTGCAACTCTTTTTAGTGTGGAAGCACATGTTTTATTCAGTTTTCATATCTTTGCCCAGAGCACAAAGCAAGTCCTTAATAATTTAGTCTTACAATGACTCAGAATCATCATATCCCAGGTTTACCCTTAAATCAAAGCTATTAATGGCCTGAATTTAGTATTATAGCTCTTAAATTCATGACTGTGGGAGCAGACAGTACTTATAAAAGTACATAATACTTTTTTTTTTTCCTAAATGTCAAACTATTAAGATTTATATTTCCTAACTTTTTCAAAGATTAGGGGAAATACAACTTAGATGCTGTACTTCATAGTACAGATGAGAAAGCCTGAGAATACTGGGATTTCAGCCTCCATGCAGTCTTCCTAATGCTGAGAGAAAATTACTTCAAAGCACTCTTTTGACAGTCATTCTTGGATACACAGCAATTACTGTCACGCATTTTATGCAATCAACTTGGAGCACTGGTGGGTATGTCCCTAGCAGAGGTCTTTAGGTGTCAATTTCAGTTTTGTCAGAAATAATCACTCCTTAAGAGTTTCTCTGACAGAAAGATTTTTTAATAGATAATTCTTTATCTTACGGCACAAATGTCTGTTATCAGTTTTACAGTCATTAAGGAAATGCATAAAAAAACAGTGTAAAATGTGCAACTTTTTCAACTGAGTGACATATCTCTCAGTGGGGTGACACCTTTTTATCTGATCCCAGGTAGTGAACTTCTGAAGCCTGGAGAATGCTCATTTTTTTCTTACCATATGTACATGCAGATATTACTCTCGTCATGTCACCTTCTAAACATTTTAAGAAATATCCTGAAGAGTTCACTTACTCTTTTCAGATTAATGATAATTGATAATTAGAATTATTAAAAATTCAGCACTTTGGAAGTATTAATGAGTGAATGAGTTCTACAGGTCAATGCATCTGATTTTAAAGTGGGAAAAATTCTATTAGTTGTCAGTTTGATGGCAAATTCCTGGAGGACTTTGTATGTTGTTTCAGATTTTCTCTTTATCTTGACATACCTTGTGGATGAACTTTAGCAAGATTACAGTCATGACCATTCACCAGAGCCTGAGTCTTCAGTGAACAGCTAACTTTAGCTTTTATATATTCATATCCGGGAGAAATCAATCCTATTTAATCCTTCCTTTGCATACTAACAAGTTTTCTTAAGGTATCTTATGTGGTTTCATATCAGTGTAAGTTCACAGGATCAATATTAAATAAACTTTAAAAATCTGTTTCAAAATGAGTCTTCTGTTTAGCTTGTCACTGTGTGAACTACAGTAGATGTTTACTCTGCATAACAGTGGGAGGTACTGTGTAAACATAGATGAAGTAAAGAAGAAATAGAAAGAGAGGTTACTTTTTTGCAAGCCATTTTCCTCTGTTTACATAGATGTGAAACAGACATATTTGATTAGAAGCAGCTAATGTAAGGCTCTTAGAAGACAGAACAGAAGTTGTAAAATGTCTGTTGGGAGAATGACAGACCCAAGGCAGATAGTGGAGTATGTGATTTTGGCTGTTCACACCTCAGGCTAGAACAAGGCTGATTTTTTTGCTTGTCTGGTAATGACCAAACCTGTTTTCTTAGCACACTTCTGCCTACAATCTCTCAAAAGAATCTCCAGAATATGACAATGTTTCACTTGACCACTAGAAATGCAACGTTCCTCCTGTTGCATAAAGTTTTGAGTCACAAAGTGATGAAAGCAATGTTTCTGTTCTGAAATCAAGAAACTATTTATTAGTCAAGTCTTGTACAGGATTCTGATTCATAGAAAGAGGATTTGATTGTACTTCACAGAATCACAGAATGCCAGGTTGGAAGGGACTCCAAGGATCATCTGGTCCAACCATTTTAGCTAGTAGTATAGTTTAAATGAGGTGGCCCAGCACCATGTGTCAAGCCTGAGTCTTAAAACTGACCTATGTAGGGGAATCCACTACTTCCCTTGAGAAATTATTCTGAAGCTTAACTTCTCATGGGAATAAAAATTTCTTCCAAAATCCAATTAGAATCTCCCCAGGAGCAGCTTGTACCCATCAGCTCTCATCTTTTCCCATGTGACTCCTTGTAAAAAGAGAGTCTCCATAGTCCTGGTAGGCACAATTTATGTACTGGTATATAGTAATAACATCTTCCTTAGGCCTTCTCTTCTCAAGGCTGAACAAACCCAGTTCTCAGTCTTTCCTTACATGGCACATCTTCAGGTCCTCTGGTCACTCTCGTGGCCCTTCTCTGGATGCTTTCTAGCTTGTCCACATCTTTTTTGTACAGGAGGAATAGAACCTGCATGCAGTATTCCAGGTGTGGTGTGACAAGTACTAAGTAGAGTGGGATAATGACTTCTTTATCTCTGCTGGTGATGCCCTTGTTGATGCAACCCAGCATCCTCACAGCTTTCTTTGCTGCTGCAGCACACTGTTCACTTATATTGAGCTTGATGTACACCAAGATCCCCAAGTCCCTTTTCACAGTTCTGCTCCCCGGCCAGGTGGATCTCAGTCTGAGCTGCAGTCCTGGGGCATGTATTCCCAGGTGCAAGACTTTACATTTGTCCCCATAGAACTTCATAAGGTTCTTGCTAGCCCACTCAGTCAGCCTGCCCAGGTCTTCCTGGAGAGGTGTGTATCCCTTCTGGAGTGTCTACCTCCCCACTCATTTTGGTGTCACCTGAAACTTCATCAGGATTCTCATGATACCAACATTCAGATCACTTATGAAGATACTAAACAGCACTTGGCCCAATTCTGATCCCCTCAGGACCCTGCTTGTCACTGGTTTGAGAAAGAACTATTTACAATACAATACAATAATACAATAGAATAAACTAGGTTGGAAGAGACCTTCAAGATCATCACGTCCAACGCATCAAACAACTAGATCATGTCACCAAACACCCCATCAAGTCTCCTCCTGAACACCTCCAATGATGGTGACCCCACCACCTCCCCAGGCAGCCCATTCCAATGGGGAATCACTCTCTCTGTATAGAACTTCCTCCTAATGTCCAGTCTAAACCTGCCCTGGTGCAGCTTGAGACTGTGTCCTCTTGTTCTGGTGCTGGTTGCCTGGAGAAGAGACCAACCCCTGCCTGGCTACAACCTCCCTTCAGGTAGTTGTAGAGAGCAATAGGGTCACCCCTCAGTCTCCTCTTCTCCAGGTTAAGCAACCCCAGCTCCCTCAGCCTCTCTTCATAGGGCTTGTGCTCCAAACCCCTCACCAACCTTGTTGCCCTTCTCTGGACACGTTCCAGCAAGTCAACATCCTTCCTAAACTGAGGGGCCCAGAACTGGACACAGGACTCAAGGTGCAGCCTAACCAAAGCAGGGTACAGGGGCAGAATGACCTCCCTGCTCCTGCTGGCTACACTGTTCCTGATGCAGGCCAGGATGTGGTTGGCCTTCTTGGCTGCCTGGGCACACTGCAGGCTCATGTTCAGCCTACCATCAACCAGCACCCCTAGGTTGCTCTCTGCCTGGCCGCTCTCCAGCCACTCTGACCCCAGCCTGTAGCACTGCCTGGGGTTGTTGTGGCCAATGTGCAGAACCCGGCACTTGGATGTGTTCAATCTCATGCCATTGGACTCTGCCCATCTGTCCAGCCTGTTGAGGTCCCTCTGCAAAGCCTCTCTACCCTCCAGCAGATCAACTCCTGCCCCCAGCTTGGTGTCATCTGCAAATTTACTGATGATGGACTCAATGCCCTCATCCAGATCATCAATAAAGATGTTGAAGAGCATGGGGCCCAGCACTGATCCATCTTTACCATCTGGGTACAGCCTGCCACCCAAGCACACAGGCCACCAATCTAGGCAATAATGTGTCAGTTTCTTAACAAGGAGCTTATGGGAGGACCATGTCAAAATCCTTGGAGAATTCCAGGAAGACAGTGTCAACTGCTCATCCTGCATGAACCAAACAAGTTACTTTGTCAGGCTTGACAAGCATGATTCACCCCGGTGAATCCCTGTTGGCTTTTCCTGGTTGCATGCTTCAGCTGAGATGTGACAGTCTCCAGGAGGGGGACTGGTTCCATAGTTTTCCTAGGGGTTGAAATGAGGCTAATGGGTCTATAATTACTCAGATTTTACATGGAACTCTTCTGGTACATGAGGGTGATATTAGCCTTCTTCCACTCTTCAGAGATATCTCCTGATTTCCATGAGTTCTCATAGATTATGGAGAACTGCCTTGCAAAAACATCAGCCATCTCTCCTAGAATCCTTGGGTGGATGGCCTCCAGGCCCATTGATCAGTAAATTTCAAGATCCTACAACAGTTGACAAACCCCCTCTTCCTTAACTGAAGGTGGGACTTTTTCTGCATCAACCTGCATTTTTATTCCTGTGGCCTGGGACCCAACAGCATTGGTGAAGAAGTTGTTGAGGACTTCTACGTTTTCAGTGTTCTTGATCATTAGACCACTTCTCCTGTTTAATAGTGGGCCTATAGTCCCTTTCTGTTTCTGCTTGTTGTTAACACATCTGAAGAACCCTTTCTTGAAGTTTTTGACATCTTCAGCAAATTTTGGTTGAAGCTGAGCTTTTTCTTTCCTAAATGCATCTATGCACTCCTTATGCCTCTGTAATTTTCAGTAGGCAATTGTTGTAGTTTAAGCTTTATCCTAAGTCCAAGAGCCTAAATGGAGCAGACTTAGATTACCTTCACTCTCCATTTTTTTCCCAGTAAGGCAAAAGCAAGTTAGGCAGGGGAAAGGAGAGGTAAAAATCATGAAAGAAATGGTCTGGAATTGGTTTGGAAGTAAAAAGGTTATTTTTAACAAAATATATATAGCATTTGATCAACAAGGGAGGTTATAAAGGTGTAGGGAAAATGGTAAATAGAAAAATATACAAAACCAGAGCAAGCTGACATTGGATTCCCTCAATATAAGTGGATGCAGTTCTTTAGAAATGTGGATGCAGCATGGAGGTAGGCCTCACCATGTGGTAGCTCAGGAAGCAGGAGCAGCAGGGCCCCTTCTGTTGAGCAGGTGAAGCAGGGGAAAAGAGAGTGAATGAAGAAAATGGTCCCCTTTAAATAGGCTTGCTGGACAGGAAGGAGGGGAGGAGTAGACATTTGGTGCAGGGGACCTCTCCTCCTCGGAGGGGGAAAACCAAATCTCTCTCTCTATGCTCACCTGTTTCAGGTTTCTTTTGTCCACCTGGGGGCTGGGTTTTATTCACCACCACCCCTCCAGGGATGGGTGTAACCTGGCAAAGTAATTTTCCACTTTTCTATCTGTCATACTTCTCCCTTTTGCATCTCAGCAGACCGAGAAGCTCAGAGTTAAGACAAGGGAGTCTCTTGTTCCACCTATATCCCTTTTCTTTAGAGTGAATGAACCAGTTTTGTGTGTCTAGGAGAGTGTTCTTGAAAAACTCACTAGCTCTATCTCCATGGAAGCTTCCTACAGGATCCCTCCCATCTGAATCCTAAGCATGCTGGAGTTTGCTCTTCTGAAATCAAAAACATTTGTTTTGGAGTTCACGTTCAGCATACTCATCAGCATCCCAAATTCCACAATATTGTGTTTGTTGCAGCCTAGGCCGTCACTAACTGGATAGTAAGCAGCAAGTCCAGCAGTGCCTCATTCCTGGTTGTCACATCTAACATTTATATGGAGAAGGAGTTCTCTACACATTCCAGAAACTTTTTACTTCAGTAGACACCATAACTGACTAGAGCTCTTATTCAGACAGAAGAAATCAACAAACCATAGTAAAGCTACCTTCTCAATCAGTTCAGGCTGAGAGGTAAAGGAAGACCATATGAATGAATCATCAAATGCCTTGTTCTTCTGGGGAAACAGTCACAGAGATGTCACAGTATATGGCCTGCACTCAATAAATGATCTAAAGAACAAAACCAGTAAACATCCACCACTTAAATACTCAGATTCTGCAGATTTAACCTGTGTTGGCTGTGGATCAGGATACATAATTCAAGTTGATCTGTGGGTTACTTAATTTATGTATATTAAGGTGATGTTACAGATAAACCCCAATTATGCATGTTGCTTTGATAAAAGCATGCTTTGGCCACTATTAAAATGCTGTCTGTATTCATGCAAGCCCAGAGTGTGCAGTTTGATAACCAAGCATTGTGCACACAAATATATCATGATACTCAAAGCCCTTTTTTGTTGTTAAAGGCTGGTCTGATGAGTAAATGGTAACTAAATATCATGCAATGACTATCCTCATTTCTAGATTGCATGCAAATGATACAAAGAAATTACATTGAGCTTTTATTAAACTTTTTTTTATTGATCTCAAAGAAACTCATAAATTTAGTTTAATTTTATAATCTTGGTTTCACAGTAATGAAACATGATTTCACATAACTCCTCTACCAATTCATTGTGTAGGTCTAAATGTGTCACTGTGTTTACTTCTTTACAAACAGAAAAGCCAAACTAGTGCCATAACATCTTAACATATTATCATTGCTGGTGTATCTTTACACTCTGCTCATAGAAGGTTCTTCATTTTACTGTGTGCTGTAGAAGCCATTTTGTATTCAGGCAAGAAAGTTCATCAAGATCTCCTCTGTAAGTCTTCATTACTTAGGTGACTTCTGGTGACTTTTGGATCTCCTTCAGATATTGTAAGTACAATTTAATTGCCTAATAAAAGGTGTTGATATAGTATGATATCTTCATCTGGCATTCAGTCCCTGTTTGTCATAGCCAATGAATATGCGATGTGCATGGAAAACACAGACAAACAAACAAACAAACCCCAACCAAAACCAAAACCAAAACAAAGAAACCAAACACAAAAACCTGTTGGATCTGGAATTCTGGAATACCATTTTTTTCTTCTTTTTTTTTTTCTTTTTTTTTTTTTTTTTCCTGGCAAGTTTTAATCTCTGCAAATGAAACAGCAAAATAGCTGGCTTCTTTTGCCACCTCCTGTTCAGGTTGGATATCTGATAAGAATTGATCGCGTTTGAGAACACTAATCTTTGCAAGTTGTAAAAATTGACTGAAATTCACAAGGAGATCATTTGTTATGCTAGCTCCCACCCTTGTACTTGACAGGTAGTTCTATTTTTTTTAAATGTATCCAGAGTGATGTTGACATTCATAATTCCTTTATTATTCTCTTTCCTTCTTACTTTTTGAAAAATTTATTTTTATTTGGAACCTAAACAAATAAGCTGTCACTTAAATAAGAATAAATCAATTGATCAATCAATCAACCAATCATGGACATTTAAATTTTATATTATGTCCCTTGCTCCATTGTGTTGATTTATTTTGACATTTTCCAGAATATACATTGTAACTGCAGTCTGAGTGGCCTGTTCCTCCCTCCCTCCCTCCCATCCTCCCTCCCTCCCTCCCATCCTCCCTTCCTTCCTTCCTTCCTTCCTTCCTTCCTTCCTTCCTTCCTTCCTTCCTTCCTTCCTTCCTTCCTTCCTTCCTTCCTTCCTTCCTTCCTTCCTTCCTTCCTTCCTTCCTTCCTTCCTTCCTTCCTTCCTTCCTTCCTTCCTTCCATCCTTTCTTCCTAATTCCTTTTGAATTCCTTCCTTCCAAGTTCCTTGTTTCCGAATTCCTTCCGAATTCCTTCCTTCCTTCCATTCATTTTATCATCTGTCAGTTTTGCCCTATGATATGTTCTCTTAAATTGGATCTGTAAGCCCTTCATAAAGTTTAATAAATCCTCAGCATTTCACCCTAAGGAAATTATATTAAAAACCTTCAAATGTGAAGTTGGGCCTGCAGACACACAGCACTGGGAATTATATCACCATAATCAGCTTGTAATGAAAGCCTCTGTCGCTGTTCTCTCCCAATCATAATCTGCCTGTCTTTATGAAAAAAGGGGGTTTGTCTGGGTTCATCTGCAAGCTTTAATTGGAAGATGTCTTCATTTCATTCCAGCCTACTGGGATAATAACTCAGCCCCATGTTTAAACACAGGCCCTTGCCGGTGATATTTTTCATTTAGTAAAGCATGTCTCTTTAAATGATTTAGCAAATCACTGTGAATGCCAAGGCAGGATGATTGGCAGCTCATTGCTGGTGCACCATTTGCATGACATTTGTTCTTCAGCCCAGAAAGCTGCGGCAGGTAAACAAGCAGGCCCTGTACTGACTCCCTGTGAGTCCTTCCCTGTTTATTTTCTCATAATCAAATGACATTTATGGAGAAGCAAATGCAGCTGCACATATATGGAGAAAAAAATGCAATCAGACCAAACATGATGACTTCATTCAGGGGATATTTCGAGTAGAGAAAGGACATTTTTATGGCATAGGGTTTTTTGCAAGTCAGTCAGATTCCATTTTACAATCTTTTAAAATATAAATGTTAAGTTCAAATCATTGATTCCATCCAGTAGCATCGTCAGTATTTCAATGCAAACTGTAGAAGTGCAAATATTTTTACATTGTAATTATACTTTTCTGTAGCCTTCTGAGTGTTTTTTTAAAGAACTAAATCTCTCTTTCTAGATATAAAACTATTCTTTTGTGTTACTCTATATTTTTTGTAAAAAGCTATTTCAGTGAGGAAGGTTAATTCTGAACTTAAACATTATAGACATATTTCCTAGCATATCATAGTGTCAAAAGACTTTGCAGAGAACAAATTCAAAGATTAAAATATGTGTGTAATATTCAATACGTATATATACTGCATCATACAGTGCTTGTACAGCAGCTGATAGCATCCTGCTGTTACAGAAGTTTCACTTTTATTTCAAAGGCCCTTTGAAAATAGAAAAATTTTAAATGGCAATTATTGAGCACAGAAGGGGCTGCTGGGGTGAGGGTCACACACACATGACACACAATCACCTCAAGTGACTATGCTCCATTTTTCAGTTCTTGTCAAGGAAGTATATTCTCATCCATTTGCTTAAGGAGGTAAACGTCTGTATTTGTTATGTTTTTTGAAGAAGATTTTAAGTGACAGAAACCATGAAATTTGAAAGATTCCTTAGGAGCTGTGTAAAGCAGGGTAAGTAGAATCATATGGTCCCTGTACAACTTGACTTAGGAAAGTTAAGAGTAAAGGAAAAATTTTCTTTTGCCACCTTCTTACAAATATTTTTTGAAACAGTACTTAAGTAGAAGAATGCATGGGTAGGTGTACATGGAGGGAAAGGTGAATGACATTCCATCAAGCTCTCTATTTAATTATTTGCAAATTGTTTGAGAATCTACTGATTAGTGTCCCACGGGAGGCTACTGGGAACTCAACACATTGTGAAAATTTTACCACAGAGTGAAAGGAAGATCTGCTTTGGCATAGAGAAGAGCAAATATCTTCCACAGAATTGTCTTTGTCTTATCTTTTTCCAGAATAAATTTTACTCATATTTTTCATGCCGTTGCTTTCTCCAGTTGTTTTGGAAATACATTCTTCTTACTCTAGACCAACATGGATGTATCTCTCTGGAGTTATCATCTTTTACTGAATCACTCTTTACTCTGTAGACATCATCCAAAATCAGACTTGCGAATTGGGCTAATAGTATTTCAGTGTAATACTGTGCTCAGGATCCTCACATGGAGCAGGGGACAACTGCTTAAGCACTTGCTGTATTTTTGAGCATCTCAGGCTTATGAATTCCTATGCAGAATAACTGAGTTCAGTCTGAGAAAACACAATATATAGAGTGCATCTTGAACTCTAAAAGAATCATTAATGCGGCTCAAGAAATGGCAGGACCAGGTAACTGGTGGAGAGCTGAAATAACAGTTGTGGAGAGGTAATATGCCTGCAGTTGGATCTGAGCTGAGAAACAGGAAATATTGTCTCACTTCTTGGTAGCTGGGAGACTGTGAGGGAAAGAGAGCAGGCATGCACAGAGAACCAGATGTGACAATAGAACTGATGGATCAGGGAGGCATATGGAGAGACCAGTTCTATCCTTTCTAGTTCAAAGAAGGCAAGTCTAAGTGTTTGGGAGGGTAAAGGTAATGAGAGTCACTGCTTGAAGGGGCTATGGGTTGAGACATCAAATGCATCTCCAGTTGTTGCCAAAGGGAAACTGTAAAATTAAAGATTGAGGAAAGTCATAAAAATTAATTAGAATTGCCAGCACTCACTAGCTGTAGTCAGGTGAGTCAGTGGAGGTAATCTAATGACTGGGACTCTCATGAAGCTGGATAAAAAACCGCTTCTTGGCTGTTAGTCCTCACTAGTTATGATAAGCTGTCATGTTTCTAAACATATCAGATTTTTAAAAAATATCTCTCTTATCTAGGGATCTTTTAGAAAACCTCTGTCTATACATCCATTTTTTATCTTTCTAATTCTGAATTTTAGTCAGAAGAAAACCCTTTGGCTTGTGTAGCTATTAACAAATTAAGGCATAGATTATCTAATTTGCTAGTCCTAGTTGTTCTTCTAGAAGATTGATAGTGCACATGATTTTAATTGCTAATACTTTCTTCCTTTCTAACTCATTACTCTAAGCCGAATCCTGTGAACATTTGTGGAAAGAGATTAATCTGAAATAAGGATAAGAGACTACAAATTACTACTGCTTAAGGATATTTTCAAGCTGTGGATATCTGAAAGCACTTTGTAAAATTAGTAAATTTTAAAATAAAAATTCCACCCCCATAACCTCTTTATGCCACTTCACCTCATGCAGGTGCCAGGAAAAATAATGTCTGGAAAAATCTCTGAATATAAGAAATCTGTCCAGGAGTTGAAAATGTGACCTTTCATGACTACTGTACAGTGGTCAGAAAAATATTGCTGAAACTGTTCAAGTCACATTTTTTATTAGCCTGGACTGTGATGAGCAGGAAAGACTTACAGGCACGTGAAGAGGCATAAACTCCATGTTTGACAAGACTACCTCCATGGACCAGTTTTACACATACCATGAATCCACTTTGTCTTCTCAGACTGAACTGTAGCAAGCATTAAAAGATCATTATTATCTTTTCTTGTTATGTGGATTAATGTTTTGTTCTCACAGATATTTGGAGGGTGGCTGCTGCTTGTGTTCCACCCCCCAAATCCCCCAATTCACATGTGCCTAAGGTCTGCTATTCATTGTTTATTGTGCTTTAAAATTACATCATCTGGCCAGGGAAAAGAAAAATGCTTCAGCATAAGAGATATACTCAGTAACATTGATATAGAATAAGCAAAAATTGAACTGTGCAAATGCCTCAAGGTTTTAATCCTGTTTCTTCAAACTGTGGAGCAAATAGGCAACCCAAAATCACCTACTAGCTAGAAAGTTAGGAGATGAATATATGTTCTGTAGCAACCCTTGGAAATTATTTGACTACCTCCTGTAAGAAGAATGCATATCTGAAGTCACTGCCAAGGTGAAGTGTGATGTTGTATAGCACTGTCCATGTGTAGATTTGGGTCAAATTCAAAAACCTTCCAAAGAGTAGAGATAACTGGATAGGAAATCAGTTTTAAATTCTGTTTAAATGGTAACAGTGATGCCTGGACTTGGCCAAAACTTCTCTGCAACTGGAGGAAGGAGAGGAGGCGAAGAACACTGGGGTAGAGGGGCAAAGGAAGAGTGAAAAGAGAAAAGGAAGTGGGAAGGGGAGAAGAAACTAATAGGGACAAGACAAGGGGAAGACAAAGCAGGGTAAAAGAGGAAGGGGATTGAAAATGGGAAAAGGGAAAGAGAAAGGGAAAGGGAAAAGGAAAGGGAAAGGAAAATGGAAACACAAATGGGATTGACTAGAGAGTTTCTCAAAGCTATGTTCTATTTCCTGCTTGTCTCAAATGAGAAAAAGGTTGTCCTCTGCCAGTTTTATGAGGAACAGTAAAAATCTACTCTTCTTTAAGAGTAAATTAAATATTCTTTCTCCCAAAGAGTAAATTAAATATTCTTTCTCCCAAAGACTTATAAAGTCTGAATTTTAAAAGTTCTTTAAGGAAACATTCATAAAGAAGTAAGTTTTAAAAAATTTAATAGTAAAAAAAATATGTTGGATACTGTTTATTAAAATTAATTATTTTCACTCAAGCCATAAATTTTCCAACAAAATGTATCTATTTCAATAATTTAAAATGTCTATGCATTTGGTTAAAATAGGATAGAATAGAATTAACCAGGTTGGAAAAGACCTTTGAGATCATCGAGTCCAATCTATCACCCAACACCACCTAATCAACTAGACCATGGCACCAAGTGCCTCATCCAGTCTCTTCATAAACACCTCCAGTGATGGTGACTCCACCACCTCCCTGAGCAGCCCATTCCAATGGCAAATCACTCTTTCCATGAAGAACTTCCTCCATACATCCAGCCTAAACCTCCTCTGGCACAGCTTGAGACTGTGTCCTCTTGTTCTGGTGCTGGTTACCTGGGAGAAGAGACCAACCCCCTCCTGGCTACAGCCTCCCTTCAGGTAGTTATAGAGAGCAATAAGGTCTCCCCTGAGCCTCCTCTTCTCCAACTAAGCAACCCCAGCTCCCTCAGCTTCTCCTCATACGGCTTGTGCTCCGAACCCCTCACCAGCTTTGTTGCCCTTCTACAGACGCATTCCAGCAAGTCAACATCTTTCCTAAACTGAGGGGCCCAGAACTGGACACAGTACTCAAGGTGTCATAAGAGTTCAATGTAAGCTGATTTTTGTGAGTTTTCAATTAATGTATAAAGAAAAGGACAACATATTGCAAACTAAGCAACTGAAATAGTACAAATACATGTGCAATTCCAGATATTCTTTTTAAAGTTATGAAAATGGGATTTAATAGCCATATGTGGTTTGAGTATACAAAATTCCAGTAATGGATTTTTCCTAACTTTTTTCTAATAAGAACTGCATTCTCAGCATTAAACTTTGTATTCTACAGGGATTGTTTTCAAAATATTTTATATAAAAAAATGTGATTCACTATTTACACTTTTGGAATGCAGCAGATGCCATATGCAAAAAGGAAAGGGATGGCAAGCAAACAGGATCATAATTGCTTTTGGAAAGATGTTTGAAAAGAAAAGAGTTTGATAACACTATCATGAAGAAAAAATTGCTGGGGTCCAGTTTCACCTAGAATTCTTTTAGTTGACTAAAAATCACACTGAATCACAGAACATTAGGGCCTAGGAGGGACCTCAAAAGATCATCTTGTCTAACCCTCCACTCCCAGAGGAGGATCACCTAGAGTAGGTCACACAGGAAGGCATCCAACATTCCAGTGTTTGGTCACCTGCATCGTAGAAAAGTTTTTCCTTATGTTCACCTCTTATGCTGCAGCCGGCACCCACACCCCTTTGTCTTATAACTGGACATCACTGAGAAGAGCCTGGATCCATCCTCCTGATACTCACCTTTCACATATTTATAAACATTAATGTGGTCACTGCTCAGTTTCATCTTCTCCAAGCCAAAAGACCCAACTCCCTCATTCTTTCCTCATTAGTGAGATGTTCCAATCCCGTAACCATCCTTGTGGCTCTGTGTTGGACTCTTTCAAGAGGTTCCCTGTCCTTCTTGAGAAGTGGACCCCAGAACTAGACACAATATTAATCATCTACAGACAATTCATATTCTTTTGGTAGAGATGCTAGAGTATAATGCCATATATCATGGTATAGTTTGAATATAAGACAAGGTGCTGAGGAGATTGGCAGCGGCCATCTGGTCTGTTCTAGCAGTTAAAGCTGTTTCAGGATATTTTGCTGATTGGTTTTTTAATTAAAAAAAACATAACCTATAACACTAAATATTCATATATTTCTATGCATTTTTAGCCAGACTCTGTTTGAAATGTAAGAAACACAGTTTGGCAGCATAATACTTCAAGAGTGTAACACAGAATGTATACTAATGGCATAACCTAATACGCAGAAATATCTGGTACCACTACCAGTACCTACACAGGTACTTGAAGGTATTTCTTCTTCTGAAGGATATTTCTCTCAGTTTTGTTCCTTTTTTTTTTTTTTTTTTTTTCCTTTTTTTTTTTTTTAATGGAGTTATTCCATTTGCCTATCTAACTAAAGGTTAAAATAAATTACTTGTTTAAGCTCTCATGTCTCCATCAACAGGCTTTGCAGTGAATCTCCCTTTGGTCTGATTTTTTCCTGCTTTGGTCCTGTGGTCATTCATTTACACATATTAAAAGAGTTTAAATAGAGGAGACCAAAGACTGGGTTTTTTCCTCTTCTGCCATATCAGTTACACCAAGAACCTCATGATTAGGTTATGCAGACGAATTTGGGTGTAGAAGACCTTGGATGGTTAGAAACAAAGCTGGGCCTGGGTTTCAAACCTCATCAGTGAGCTGTGTGCTAATGTGCAAGCTCACATCATGAATGGTCTGAGTTTCACTAGGTGGTGGGCTGAAATTTCCCACCAGCATTAACTTTGCCAGACCAGCTCAGTTTTCTACTTTTCGGCTCAAAATCTGTAACAAATTTTAAAGGCATAGCCTAAAACTACAACAACTAGCTAATGAGCATGACAATGTTTGACACCTCTCCATTGCAGCAGTATGAAATATATCAGTGATTTTTCTAGTACACTATAGTAGTAGTAGTATAGTATTACCAAGGTTGGAAGAGAACTTGAAGATCATTGAGTCCAATCTGACACCACAGACCCACGACTAGACCATGGCACCAAGTGCCACATCCAGTCCCCTCTTGAACACCTCCAGGGACAGCAACTCCACCACCTCCCCGGGCAGCCCATTCCAATGGTGAATCACTCACTCGGTGAAGAACTTTCTCCTCACCTCGAGCCTATACTTCCCCTGTAGCAGCTTGAGACAGTGTCCCCTTGTTCTGGTGCTGGTTGCTAGGGAGAAGAGGCCAACCCTTTCGTGGCTACAACCACCTTTCAGGTAGTTGTAGAGAGCAATGAGGTTGCCCCTGACCCTCCTCTTCTCCAGGCTAAACAGCCCCAGCTCCCCTCAGCCTCTCCTCATAGGGCTTGTGCTCAAGGCCTCTCACCAGCCTTGTTGCCCTTCTCTGGACACGTTAAAGTATCTCGATGTCCTTCTTAAACGGAGGGGCCCAGAACTGGACACAGGACTCAAGGTGTGGCCTAACCAAAGCAGACTACAGGGGCACAATGACCTCCCTGCTCCTGCTGACCATACTATTCATAATGCAGGCCAGGATGCGGTTGGCCCTCTTGGCTGTCTGGGCACACTGCAGGCTCATGTTCAGCCTCCCATCAACCATCACCCCCAGGTCCCTCTCTGCCTGGCCGCTCTCCAGCCACTCTGACCCCAGCCTGTAGCACTGCCTGGGGTTGTTGTGGCCAATGTGCAGAACCCGGCACTTGGATGTGTTCAATCTCATGCCATTGGACTCTGCCCATCTGTCCAGCCTGTCGAGGTCCCTCTGCAAAGCCTCTCTGCCCTCCAGCAGATCAACTCCTGCCCCCAGCTTGGTGTCGTCCGCAAATTTACTGATGATGGACTCAATGCCCTCATCCAGATCATCAATAAAGATGTTGAAGAGCATGGGGCCCAGCACTGATCCTTGGGGCACACCACTAGTGACTGGCCGCCAGCTGGATGTGGCACCATTCACCACCACTCTCTGGGCTCGGCCCTCCAGCCAGTTCCTAATCCAACGCAGTGTGCTCCTGTCCAAACCATGGGCTGCCAGCTTGGCCCGGAGTTTGCTGTGGGGGACTGTGTCAAAGGCCTTGCTGAGGTCCAGGTAGACCACATCCACAGGAATCCCCACATCCACCAGGCGGGTCACCTGATCATAGAAGGAGATCAGGTTGGTCAGGCAGGACCTGCCCCTCCTAAATCCATGCTGGCTAGGCCTGAGCCCCTGGCCATCCTGTAAGTGCTGTGTGATTGCACTCAAGATGACCCGTTCCATAATCAGGCCTGGCACTGAGGTCAGGCTGACAAGCCTATAATTCCCTGGCTGTTCCAACTGGCCCTTCTTGTGGATGGGCACCACGCTGGCCAGCTTCCAGTCTTCTGGGACCTCTCCAGTGAGCCAGGACTGCTGAAAAATGATGGAGAGCGGCTTGGCCAGCTCATCTGCCAGCTCTCTCAGCACCCTAGGATGGATCCCATCCGGTCCCATGGACTTGTGGGGGTCCAAGTGGCTGAGAAGATCTCTAACTGTCCCATCCTGGAACAGAGGAAAACTATGCTGCTCCCTGGCTCCTTCTGCCAGCTCTGCAGGCCAGCTGTCTGGAAGACATTCTGTCCTGCTAGTAAAAAATTGAGGTAAAGAAGGTGTTAAGTACCTCTGCCTTTTCCTCATCCTTTGTTACAACGTTCCCCTCCATGCCCACCAAGGAGTGGAGCTCGTCCTTGTCCTTCCTCTTGCTGTTAATATATTTATAGAAGGACTTTTTGTTGTGCTTCACAGCAGAGGCCAGTCTGAGCTCCAAATGGGCTTTTGCCTCCCAATTTTCTTCCTACAACACCTAGCAACATCCCTAAACATTTTGTAGGTTGCCTCCCCTTTCTTCCAAAGATAATACACCCTCTTTTTTTCCCTTAGTTCCTTTAGAAGTTCATTACCCATCCAGGCTGGCCGTCTGCCCCGGCGCCTCATCTTCCGGCACACTGGCACAGCCTGTTCCTGCACCTTCAAGAGTTCTTTCTTGAAGTAGGTCCAGCTCTCCTGGACCCCTTTGTTTTTAAGGGCTGTTTCCCAAGGAACCTTCTGAGTTAGTTCCTTGAGTAACCTGAAGTCTGCCCTCCGGAAATCCAGAGTGGAGGTCTTCTTGCTCCCCCTCTTGGCTTGGCTGAATATCGAAAATTCAATTATCTCGTGGTCACTGTCACCTAAACACCCTCTGACCACCACATCACCCACCAGCCCTTCCCTGTTGGTGAAGAGGAGGTCAAGCATAGCCTTACCCCCTGGTAGGCTCGCGCAGCACCTGGGATAAGAAGCTGTCCTCCATGCACTCTAAGAACCTCTTAGATTGCCTCCTCTCTGCTATATTGTGATCCCAGCAGATATCAGGCAGGTTGAAGTCATCCATGAGAACAAGGTCAGGCGATCTTGAGACAGCCTTAAGCTTCCTATAGAATGCTTCATCAACATCTTCCTCCTGGTTGGGTGGTCTATAACAGACTCCAACCAGGATGTCTGCCCTGCTGGTCTTCCCTCTAATTCTCACCCACACACATTCAACCCGATCGTCCCTGATCTCTAGCTCAATGGCATCAAGAGCCTCCCTGATGTACAGGGCCACCCCTCCACCCCTTCTTCCTTGCCTGTCTCTCCTGAAGGGCCTGCAGCCATCAATTGCAGAGCTCCAGTCATGCGAGTCATCCCACCAGGTCTCCGTGATGGCAACTACATCATATCTTTCCTGCTGCAACAAGGCTTCCAGCTCCTCATGTTTGTTGCCCATACTTCGTGCATTAGTATACATGCACTTCAGCTGGGCTGCTGGTTTTGCCCCTGACTCCAGCTTACCACCCTCAGACTCCTGTCTGGAGGGACTGGTTTCAGCTCCTTCCCCCTTTGAAACTAGTTTAAAGCTCTGTCAATGAGACCTGCTAATTCCCTTCCCAGAATCTTTTTACCTTTGGGGGACAGGCCGTTCTCGTGTACTGTGGCCTTTCCCCTCCTCTGGGACAGATGTACTCCATCTGTTGCCAGCTGACCTGGTGCGGTAGAAAGTTTTTCAAGATCGAAAAACCCAAAATTCTTCTGACTGCACCAACCTCTAAGCCACTTGTTGACTGCAGCTGCTGACCTGTTCCTTCTTGTGTTCCCTCCTGCAACTAAGGGTATAGACAAAAAAATTATTTGTGCACCTGAGTCCTCCACTAGATCCCCCAGGGCCTTGAGGTCATTCTTGATAGCCCTGGGAGTTCTAGTTGCAACATCGTCATTCCCTAACTGCATAATTATTAAGGGATAGTAGCAGTCTCAATGATAGCCAGACAAAAATATTGGCAGTAGTCAGGCAGGCTTGATGCGAGAAAAACAATAAAATAAAATAGTAATATATATATAATTAAATCACCACCCCATTCAAAGTGCAATGGTCTCCACCCAGCAGAAGTGGACACCATCCAAAACAGAGGTGGGAACCCAGACAGAGCTCTCACAGAAGATGGGATGATGCAGAACCAAGCTGCAGGGAATGCTACAGTTTCTCCCTGGTAACAAGGGGTTGTGTGTGGTGTGAGCTATTAGATGATCTTCTCAGTCAAGCTGCACAGCTGCAAAATGAAGATGAAAAGCTTCAAGATGCAATGCAAAAGCTTCGGAGAATTAGGGAGGCTGAAATGGAAATAGTCTGGTGGAGCCAAGATCTGCCTTGCCTGCAACAGAAATAGGAGTACCTGCCACATAGCACTTAGGAACAGGGGGGCCTGTACCATGCCTGAGGCAGGTACATCCGGAGATACATGAAGAAAAAGAATCCCCTGTCCTCCTGCCACCAGGCTATAACAAAATATCAATAACAAAAGAGAAAAGGAGGGAATGTGGAAGCAGGTTCCTGTTTGGAGTCATAGGCATCCCCCTTCCCTTCCTACAATTCCCCCTCAAATATATTCACGTAATAGGTACAAGGCTCTGGAGGTAGAGGGGAATAAATATGAAGACGAGACCCATCTAGTGAGTCACCCAGGGCTTGTCACTCAGCCCCACACCTCTAGACTTCTTCAACTGAGAAGAAAAGGTCAATTGTAACAGAATAGAATTAACCAGGTTGGAAGAGACCTTCGAGATCATCAAATCCAACCTATCACCCAACACCTTCTAATCAACTAAACCATGCAACAAGCGCCCCATCCAGTCCTAAACACCTCCGGTGATGGTGACTCCACCACCTCCCTGGGCAGCCCATTCCAATGGTGAATCACACTTTCTGTGAAGAACTTTCTCCTCACCTCAAGCCTAAACTTCCCCTGGTGCAGCTTGAGACTGTGTCCCCTTGTTCTGGTGCTGGTTGCTAGGGAGAAGAGGCTAACCCCTTCCTGGCTACAACCATCCTTCAGGTAGTTGTAGAGAGCAATGAGGTCCCCCCTGAGCCTCCTCTTCTCCAGGCTAAACCACCCCAGCTCCCTCAGCCTCTCCTCATAGGCTTTGTGCTCAAGGCCTCTCACCAGCCTTGTTGCCCTTCTCTGGACACGTTCAAGTGTCTCGATATCCTTCTTAAACTGAGGGGCCCAGAACTGGACACAGCATTCAAGGTGTGGCCTAACCAATGCAGAGTACAGGGGCACAATGACCTCCCTGCTCCTGCTGGCCACACCATTCCTAATGCAGGCCAGGATGCTGTTGGCCTTCTTAGCCCTCTGGGCACACTGCTGGCACATGTTCAGCCACCCGTCAATCAGCATCCACAGGTCCCTTTCTGTTTGGCGGCTCTCCAGCCACTCTGACCCCAGCCTGTAGCACTGCCTGGGGTTGTTGTGGCCAAAGTGCAGCACCTGGCACTTGCACTTGTTAAATATCATCTTGTTGGACTCTGCCCATCTGTCCAGTTGGTCGAGGTCCCTCTGCAGAGCCCTTCTACCCTCTAACAGAATGAATAGAATAGAATAGAATAGAATAGAATAGAATAGAATAGAATAGAATAGAATAGAATAGAATAGACCAGGTTGGAAGAGACCTTCAAGATCATCACGTCCAACCTATCAACCAATCCAACCCACCTAAACAACTAAACCATGGCACCAAGCACCCCATCAAGTCTCCTCCTGAACACCTCCAATGATGGTGACTCCACCACCTCCCTGGGCAGCCCATTCCAATGGGCAGTCACTCTCTCTGTGTAGAACTTCTTCCTCACCTCCAGCCTAAACCTCCCCTGGCACAGCCTGAGACTGTGTCCTCTTGTTCTAGTGCTGGTTGCCTGGGAGAAGAGACCAACCTCTGCCTGTCTACAACCTCCCTTCAGGTATTTGTAGAGAGCAATAAGGTCACCCTTGAGTCTCCTTTTCTCCAGGCCAAGCAACCCCAGCTCCCTCAGTCTCTCCTCATAGGGCTTAGATGGCATAGATGACAACTTTTTCCTCAAAATGGTGGAGGAACCAACGACAAAACTTGCTATGCTGGACCCTGTTCTCACCAACACAAAAGGCTGGTGACCAGTATAAGGCTGAGGAACAGCTTTGGCTGCAGTGACCACAATGCGCTAGAATTTAAGATCCTCAGGGCATCTAGGAGGATATGTTCCAAGCTTAGAACCCTGGACATTAGGCATGCATACCATGATTGCTTCAGGGATCTGCTGGCCAAAGTATCACAGGACAAAGTGGAGCCCAGGACAGCTGGTAGCCATGCAAGGATCACCTTGTCTGTGCCCAGAAGCAAAGTGTACTGACAAAGAGGAAGGCAGGAAAGAATGTTAGGAGACCTGTCTAGATGAGCAAGGAGCTCCTGGACACAGTGTCACATAAAAAGAAGCTGTACAAGGATTGGAAGAAATGACAGCTAGAATGGGGGGCATATGTGGAAGCTGTCTGAGCCACAAGAGACCTGGTTAGAAAAGCTAAAGCTCAGTTAGAATTAAACTAAGTCAAGGAGATCAAGGGGAATAGCAAAATTTTCTATAGGTACATTAATGGCAAAAGGAATACTAAGGAAGGTGTAGGCCCTCTCACAGGAGAACTGGTGAAAAGTGATGTAGAGAAGGCTGAGGTTCTCAATGACTTCTTTACCTCAGCCTTCGCTAGCAAAGGCTTCAGCCATACTCCCGAAATCACAGAATACAATGGCAGGAGATGGAAAAAGAAACTGCCTATTGTAAATGAAGATCAAGTTTGTGGACACCTGAAGAACTTTGGAGTGTACAACTCCATGAAACCAAACAGGATACATCCAGGGATACTGAGGGATGAGGTCGCTGAGTACTGAGGGATGAGGTCACAGGATACTGAGGGTGTATGAGGTCACTGAATTGCTCTCTATTATAACACAAAAATCATGGCAGTCCATTGAGTCCTCATTGACTGGAACAGGGGAAGTATTACCCCCATTTTCAAAAAGGGAAACAAGTGTAATTCTGGGAACTATAGGCCAGTCAATCTCACCTCTGTGCTTGGTAATATCAAAAAGCAGATCTTCCTGGAGGCACTGCTGAGGCAGAAGAATAATGAAGAGGTTATTTCATACAATCAGCATGGCTTCACCAAGGGCAAATTGTGCCTGATGAATCTGGTGGCCTTCTATGACAAAATCGCAACACCAACAGACAAAGGGAGAGCAGCTGATGTCATTTGTCTGGACCTGAGCAAAGCCTTCAATACTGTCCCTCAAGACATCCTGCTCTCCAAGCTGGTAAAATATGGGCTTCATGGATGGACAACTCAGTGCATAAAGAACTGGCTGGACAGGCACACCCGAAGAGTGGTTGTAAATGGGTCCATGTCCAAGTGGAGGCCTTGGAGGTGCTGGTGGTTGAGAAACTCAGTATGAGCTGCCAGTGTGCACTTGCAGCCCAGAAAGCCAAACTTATCCTAGGTTGCATGAAGAGAAGTGTGGCCAGCAGGTCAAGGGAGGTGATTCTCTGCCCCTACACCACTCTGGTGAGATCCTGCCTGGAGTACTGTGTCCAGTTCTAGAGCCCCTATGTACAAGAAAGATATGGACATTCTGGAACATGTCCAGAGAAGGGCCACAAGGTTGATCAGAGGGCTGGAGCACCTCTCCTATGAGGACAGGCTGAGTGAGTTGGGTTTGTTCATTTTGGAGAAGAGAAGGGTCTGAGGAGACCTTATTGTGGCCTTCCAATATCTTAAGGGGCCTACAAGAAAGTTGGTGAGGGACTTTTTAGGGTGTCTGGTAGTGATAGGACTAGAGGGAATGGATATAAGCTAGAGAAGGGTAGATTTAGTTTAGCCATTGTGAACTTCTTCCCCATAAGGGTGGTGAGACACTGGAAGAGGTTGCCCAGGGAGATGGTGGAAGCACCATCCCTAGATGTTTTTAAGGCCAGACTGGATGTGGCTCTGGGCCACCTGATCGGGTGGAAAGTGTCCCTGCTTGTGTGTGACAGTTTAGGCTATGCCTTTATGAAAGGATAGCTGCAGAATTCTCTAGCTGAATGCTTGGGTGTAAAAATGAAAACAAAAGTAAGATAATTCCAAGCTAATTTCATTGGTAGATGAGTGGGATGTAGTTTTATGATCTTACATTTTGTTCTCAGTCTGTCTTCTATTTGTTGGCCAGAATGCATGCATGCTGACCCTGGACAGAAACTAATAAGGCAAGCAGCTAACTTCTAACAATGCTTTGCACTAACCTAAATGTCATTAATATTTTTCTCTTTTTCTTCTAATTAACTAGAGAGAAAGGGGAGGGAGAGAGGTTGGGGGAACCTGAGGTAGGATCCTCCTTCTGAGGAGGATTTCTGTGTTGTATCCTTTTTGCCAGTTCTTGTATAATATTGTAAATACTGCATATTTTGTATATATTTATTGCATTTCATCACTGCTTGTAAAATACAGCTTTTATTAACTTCTCCAGCTGAGTTCATCTGAACTTTTTGTTAGTTTGGTTGGGCTAAACCATGACACTGCAATGCAGTGGCAGAGAGGTTGGAACTAGATGAACTGGGAGGACTGGTCATGGAGCAGTGTGCCCCTGTACTCTGCTTTGGTTAGGCCACACCTTGAGTCCTGTGTCCAGTTCTGGGCCCCTCCGTTTAAGAAGGACATCGAGACACTTGAACGTGTCCAGAGAAGGGCAACAAGGCTGGGGAGAGGCCTTGAGCACAAGCCCTATGAGGAGAGGCTGAGGGAGCTGGGGCTGTTTAGCCTGGAGAAGAGGAGGGTCAGGGGCGACCTCATTGCTCTCTACAACTACCTGAAAGCTGGTTATAGCCAGGAAGGGGTTGGCCTCTTCTCCCTAGCAACCAGCACCAGAACAAGGAGACACAGGCTCAAGCTGCAACAGGGGAAGTATAGGCTCGAGGTGAGGAGAAAGTTCTTCACCGAGTGAGTGATTCACCATTGAAATGGGCTGCCCGGGGAGGTGGTGGAGTCGCCGTTCCTGGAGGTGTTCAAGAGGGGACTGGATGGGGCACTTGGTGCCATGGTCTAGTCGTGGGGTCTGTGGTGTCAGATTGGACTCAATGATCTTCGAGGTCTCTTCCAACCTTAGCGATACTGTGATACTGTGATACTCTGACACATGCTTGGACTTCTGAAGGGCAGACTTTGAGTTGTTTAAGAGACTGGTTGATGGCATCCCTGGGAGGTAGTCCTGAAGAACAAGGGAGTCCAGGAGGGCTAAACTTTCCTCAAGAGGGAAATCTTCAAGGCACAGGAACAAATGTTGCCTATACATCAGAAAATGAGCCAGCAGGGCAGAAGACCAGCCTGGCTAAGTAGAGTGCTTTGGGTAGAACTCAGGAAGAAAAGGAAAGTCTACTGCCTATGAAAGACGGACCAGGCAAATGAGAAAGAGTACAAAGCCCTTGCAAGTGTATGTAGGGAGAAAATTAGAAAGGCCAAAGTTCAACTAGAACTGAACCTGGCCAGTGTCATCACTGTATCATTAAAGTGTATCATCACAGTGTATCATCACAGTGTATCATTAAAGATAATAAAAAGAACTTTTATGAGTATGTTAACAGTAAAAGAAGAGTTAGGGAGGATGTCCACCCACTACTGGATGTAAGAGGGAACCTGGTGACAAAAGACAAGGAAAGTCGGAGCTGCTGAACTGCTGCTTTGTCTCAGTACTTGTCAGTGACACCAATGCTCCTTGAAGATTCAACCCCTGGAACTGGAAGACAGGGATGGAGGGCAGAAAGCAACCCCTACAGTCCATGAGGAAATGATCACAGAATCACAATACCACAGAATGTTAGAGGTTAGAAGGGACATCCAGGGATCACCAAGTCCAATCCCTCTGCCAAAGGCAGAATCACCCAGGGTATTCCACACAGGCAGGTTCTGAATGTCTCTAGACAAGGAGGCTCCACAGACACTCTGGGTAGACTGTTCCAATGTTCCATCTTTACACTCACTGTAAAGAAATTTCTCCTCATGTTGAGATGAAATCTTCTATGTTCAAGTTTGTATACATTGTTCCCTGTCTTATTATTGTGCACCATTGAAAAGAGCTTGGCCCCCTACACTTGACATCCACCCGTCAGATATTTATAGACACTGATCAGATCCCCTCTCAGTTTTCCCTTCTCAAGACTAAACAGCCCCAGGTCTCAGTGTCTTTTCACAGGGGAGATGATCAAGGCCCTAACCATCCTTGTGGCTCTGTGTTGGACTTTCCCCAGCAGATCCCTCTCTCTCCTTTTCAACCTACGGGGGACGGCAGGGCACCCCGGGCTCTCGGCACTCGGCTACATTCGGCAAGACCTTTTCTCCACGTGCTTGCTGCTCGGGATCGCTCAGGCTCCCCGTGTCACTGCCGGCGGCTGGTTTAAAAGCCATCAGTGGCTCGCGACAGCCTCTGTTCCAGCGGAAATCTTGCTCGGGAGCACGCTGCGACCGGCACCCTCTGGAACACTAGCTGCTTCCTTTTCAACCTACGGGGGACGGCAGGGCACCCCGGGCTCTCGGCACTCGGCTAGATTCGGCACGGCCGTTTCTCCACGTGCTTGCTGCTCGGGATCGCTCGGGCTCCCCGCGTCACTGCCGGCGGCTCATTTAAAAGCCATCGGCGGCTCGCGGCAGCCCCTGTTCCAGTGGGGGTCTTGCCGCCTGCTCTCGCTCGGCACGCGCCACTGCACTTTTTCTAAATTTTGTCCAGCAGGTGCCGCGGGCAGGGCACCATGGTGGTGACGCGCCACAACCACTCCTTCAAAACATCAGTCTCGATTCAGACTGAGGGGGGATACAAGCAGGTAGGCAAGTGTCACAAGCAAGAGGTGGGTGTCCAGGCTTATGGCTGCAGAGAGTGCTGAAGCCTGGCAGTTGAGATGCAGGGTAGTGGGGACAGCTCCTGCATCAGATGTGAGCAGATCGACTATCTGCTTAACCTGGTGGCCAGATTGAAGGATGAGGTGACTACACTTAGAGATGTCAGGGATTGTAGAAGGGAGACCAACTTGAGTAACCAGGCTCTGCAGGCTCCCCCAGCAGAGGCTGGTTATCCAAAAAGCAGAGGGGAATGGACTCAGGTTCCTCTCAAAAGACACAAATTAAAACCTCCTTGCCTCCCTTCACCTCCCCCACTGCCCTTGGAGAACAAGTATGGGGCACTGGAGGTCGAGGGGGAGGTGATTCTGATAATGGAGGACACACCATCTGGGGTTTTCCATGAGGCAAAACAGCCCAGGGTGAGTCAGCCCAGGGTGAGTCAGCCCAGGGTGGGTCGGCCTAGGGTGGGTCAGCCTGGGGTGGGTCAGCCTGGGGTGAGTCAGCCTGGGGTGGGTCGGCCTGGGGTGAGTCGGCCTAGGGTGGGTTGGCCTGGGGTGAGTCATCCTGGGATGGGTCAGTCTAGGGTGGGTCAGTCTAGGGTGGGTCAGCCTGGGGTGAGGCAGCCTGGGGTGAGTCATCCTAGGGTGGGTCGGCCTGGGGTGAGTCAGCCTGGGGTGAGTCAGCTTGGGGTGAGTCAGCCTGGGGTAAAACAGCCTTCCCCTGGCATCAAGACTTGCTCCTTAAAAAAAAAAAAAAAGAGGGTGATTGTTATTGGTGATTCTCTAATGAGGGGAACAGAGGGCCCCATATGTTGGCCAGACCCTGCTCACAGGGAACTTTGCTGCCTCCCAGGAGCTCAAGTTGCTGATGTTACCAGAAGGCTGCCTAGTCTGGTGCAGCCCTCTGACTACTATCCCTTAATAATTATGCAGTTAGGGAATGACGATGTTGCAACCAGAACTCCCAGGGCTATCAGAATGACTTCAAGGCCCTGGGGGACCTAGTGGAGGACTCAGGTGCACAAATAATTTTTTTGTCTATACCCTTAGTTGCAGGAGGGAATACAAGAAGGAACAGGTCAGCAGCTATAGTCAACAAGTGGCTTAGACGCTGGTGTAGTCTGAAGAATTTTGGGTTTTTCGATCTTGAAAAACTTTCTACTGCACCAGGTCAGCTGGCAACAGATGGAGTACATCTGTCCCAGAGGAGGGGAAAGGTACATAAGAATGGCCTGTCCCCCAAAGGTAAAAAGATTCTGGGAAGGGAATTAGCAGGTCTCATTGACAGAGCTTTAAACTAGTTTTGAAGGGGGAAGGGGCTGAAACCAGTCCCCCCAGACAGGAGTCTGAGGGTGGTAAGCTGGAGTCAGGGGCAAAACCAGCAGCCCAGCTGAAGTGCATGTATACTAATGCACGAAGTATGGGCAACAAACATGAGGAGCTGGAAGCCTTGTTGCAGCAGGAAAGATATGATGTAGTTGCCATCACGGAGACCTGGTGGGATGACTCATATGACTGGAATGCTGCAATTGATGGTTACAGGCCCTTCAGGAGAGACAGGCAAGGAAGAAGGGGTGGAGGGGTGGCCCTGTACATCAGGGAGGCTCTTGATGCCATTGAGCTAGAGATCAGGGACAATCGGGTTGAATGTGTGTGGGTGAGAATTAGAGGGAAGACCAGCAGGGCAGACATCCTGGTTGGAGTCTGTTATAGACCAGCCAACCAGGAGGAAGATGTTGATGAAGCATTCTATAGGAAGCTTAAGGCTGTCTCAAGATCGCCTGACCTTGTTCTCATGGATGACTTCAACCTGCCTGATATCTGCTGGGATCACAATATAGCAGAGAGGAGGCAATCTAAGAGGTTCTTAGAGTGCATGGAGGACAGTTTCTTATCCCAGGTGCTGCGCGAGCCTACCAGGGGTAAGGCTCTGCTTGACCTCCTCTTCACCAACAGGGAAGGGCTGGTGGGTGATGTGGTGGTCGGAGGGTGTTTAGGTGACAGTGACCACGAGATAATTGAATTTTCGATATTCAGCCAAGCCAAGAGGGGGAACAAGAAGACCTCCACTCTGGATTTCCGGAGGGCAGACTTCAGGTTACTCAAGGTACTAACTCAGAAGGTTCCTTGGGAAACAGCCCTTAAAAATAAAGGGGTCCAGGAGAGCTGGACCTACTTCAAGAAAGAACTCTTGAAGGCGCAGGAACAGGCTGTGCCAATGTGCCGGAAGATGAGCCACCGGGGCAGACGGCCAGCCTGGATGGTAATGAACTTCTAAAGGAACTAAGGGAAAAAAAGAGGGTGTATTATCTTTGGAAGAAAGGGGAGGCAACCTACAAAATGTTTAGGGATGTTGCTAGGTCTTGTAGGAAGAAAATTAGGGAGGCAAAAGCCCATTTGGAGCTCAGACTGGCCTCTGCTGTGAAGCACAACAAAAAGTCCTTCTATAAATATATTAACAGCAAGAGGAAGGGCAAGGACGAGCTCCACTCCTTGGTGGGCATGGAGGGGAACGTTGTAACAAAGGATGAGGAAAAGGCAGAGGTACTTAACACCTTCTTTGCCTCAATTTTTTACTAGCAGGACAGAATGTCTTCCAGACAGCTGGCCTGCAGAGCTGGCAGAAGGAGCCAGGGAGCAGCATAGTTTTCCTCTGTTCCAGGATGGGACAGTTAGAGATCTTCTCAGCCACTTGGACCCCCACAAGTCCATGGGACCAGATGGGATCCATCCTAGGGTGCTGAGAGAGCTGGCAGATGAGCTGGCCAAGCCGCTCTCCATCATTTTTCAGCAGTCCTGGCTCACTGGAAAGGTCCCAGAAGACTGGAAGCTGGCCAGCGTGGTGCCCATCCACAAGAAGGGCCAGTTGGAACAGCCAGGGAATTATAGGCCTGTCAGCCTGACCTCAGTGCCAGGCCTGATTATGGAACGGGTCATCTTGAGTGCAATCACACAGCACTTACAGGATGGCCAAGGGATCAGGCCTAGCCAGCATGGATTTAGGAGGGGCAGGTCCTGCCTGACCAACCTGATCTCCTTCTATGATCAGGTGACCCGCCTGGTGGATGTGGTCTACCTGGACCTCAGCAAGGCCTTTGACACAGTCCCCCACAGCAAACTCCGGGCCAAGCTGGCAGCCCATGGCTTGGACAGGAGCACACTGCATTGGATTAGGAACTGGCTGGAGGGCCGAGCCCAGAGAGTGGTGGTGAATGGTGCCACATCCAGCTGGCGGCCAGTCACTAGAGGGACCTCGACAGGCTGGACAGATGGGCAGAGTCCAATGGCATGAGATTGAACACATCCAAGTGCCGGGTTCTGCACATTGGCCACAACAACCCCAGGCAGTGCTACAGGCTGGGGTCAGAGTGGCTGGAGAGCGGCCAGGCAGAGAGGGACCTGGGGGTGCTGGTTGATGGGAGGCTGAACATGAGCCTGCAGTGTGCCCAGACAGCCAAGAGGGCCAACCACATCCTGGCCTGAATTAGGAATAGTATGGTCAGCAGGAGCAGGGAGGTCATTGTGCCCCTGTACTCTGCTTTGGTTAGGCCACACCTTGAGTACTGTGTCCAGTTCTGGGCCCCTCCGTTTAAGAAGAACATCGAGACACTTGAACGTGTCCAGAGAAGGGCAACAAGGCTGGTGAGAGGCCTTGAGCACAAGCCCTATGAGGAGAGGCTGAGGGAGCTGGGGCTGTTTAGCCTGGAGAAGAGGAGGGTCAGGGGCGACCTCATTGCTCTCTACTACTACCTGAAAGGTGGTTGTAGCCAGGAAGGGGTTGGCCTCTTCTCCCTGGCAGCCAGCACCAGAACAAGGAGACACAGTCTCAAGCTGCACCAGGGGAAGTATAGGCTCGAGGTGAGGAGAAAGTTCTTCACCGAGAGAGTGATTCGTCATTGGAATGGGCTGCCTCGGGAGGTGGTGGAGTCATCGTCCCTGGAGGCGTTCAAGAGGGACTGGATGTGGCTCTTGGTGCCATGGTGTAGTTGTGAGGTTTGTGGTGACAGGTTGGACTCGATGATCTTCGAGGTCTCTTCCAACCTTGGTAATACTGTACTATACTGTACTGTACTGTCTCTTGAATTGGGAACCCAAAAGTGGACACAGTATTCCAGGTGTGGTCTTAACCAGGGCAGAGTTGAGGGGGAAAAGAACCTCCCTAGCCCTGCTGGATACGCTTTTCTTGACACACCCCAAGATACCATTTGCCCTCTTGGCCACAAGGGCACATTGCGGTGCCATGGATAACTTGCTGTCCACTGATCTCCAAGGTCTTTCTCCATGGAGCTTCTTTCCAGCAGGGCAACCCCTAAGTTGTACTGGTGCCTGCTGTTATTCCTCCTGGTGCAGGACACTGCACTTGTCCTTACTGAACTTCATGAGGTTTGCCTTCACCCAGATCTCCTGCCTCTCCAGATAACTCATGCCGCTTAGATGTGCACAAGTCTATGGACCAGATGGTATCTACCCAAGGGTACTTAAGGAATGGGCAGATGTGCTCACCAAGCCACTCAGCATTATTTCTCAACACTCCTGGCTAGCTGGGGAGGTCCCAGTTGACTGGGGACTAGCAAATGTCATGCCCATCTACAAGGGCCAGAGGATGGTACAGGGAACTACAGGACTGTCAGTCTGACCTCAGTGCCAGAAAAGGTTATGAGTAGGTCATCCTGAGTGACATCACAGTGCAGGTATATGACAACCAGGTGATCACTCCCAGTCAGCAAGGGTTTATGAAAGGCAGGTCCTGTCTGTCTAATCTGATCTCCTTCTACAATAAGGTCACCTGCCTAATGGATGAGGAAAGGGCTATGAACATTGTCTACCCGGACTTTTGTAAAGTCTTTGACACTGTCTCCCACAGCATTCTCCTTCAGAAACTCATGGCACAAGGCTGGTGTGATGAAGAGGTTATTAAATTTATTAATATGAAATATGAATTATTAAATAGTGATTTTATTAATTATCAAAATTATTACTAACCAATGAATCACTATTTTATATACATGTTCTAGCATACATTCATGAAATGCATTCCATAAGTGGCTTAGTATGTTAATTAGAACTCAACTGAACTATTTACAGAATCATTTCTATACTTATATAACGAAGGGTGCAGTTCTGCTGCTTGGCTACTAGATGGTGATGGGGCGCGGGCAGCTTCTGGCTATATACAGTGCTATTATAATGCGTCAGAGATGTGGATGCTTTGAACTGAGTGCTAGTGGATGGAAAGCACGTGGAAGATACTTTGTAGCTGTTGTTTGTAGCAAGGTTGAGTTCCACCAGACTACTGCCGCTGGATTGGTTCCTAGTCGATCTGGACAGCAGCGCTGGGTGGCTGTCTCCTCACTCCGCAGTAGTGGAGAGGAAATGGAACCTGGGCTTAGCTCATAAGCAGGTTGCCTTCAGGACTCAGCCGGCTCCCTCCAGACAATAGGGAGTGGTCCTGGTCAGGCTGGCCCATGGGACTGGCCCTCGGAGTCAGCTTGCACGGCAGGGCACGGTGACAGTTCCCGATAGGCGGGCTCAGAGGTTTCCGATCAGGCACAGCAGCAGGCAGGGCTGCGGGGTCAGAGATTTCCGATCAGATACAGCAGAAGGCGGGGCGGACCCAGCAGGGGGGTGGCCCGGCTGTGAGGGGCTCTGGGACTGGTGTGGAGCAGCTCTGGGGAAGAAGCGTGGCTACATGAGCTGCAACTTTCCTTTTGCTTGGCTTAAAGAGACAGCGGGACTCTCAGAGCGGTCCCGGGTATGGTGGAATATAGGCACGAACGGTGCTCTGGATCTTCCCTGAAGTTCACAGGGCTCCTTTCCCGCAATAGCAGGGTTAGGCAGATATATGCACTGCCGGATTTGGTCAAGTCCCTTCTCCCTGGCAAATGGGCAGGGGACCCTCCCCCCGCCTCGGGGGGTCCAGTCCTCAGAAGGCACGGTGGGCTCTCCCAGTCGGTGTGACTAGCTGTGATGACACTGGACTTCTCAGGCTCAGCAAAGGTCCTCCCTCTGGAGATGATTCTCAAGGCTGCTTCTCGTGATATAGAGGCTTTCAGTATACATGCATGTATGAGAGAGAAGCTAACAACAAGCTCTATGGCAGAGGCTATAGCACAAGCATTGTCCTCTCGAGCAAAGAGAGAGAGACAATGTGAAAGAGGGGGCAACTTGTTTACCAACTGGGGTGATACTTACAGGTTCCTCGAGGCTGGGTTTGACCAATGGGCACTCTTGTAAACAACTGGCTTCAGCCTGTAGAACGTGTGAAGCTGGAATTATGCCTATACTTGGTGTTAGGACAAGCACTGCATGCGATGGGTGTGTGCAGTGGGCTGTACTGGCTTGGCTAATGCCTTGGCTTTTGTCTCCCTCATGAAGGAAGGGAAACTTGTCTACACGCTGGGACAAGATTCAATATCTGGGCATAATGTGCCATCACCACAGCTGGGATAAGTGAACTCTGAACTGGATAAATAACTGGCCAAGCTAAAAGAATGGTGGTGAATGGCATTAAATCTGGCTGGTGCCCAGTTACTAGTGGTGTCTCCCAGGGTCCAGTGCTGGGGCCTGTCTTCTTTAATATCTTTATCAATAACCTAGGTGAGGGAATTGGGTGTACCCTCAGTAGGTTTGCAGATGACAGCAAGCTGGGTGGCTGTGTTCTGTTTGGTGGGTTGGAGTTTCCCCCAGCATTAACTTTAAGCCAGACCAACTTGGTTAGAAGCAAATGGAAGCTGTATTTACAAGCAAAAACTACACTTTACGATGGAATGCAATGAATATGTACAAAATATACAGTATTTACAGTATTATACAGACATTTACAATTAGCAAACAACATGAACCCCCGGTCAAAAGACCAGCAGAAGCCGTTCCACTGCCCCCCAACCCCTGTCCCAAAAGAGGGAGAGAGTGGAGAGAAAAGCAGTGGGTTAGACTTATCCCAATGCCAGTCAGAAGCATGTTACCTCTCTCCTGAGCAAAGTAAAACAGCCAAGATCAGAAGAGAAGAGAAAAAGAATGGGAAGTGGGAAATGTGAAGAATTGTTACGGTACAGCTCCTCTTATCCCAGGCATTTCTCCAATGAATTTTTTTGTTTTCCTTTTTACACCCAGTAGTGATTGATTTATATTTTTCTACTTTTCTGCTCAAAATCTGTGGCTAAATTTTAAAGTCATAGACTAAAACCACCACAATCTGCAAAAGGCTAGGGAAGATTTACATTGGGATCTGGACAGGTTAGAGCAATGGGCCAAGAGTAATTGTATGAAGTTCAGCAAGGCCAAGAGTCAGGTGCTGCACCTTGGTGACATGAATTCCATGGTAAGCTACAGATCTGGATGTGTGGTTGGAAAGCTAACCCCTGGAGAGGGACCTGTGGGCATTGATTGATAGTTGACTGAATATAAAAAAGCAGCATCTGTAGCTGGCACTTAGGGATATGATTTAGCTTTGACTTTTCAGTATTGGGTTTAAGGTTGGACTGGATGATCTTTGAGGTTTCTTCCAACCAGATGTATTCTGTGTTAGCCACCACAGCACTGGTTTTGGTAGCTGTAGCAACACAGGTTTTCCAGAACGCTGTTGGAATACCTGTGGCCATGAAACACAGGCTATGTTCAAAATACTGCACCCGCAGAGTGTCTTTGACATTCTCACCTCCCTCAGCACATAGCATGGTCCCCCAGCGGAGGCTCTCTGCTCTCTCTCAGACATCCAGATGACTCTACTGGGGTAAGTATTGACGGTAGCTTGCCTAGGTTCCTGGCCCCTTTGATGCTGTACAAATAGTCACAGAAGAGTGCTGTAAAGGATGGATAAGTTGCCCAACTGAGAGACAGAAAGATAGAGGGTGCTAGAACAAGGGTGTAGCAGAGGAGGACAAACTTTGGAGAGGAAAACGGATGTCACAGTTGTACTGCCTCACCATAATTAGGTACTGCTATGGCAAATTCATTACTGCGAATACATGTGCATATGCATTTGCAACCTCAATAATACTCTGTTGCTTCATAGAAAATGTTTATCTTCAGAGGCAGCAATACTGTGAAGCAGCTGGTCAGCAATGAAAGCTTATCTCCATCACTACTGGTAGAAAAGACTGCTGATCAGAAGGTATAAACTGCTGTACATCACCACAGCTGATGGATAGTGACAGCTTGCTACAAGTAGTAATTAGTGACTGCCTTGAGCTAGACAACACTGATCCCGCCAATAGAAATTTGCCTCTGATGGTAAGAATCAGGTAATCCTGCCTGAAATTTCCGGGAGTTCAGTGATTTCTGGATGCATCTTTCTGAGTACCAACTGAATGCTTCAGTAATGTGCTGACAGCATTGATTTGCCCTGACTTTCTCACTGGCTGGCAGAACCATTTAAGCTAACCTGTGCAACTCTGCTGTCAAATGGACTGGAAGCACCCACACAATTAGTTACTAGGTAATAGCTGAAGGGAAGCAAGGTTCAGCTTCCCAAATCTTTTCCATATGCAAGTTTTCTAGTTAAAATTTTTGTGCCATTCTCAAGAAAGCTGATTTAAATCTCAAGATCTGAGTGCTAGTAGTTTTCATCAGTGACTGTAATTACCTTGTGCTCAAACTCCGAGTTATCATTTTAGTTTCAAGAGCATTTGCTATGTGGATGATTAAAGTAGTAAGCCTTAAATTTTGACTTGCTGGCACATTGTGACCATGCAAACATGCCTGAGTAGTTGCCCTGAATTCTCCCTGCTCAGACCAGTAACTGCTTTTAGGTTCAGCATTTTAATTCAATAGTTACAATAGACATCTGAACTCCACTTCAGAGAGAGCCATTCTATTGTGTGTGCCATTCTAATGTGTAAGTCCACAAACCAGATTTCTTTCCATGCAGTATTTTTATCATGATTGCCTTAATGACACAGACCACTGGTTCATACAGCTTTATGTATTCCATCTCTGTACATGTGGAAATTTATACTAATGGAAGGGCGGGAGTTCTGTTAAATGAAATTTGCTTCTATAAGCTTTTTATACTATACTATAATCTTTCTACACTAAAATTCATCTATACCTAAAGGAAGGAAATATTTAGTTAATGTGCTTGTTTTATAGGAAAATGACATTATAAAACAGAATTTGTCTGGCAAGACAGGAAGAATTTTAAAGTGATGAGGCTATAACTTCTCTGTGGTGATTCCAGAGTGAAACTATGAGAGGCTGTTTTGAGTTAGAAATTGATAACATTTTCTATTGAGAAAACAAAATAAAAATAACTATTGACAAACAGTAACCTACTCTCTATTATAATAATTATCACATGGAATATTAATGAATCAATTATTTTTAAAAGCAAGATGAATATATATACATATATTTACTGGCTGCGCCTTTGTCCCTATTGAAACAAAAACCAAAACAAAAAAAAACCCCAAACACAAATATGAATTATGTCAGCCTGTGATTGATTTAAAATATTTAAATCTCTATACAGTTTTCATTATTTACACTGTTCTTGCCACAGTGGTGGCCCCATATTACCAGGCATCTTTTCTGGTACATTTCATGACACAGGCACCTCCTCTCACAGTGGGTTTGTCAGGCTGCTGAGAAGATGTTATATTCATTTACAGTGTGCATAATGTCTATTTATAGACAAGGAAATGACATCTTTACTTACCTCTTTGTCTGCCTATGTGACATTCCACCTCCATTTGGTTCTTGCCTGGATAATAGGTGCACAACTTTCTTGTTCCTGTTCGAGCAGTTACAGAGTGGTTTGAATATCCTGAGCAGCAAAGATTCAGGGTAGAAACAGGAAACCACTCTTCAGTTCTCTGACATAAGATGTTGTCATGTGTCATTTTATTTCACAAATGTGTATTGGTGAATTCCTGAAGGTTCTACTGTTTCTCAGTATTTTTCAGCCTACCAGTATTTGATATTGGTGAAAATTTTGTCTGTGGTTAGATTGGGATTAAGGGTTTTGACACAAAACACTGTTCAACAGACATGCAAGTTTCTTCTTGAATTCAGTTAGTTCTTAATTTTCACAGGAGTCATATATATAGAAATTACATTTCATTCAGTATTAGGCTTCTTTCAGAAAAATCCACAGCTTTTGGTTTCATGTTTTTTAGCATTTTAAAATTACTTTTCAAAATTACTTTTCTGCCTTGCTGCCCAACTTTCATTTTTCAGTCTTTCTGCATTGCATTTTCAGTAAACAGGAAAGAAAAGCCATGCCATTTGATGAAAATCTGAATAGTTTTGAGCAGAGAGAATTTTGGAGAGATTTGGATTTAGATGTTAATGTCCACTTTACAAAGCATCTCTGTGCTTTCTTTCAGAAGAATGAAGTAGCTAATGCAATGTAGTGAACATAACACTGTGCTGATAAAATCATTCTCTAGGGAAAAAAAAAAAGAGCAGGGGTGGGGAAACTACTCACATGTATTTTTAGTAAAACAAGAAGAAGAAGAGGAATGCCAAGAATGATGAAGAGGTTATGACACAGAGGTCAGTGTCTTCTTAACCCCACACTGTAGGCTCAGAATCTTACTGGATGTCAAACAAGAATGGCTGCTGTTATGTTGTCATGAGTGCTCATTATGTTCACTTCATTACTTTTTTTTTTTCCCAATCTGGTCTGCAGATGTAATGTATGGCAATGGCTCTCTTGTTGAAAGAAATGTACAAAACATGCTCTTAAACTGAACAACCAAATTGGTTTAGTTTTGATATTATGATGGTGAAGAACTAGTGCAAGTTAGGTCACAAGAATATTTGGGTTGCTCTGTGAGCTAGCAGCAGAGGTAAAAATGTTAGGCTGCTTCTCAAAATAATCTCAAAGTTATTCAAGCTACTGGTAAGTCTAACTCCAGTGTACCTTGGTGTAAAACCACACCAGAAAGAACGCCCCACTATCTGCTAATCACAGAAATTATGTCTATATCGACAGGCTGAATAGATTTTCAGTATTCATGAAAGGTTTATTTGCATCCATTCTATGATATTTTGCAACCTCACGCCACTCATGTCACTTTAATTTCCAGTGCCTACTGGTATTTCAGTGTGCTTAGGCAGTCTTTTCCTCAATTAGCTTTGCTAACTTTTTGTAGCAATAAATTCTGAAGACTTATAAGACTGTGTTGATGTGAAATGTCTCCATGCTTTTCCCATCTTTTTATAAGATCCTCAACTGACTTTTTGCTGTTTTCTTTTAAATTGTTACGGCTAGATGGCTAGATGAAATGTCTTTGCATTTTGGTTTGCATAAATTCTATTTTTTTTAATTTTTCTTCTGACTAGGTTTATATGGCAGACAACAGGAATGAATGATGAACTGCTGGTGAAAGTGATAAAATACCTTCTCATGGAGATAAGGCTTTGTAAGCAGGTAACTTAAGTATTTTGGGATCCCCTCTGAATCATCAGACCAAGCAGAAAACAGCTGCCAACACACATAAATATGTATCGCCAGAGAAATCAGAAGAGCTTTTGAACAATATTTTAAGTAGACATTAGTATTCAGATACTTCTAAAACGTGAATATTGTACATAGGAGAGAATGGGTAAAATAACATGCCTCTGTAATTTGATCTTTGAGGACAAAGTTTCATGTATAACATGAATGTGACATGATCAAGCTATTTCAGTCTCAGAACCATGCAAAAGAAATGCCATCCCATCAGCACCTACCACCAGACTTTAAAAATAGGTTCATGTGGAAATGTAGGTTCTGGGAGAATGAGGAAGGCAGGCAACACTCTTAGCTTTCTTGTGGCAGGTGATGTCAGTATTTCCCAAACTTCTTTACTAAATCCAGTCAGTCTGTAAAAGTAATACCCAAAAGTCTTCTCGTCAGATGACAGAAAGCTTTTTCTAGTCAAGTGCTGCGAGCAGAGAATTCAAAGAAAAACAAAAAATTATGGTGCACAAATTTCAATGCAAGATTAAACATCTGAATATTCAGATTATTTTCATCCAATCTTTTTTTACTTCTTAACAGTTTTACAGAATCCTTCTTTCAGGACACCTGTTGTATAACCAAAGAGAAACTAGTAAGCATATCCTTTTTATTAGTTCATATTCTGCACCTGCTCTATGACTGTATTGTTTAACCACAAGGTCAAGCTTTGTTTCCTCAACTTCAGTAGCTCAGTAACCCTCTATAATCAGGTTCATGGAATCATGCCTGTATTGTTTAACCACATGGAATCTATGTCTGTATTGTTTAACCACAAGGTCAAGCTTTGTTTCCTCAACTTCAGTAGCTCAGTAACCTTCTATAATCAGGTTCACGGAATCATAGAATGATAGAATGGCTTGGCTTCATCTGATTACCTTAAGAAGCAGAAATCCATGCTGACTATCTAAATGTTTTATGTGACAGATCAGGGTATTTTCATATTAAATATTCTTGGGAACTTGTTTTGTTGGTGTTTTTTAATTCAGGAGATGTTTTTTAAAATTAATACTATAAAAATCCATTCTAAAACCAGTTTCTTAAAGGCTAGGAAATGATGATGTAGTTCTTGCTTCTGAAATAATTGCATGGTATATGTTCTGATGTAGTCATAATTACATTTTATCATATAATTTTGTCTGAAAACAGAGTGAACTGGAAGGAACTTCTTCTAATAACGAGTACAAAAGCCATAACAGAAAAGAAGATACCACTAAATGAAAGACTCTGTAATATATGGAATTCTATGTCTGTGGAGACACTGAAAAAATAAAACATGCAATATCCTTCTATTGGAAAGGGACCATACTAACAGCATCAATATAAGCACTTCTAAAGAACAGCTGTAGAACCTAAATAGTATTTTCAAATTACAGGACTTCTGTGCTTATGATTACCATGTGGGAAAATAAATTTCTGCACTACAGAACCAATGTTTTCCATTATTTGTTATATTCAGTATATTCTACTTAAGATGTAAACTCAAGTGTTCAGAATTTAAGAAATTGTACAGAAAAAGTTGGCCGCACAACTGTAACATGTTTCCTCTTAGAAGACACCTGCCTCATTTATTACTGCTTCTGAGGATAAACCAGGGTTTTGTATGAGAGATGGCTTAACCTGAAAGATGAATGAAGCAATGTTTTGTAAGAAAAGCAGAAAGGCAGAATGGTCCTTAGAAGGAGGTGGCTTGTCCTTCAGAGAGCATCTTTTTCTGTGTTACTCCTACTAAACTTGTCTGCTATTGATCTTGGGCAAGACTTTTGAATCATAGTTTCTTCAAGGGTTTAATTGCATGTGTTCCTCTTTTTCTGATACTAATTTAGGATTCTTAGCTCTTGATTGATAGAAATGTGGAGCACTCACGTCAGCAACTGGAAATGATGACACCTGCATTTTGAAAAAGTTATGCACTAAGAAAAAGCAAGTAATTCTCTTTCAACTTGGTTGCACCACAATGATGGACGTGGGATCATTTTACCACTACTGTCCCCATGCAGTCAACTTTTATTTATAAAATCTATATGGTAATAAAAGCAAGAGTTTTGCTGCTCATTTAAGGTAATGAACTAATTAAGTCAGAGTTTCAGCAAGTAATAGATCTAAAAATGTAGGTGAAAAAGAACTTTGAAAGCTTCTTTAGATGTTTCATCAAGATTTTGAAGCTTTAAGTATATCCTTTACTACTGAAAGACATGTTGAAAAAAAAATCAATTAAATTTAAATAAGACCTTACAAACTATTTATCTTTTTAATATTAAATATATTACTACTAATAAGGTCAAGATAAATATCCTATACTTTCAGGAACCAACGGGTTTTATTTTTAAGTATCTCTCAATTGAATGCTTGTCTTTCAAAACCTGAACTTTTACCACTACCTCCACCCCACATTCATTTTTTCCTAAAATATGTTCAGTTATAGCAATATGGTGCTTCACAAGAGTGATATAAAGTTTAGCACTACTTACAAATCAAGGGAATCAGATCTGAAGGTCTGAATACCATTTAAAGTGCTAGGGTTGTGATTTGCTGCATGCTCCAAACCAGAAGCTGGGGTGTTTTGATGCATTTTGTACCCCCCACTGCATTTTATCCATACTCACCACAAAAACAAGGAGCTTGGATACCACAGACGTCACAGACGTGTGGTCTTTCACATTTGTCTGTTTCAGACAGCAGTGTTGGGTTTTGTGAGAGGTTTTCTGGGCACTCTTGTCAGTTTCAAGCACAACTTGGATAGCCTTCCCCCTCTCCTCCCTTTCTCACTTTTGCTGCTCTAATTCCAACCAGAATGCTACATGTAACTGGGGAAATAATCAAGCAAATACCTGATGCTTCTCAGTCTTGTCTGAAACCACTGTTTTCTTCCTCCATACCGGGCTACTCAAACATTGTGCTGAAGCAACTGAGGGGTCACTGGAGAGGGAATGGTGTTTTGAAAAACATCTGGGTAGAAAAATGTTACTTTAAGCAAATACCTGTGGAACTTGGGCCTGGCTGAAACCAGAGAAAGTGGGATGTAGAGATTGTTTCTTTCTAGGAATAAAGTTTACCAATTCTTTTAAATAATGCATTGCTGTAATGTTACTCTGGGGAAAAAAATAAAAAAAAATATATTGTTGCAGAACAGAGTTGTAAATATCCTCAGGCAATTTCATATGGAGAAGGGAAACAAAATGAGAAGTCATTGGCAATATGAACCTCTACTGATTAAATCTGATCTTATGAGCTCTGCCAGGAAACACACACACAAACACTACACAGTAAACTTCCTTGAGAATATGTCACGATGTTGAATAAAGTTGTAGTGGATGATGCTTATGGCCAGGGTTGTGCCCCTGAATATTTCTAGGACATGCTTTTCTGTGTGTTAGCCTTCCTTTGTTACCCCTCTTTTCTGAAGGCACCACTGAGTCCAGGTAAACTGCCTGCCTGGGCGTGGTCTCACCCCTGTGGTACACAAGGGTCAGGCTATATGTTTGTTTTCCTGTGTATAGCATAAGCTTACACCATATTTGGTAGAGGCCAGTTCATTGGTTAATCTTTGTGCTAGCAACAGATGCTCATTGGACCAGTATTCATTGGGGCAAATGGTAAATAGGGGTTGTTTGGCAAACGACCCTCTCCCCTCCTCCACACATTGGTGTTGAGCCTGTATCTGTGTGCACACCAGCGTTGTTGTGGTTCACCTTGCCCGGGACTAAAGCCAGCACTCCAAGAGGCTTCATAGTACTTTGCCACCTGCACCCCACTGCGTGCAGCGCCGTGGGCAGTACCCCGTGTGAACCACCGTTGGCGAACTGCCACAGTGCCTCCCCCCACCCCGAGCGGGGAACCTCCGTATTCTGGAAGAGGCAGCAGCCACGCGACGCAGCCACGCGGTCGGCGCCATTTCCTGTATCCTCATTACGGCACATCCGTGCCGCGTTCTGCGGACTATAAATATTACCAAGGAAGACTCCACGAGGCTCTCAGCTTGTGAGTAAGCCAGACCCTTCTTCATAGAGTTTCAGTTGGGGTAGCCTGGAAATCGCTCCAGGTGGAGGACTGCCGGTCACCGACCAACCCCCTCCCCGCCGCTTTCCGCATCAGTTTAATTCTAAGTTCTGCAAATTATTTTGGTTTAAGTGCCTATGCCTAGACATTTTGTAAAGATAGTTCCACTAACCGAATATTGATACCTGTGAAGGGGGACTGTACACACCCCGTTGCAGAGTTTATATATATATAGAAATAAACATTTTTTTTGTAGTGATACCTCTGCCGCTCATTTCTGAGGGCATATTCATAACAAAAGTTTACAACACTATGAACGGTCTTAGTAAGAGAATGTAAAACAGTATTTCCAAAGAATGAAAACAGCACATTCTACTGTTTTTATTCCCACTACATAGCAAGCAAAATTTTTGAGCCCAACCACCCATAATCTCCTTTCATCTTAGTTAATGTTAGTTGCTCATGTCACCTGGTATGATTAGAATCTACAGGGATTTTTTGTAATATGTGCATGTTTAAAGACCATTTGCCTCACAATTCAACATAAGTTGTTTGCACTGTACAGTATTCAAGATGTCCATCAGCTCAATATTCAAATATTGCAATTTACGTTCTCCCCAGTAAAATGTTTCGAATCGGCAGCACTGAAGTGCACAGGAAACAATCATTCACTCTTTCTCTAAATGTACCAGTGCATTGCATTGCCCATAATTTAAAAAATATTTCAAAGAATGTTTATTTCTTGTAGGTTCATCATTTTGCTTTGGAATATTGCTCTTGTAGACACTAAACTATGCAAGCAATTAATTTGGGGTTTAGGTATCAAATATTCTTAAAAAGGGTGTGATCCTCTTCAGACATCATTTTAATGCTCTTTGGTTGCTTATATTCATTCAGTGTAATTGTTCAGCCTCTATACCAGTTGATTCCTTGATCAGTTAGCCCTAAAAGGGCCGGATATCAAACAATGTTTGCAATGTATTCTGCAGAATCACAGAAAGCTGGGGGTTAGAAGGGACTTTTAGAGATCATTAAGTATACCACCCCTGCAGAGCAGGGCCACGTAGGCAGGCCACACAGAAATGCATCCAGGTGAATTTTGAAGATCTCTAGAAAAGGATACTCTAAAAAAATAAAATACAATACAATACACCAGGTTGGAAGAGTCCTTCAAGATCATCGTGTCCAACCTATCAACCAATCCAACCCACCCAAACAACTAGATCATGGCACCAAGCACCCCATCAAGTCTCCTCCTGAACACCTCCAATGATGGTGACGCCACCACTTCCCTGGGCAGACCATTCCAATGGGCAATCACTTTCTCCGTGTAGAACTTCTTCCTAACATCCAGTCTAAACCTCCCCTGGCACAGCTTGAGACTGTGTCCTCTTGTTCTGGTGCTGGCTGCCTGGGAGAAGAGACCAACCTATGCCTGTCTATAACCTCCCTTCAGGTAGTTGTAGAGAGCAATAAGGTCACCCCTCAGGCTCCTCTTCTCCAGGCTAAGCAACCCCAGTTCCCTCAGCCTCTCCTCATAGGGCTTGTGTTCCAAACCCTTCACCAGCCTCATTGCTCTTCTCTGGACATGTTCCAGCAAGTCAACATCCTTCCTAAATTGAGGTGCCCAGAACTGGACACAGGAGTCAAGGTGTGGTCTAACCAGTGCAGTGTACAGGGGCACAATGACCTCTTTGCTCCTGCTGGCCACACTGTTCCTGATGCAAGCCAGGATGCCATTGGCCCCCTTGCTGCCTGGGCACACTACAGGCTCATGTTCAGCCTACAATCAACCATCACCCCCAGGTCCCTTCGTGCCTGGCCACTCTCCAGCCACTCTGACCCCAGCCTGTAGCACTGCTTGGGGTTGCTGTGGTCAATGTGCAGAACCCGGCACTTGGATGTGTTCAATCTCATGCCCTTGGATTCTGCCCATCTGTCCAGCCTGTCGAGGTCCCTCTGCAAAGCCTCTCTGCCCTCCAGCAGATCAACTCCTGCCCCCAGCTTGGTGTCATTTGCAAATTTACTGATGATGGACTCAATGCCCTCATCCAGATCATCAATAAAGATGTTGAAGAGCGTGGGGCTCAGCACTGATCCTTGGGGCACACCACTAGTGACAGGTCGCCAGCTGGATGTGACAACCAGTTCCTAACCCAACGCAGTCTGGTCCTGTCCAAGCCATGGGCTGCCAGCTTGGCCTGGAGTTTGGTGTAGGAGACAGTGTCAAAGGCCTTGCTGAGGTCCAGGTAGACCACATCCACAGGCCTCCCCACATCCACCAGGACGGGTCACCTGATCATAGAAGGAGATCAGGTTGGTCAGGCAGGACCTGCCCCTCCTAAATCCATGCTGGCTAGGCCTGATCCCCTGGCCATCCTGTAAGTGCTGTATGATCGCACTCAAGATGACCTGCTCACAGGCCTATAATTCCCTGGCTCATCCAACTGGCCCTTCTTGTGGATGGGCACCATGCTGGCCAGCTTCCAGTCTTCTGGGACCTCTCCAGTGAGCCAGAACTGCTGAAAAATGATGGAGAATGGCTTGGCCAGCTCATCTGCCAGCTCTCTCAGCACCCTAGGATGGATCCCATCCGGTCCCATGGACTTGTGGGGGGTCCAAGCGGCTGAGAAGATCTCTAACTGTCCCATCCTGGAACAGAGGATAACTATGCTGCTCCCTGGCTCCTTCTGCCAGCTCTGCAGGCCAGCTGTCTGGAAGCCGTTCTGTCCTGCTAGTAAAAATTGAGGTAAAGAAGGTGGTAAGTACCTCTGCCTTTTCCTCATCATTTGTTACAACGTTCCCCTCCATGCCCACTGTAGGAATCCTGCCTACCAATCCTGGATGCAAATCACCTTGTGATTAGATCATGAATCGAGATGTGCCCTCAACAAAGGATAACTGGACTGCAGCTGGCCTACAATAATGGCCCAAAGACTCAGCCATCACACCTTTAGGACAAGATCATTTCCAGCTATCAGATAACCCAGGGAGGGAGGATGGTGAGACAATGGATGCACCACCTGTGCAGTGAGTGTGTGGGTAGGCAGATGGAGAAGGAGGAGGCGGAGGCCTCTTCCCCCTCTTCATCCAGATCCTGCCCAAACTCACCTGAGTACACAGAAAGATTTCCTGGGGAACGATATCTGGATATTTACCTAAAGACGATTTCCCGGACCGATTTCCCGGTGAACAATACTGGGACACTTAACTAAGGATGATCTCCCAGAACGATGTCCTGGGGAACAACACCTGGACATCTCGCCTAAGGACTAAAAAACTGTATAAAAAGACCTGAGCGACACTGTCAAGTCAGAAGAAAGCAGACGGCACCACACGTGAGAAACATCACGGAGCAACATCATGGACCAACCCCACGGACCTTGGACTCTGAAAACCCTCTCTCCACCTCTGACCTTTGGTAATATAATCCCTTTCTTATTTTCTCCTTCTTCTCCCTATTCCTTCTCTTTCTCCCTCTCTATTTTTCCTCTCTCTCTCCCTCTGTTTCTAATCCATCCACTGCATTTGTGTAATAAATAGTCTAGCTGTTGATATTTTGGCCTCGTTTGTGCCTCTAATTTCACAACACGGGAATTTTCATTAAAAACCTGAATCTCTTTCCCTCTCCGGATCGAGACACCCACCAAGGACTGGAGCTCGTCCGTGCCCTTCCTCTTGCTGTTAATATATTTATAGAAGGACTTTTTGTTGTGCTTCACAGCAGAGGCCAGTCTGAGCTCCAAATGGGTTTTTGCCTCCCTAATTTTCTTCCTACAAGACCTAGCAACATCCCTAAACATTTTGTAGGTTGCCTCCCCTTTCTTCCAAAGATGATACACCATCTTTTTTTCCCTTAGTTCTTTTAGAAGATCATTGCCCATCCAGGCTGGCCGTCTGCCCTGGCGGCTCATCTTCTGGCACACTGGCACAGCCTGTTCCTGCGCCTTCAAGAGTTCTGCTTTGGAGTAGGTCCAGCTCTCCTGGACCCCTTTGTTTTTAAGGGCTGTTTCCCAAGGAACCTTCTGAGTTAGTTCCTTGAGTAACCTGAAGTCTGCCCTCCGGAAATCCAGAGTGGAGGTCTCCTTGCTGCCCCTCTTAGATTGACTGAATACAGAAAATTCAATTATCTCGTGATCACTGTCACCTAAACACCCTCCGACCACCACATCACTCACCAGCCCTTCCCTATTGGTGAAGAGGAGGTCAAGCATAGCCTTACCCCTGGTAGGCTTGTGCAGCACCTGGGATAAGAAGCTGTCCTCCATGCACTCTAAGAACCTCTTAGATTGCCTCCTCTCTGCTATGTTGTGATCCCAGCAGATATCAGGCAGGTTGAAGTCACCCATGAGAACAAGGTTAGGCGATCTTGAGACAGCCTTAAGCTGCCTATAGAATGCTTCATCAACATGTTCCTCCTGGTTGGGTGGTCTATAACAGACTCCAACCAGGATGTCTGCCCTGCAGGTCTTCCCTCTCATTCTCACCCACACACACTCAACCCGATCGTCCCTGATCTCTAGCTCAATGGCATCAAGTGCCTCCGTGATGTACAGGGCCAACCCTCCAAACCCTTCTTCCTTGCCTGTCTCTCCTGAAGAGCCTGTAACCACCAATTGCAGCGTTCCAGTCATGCGAGTCGTCCCACCATGTCTCTGTGATGGCAACTACATCATATCTTTCCTGCTGCAACAAGGCTTCCAGCTCATGTTTGCTGCCCATACTTCGTGCATTAGTATACATGCACTTCAGCTGGGCTGCTGGTTTTGCCCCTGACTCCAGCTTACCACCCTCAGACTCCTGTCTGGGGAGACTGGTTTCAGCCCCATCCCATCCCCATCTGAATTAGTTTAAAGCTCTGTCAATGAGACCTGCTAGTTCCCTTCCCAGAATCTTTTTACCTTTGGGGGACAGGCCGTTCTTATGTTCCTTTCCCCTCCTCTGGGACAGAGGTACTCCATCTGTTGCCAGCTGACCTGGTGCGGTAGAAAGTTTTTCAAGATCGAAAACCCCAAAATTCTTCAGACTACACCAGCGTCTAAGCCACTTGTTGACTATAGTTGCTGACCTGTTCCTTCTTGTATTCCCTCCTGCAACTAAGGGTATAGACAAAAAAATCTATTCATGCACCTGAGTCCTCCACTAGATCCCCCAGGGCCTTGAAGTCATTCTGATAGCCCTGGGAGTTCTGATTGCAACATCGTCATTCCCTAACTGCATAATTATTAAGGGATAGTAGTCAGAGGGCTGCACCAGACTAGGCAGCCTTCTGGTAACATCACCAACTTGAGCTCATGGGAGGCAACAAAGTTCCCTGTCTGGCCAACATATGGGGCCTTCTGTTCCCCTCAGTAGGGAATCACCAATAACGATTACCCACCTCTTTTATTTAAGGGAGCAAGTCTTGATGCCAGGGGAAGGCTGTTTTACCTCAGGCTGTTTCACCTTAGGTTGTTTCACCTTAGGCTGTTTCACCTTAGGCTGTTTTGCCTCAGGGAAAACCCCAGATGGTGTGTCCTCCGGCATCAGAATCACCTCCCCCCTCAACCTCCAGTGCCCCATACTTGTTTTCCAAGGGCAGTGGGGAAGGTGAGGGAGGCAAGGAGGTTTTAATTTGTGTCTTTTGAGAGGAACCTTCGTCCATTCCCTCTGCTATTTGGATAACCAGCCTCTGCTGGGGGAGCCTGCAGAGCCTGGTTACTCAAGTTGGTCTCCCTTCTACAATCCCTGACATCTCTAAGTCTAGTCACCTCATCTTTCAGTCTGGCCACCAGGTTAAGCAGATAGTCGATCTGCTCACACCTGATGCAGGAGTTGTCCCCACTACCCTGCATCTCAAGTGCCAGGCTCCAGCACTCTCTGCAGCCATATGTCTGGACACCCACCTCTTGCTTATGACACTTGCCTACCTGCTTATATTCCCCCTCAGTCTGAGTCGAGATTGATTTTCGGAAGGAGTAATTGCAGCGCATTACCACCATGCCTGCCCTGCCCACGTGACCTGTTGGACAAAATTTAGAACAAGTGCAGCGGCACGTGCCGAGCAAGAGAAGACGGGCAAGATTCCCGCTGGAACAGAGACTGCCGCGAGGTGCCACCGGCTTTTAAATGAGCCGCCGGCAGTGACGCGGGGAGCCCAAGCGATCCTTGGCAGCAAGCACGTGGAGAAACAGCCGTGCCAAATCTAGCCGAGTGCCGAGAGCCCGGGGGTGCCCTGCCGTTCCCGTAGGTTGAAAAGGAAAGCAGCTAGTGTTCTCAAGGCTGCTTGTCACGGTGTGTTCCCAAGCAGGATTCCTGCTGGGACAGAGGCTGCCGTGAGCTGCCGCTGGCTTTTAAACCTCTTTTAAACCTCTTTTTAAACCTCTTTTGACCTCTGGCTTTTTAAACCTTTTTAAAACCTCTCTGGGCAGCCTATTTCACTGCTCTGTCACCCTCACAGTAAGACTTCTCATGTTGAGATGGAATTTCCTGTGATTGAGTTTATGTTTGTTGCTCCTCTTCTTGTCCCTGGGTATCACTGAAAAGAGACTGCCTCTATTCTTCTGACAGCTACCCTTCAGATATTTGTAATCATTGATAATGTCCCATCTGAGGCTTCTCTTCTGCAGATTAAAAATCCCCAGGTCACTCAGAATTTTCTCCTGAGAGATATGTTCCCCTTAATCATCCTTGTAGTCACCTATTGAACTCTCTCTAGTAGTTCCCTGCCTGTCTTTAACTGGGAAGCCTAGATCTGTGCATAGTATTCCAGATGTGGTCTGACTAGGGCTGAGTAATGGGGAGAAGAACCTCTCTCGACCTTCTGGCAGCACATTTCTTAATGCACCCAAGCAAACTATTTGCTTGCATGGCTACCAGGGCATATTGATGAAGATGTTGAACAAGACTGGAACCAGCACTTATCCCTGTGGTACACCACTAGCTACAGATCTCTGTGATGTTGATTGTGAGCCTCGGGTGTTGTTTAGCCAGCTCTCGATCCATCACATTACCCACTTTTCTAAGTCACACTTTCTGATTTTTCCCACAAGGATATTATGGGAGACAGTGTCAAAAGCTTTACTGAAATCAAGGAACACAACATTCACTGCTCTCCCTGAATCTACTCATTCAGTCACACCATTGTAGAAAGCTATCAGATTAGTCAAATATGACTTCCCCTTGGTAAATTGATTGCTTCTCATAACCTTATTTTTATCCCTGTGCTTAGAGACTACCTCCAAAATGGGCAGATCCAGCACCTTTCCAGGGATGGAGGTGAGGCTTACTGATCTGTAGTTTCATGGGTCTACCTTCTTATGCTTTTTGAAGACCGGAGTGACACTGGCTTTCCTCCAGTCTTGAGGCACTGCTCCCATTCCACATGGTCTTTCAGAGGTGATGGAGAATAGTAGAGAAACAACATCAGCCAGCTCTCTCAACACTTATGGGGCTGGTGGATTTATGTATGTTCTTCTTACTTAAATGATCTCTACCCCAATCCTCACTAACCAGTGGGGAGTCCTTCCTCTTCCAGGCTTGCTCCCCTACTTCCAGAGCCTGGGATTCCTGGGGTCTGGTCCTAACAGTGAATTGAAGCAGAGAAGGCATTAAGTAACATGCCTTCTCTGCATTCTTGATTACCAGGGCTCCCTCCTCATTCGGCAGTGGGCCTACATTTTCCTGGTTCTTCCTTTTGCTACTAATGTATTTGAAGAAACCCTACTTGTCTTTTACTTCTTTCACCAGATTTAATTCTAAATGGATCTTTGCCTTCCTCTTTGCATCTCTACACACCCTGACCATGTTCCTGTAATTCTCACAAGGGACCAATCCCTTTTTCCACATACTGTGAACTTCTCTCTTCCACGTGACTTTACTCAGCAGTTTTTTACTCATTCATGCAGGTCTTCTGCCTGTTCTACTTGATTTTTTTACTCAAAGGAATGTGCATATCTTGCGCTTGGAGGAAGTGATGTTTGAGTATTAACCAGCTCTCCTGCCTTCTAGCATTTTGGACACTAAGAGTTGTGGATATAGTGCTAGCTTTAATTTAATTTGTTGTTTCTGCTCAAGATAACATAAATAAGGTCTTGACTGTGCATTAGCTGCCTGAAGTGGCATGCTGGGTTCCAGATAGTTAATGCATCCTGCACTGGAAGCTAATCTACAAACTGGCCACATTAAATTAGCCATAATTACTTTATGTCTGTATAAACTACAAGCATGCTTTCCAACTGCAGTCTAAATAGACTTCAACTGGATTTAATGCATAAAAATCTCTCATCTGGACTTCTGGTGGACAAACCAACATGAAGATATGTCACTAAGGGAAAAAGGTGTGGTGAGAGCAACATAATGCACTACTTGCACTTGTGTAATGTGAGCACATGGTTAGGTGATAAGAAATACATAGGAATGACTGATTTCTTGAACTGTTCACCAGGGAAAAAGAGTCCAGTCTCCTGATCACTTAAAATGCCAACTATAATGGACAATTGTAGTGCTTTAATTTTATTTAGTATTTCAAGATATGAATGTAAAAATAGTGACAAATACACATTTCAGGATTTCTACAGCTGGTTACTAAGAAATATCCATAGAAAAGACTAGAATATTTAATTTTATATATATAAAAATATATATTTTTTAAAAAATACATACATATATATGTGTGTGTGTATAATATGACTTATAACACCTTCTTACAATACAATACAATACAATACAATACAATACAATACAATACAATACAATACAATACACCAGGTTGGAAGAGACCTTCAAGATCATCACGTCCAACCCAAAAACCAATCCAACCCACCCAACAACTAGACCATACAGCCAAGCACCCCATCAAGTCTTCTCCTGAACACCTCCAGTGAAGGTGACCCCACCACCTCCACGGGTAGCCAATTCCAATGGGCAATCACTCTCTCCGTGTAGAACTTCTTCCTAACATCCAGCCTAAACCTGCCCTGGTGCAGCCTGAGACTGTGTCCTCTTGTTCTGGTGCTGGGTGCCTGGGAGAAGAGGCCAACCTCTGCCTGGCTACAGCCTCCCTTCAGGTAGTTGTAGAGAGCAATAAGGTCATCCCTTAGTCTCCTCTTCTCCAGGCTAAGCAACCCCAGCTCCCTCAGCCTTTCCTCATAGGGCTTGTGCTCCAAACCCCTCACAAACTTTGTTGCCCTTCTCTGGACGCGTTCCAGCAAGTCAGCATCCTTCCTAAACTGAGGGGCCCAGAACTGGACACAGGACTCAAGGTGTGGCCTAACCAGTGCAGTGTACAGGGGCACAATGACCTCCCTGCTCCTGCTGGCCACACTGTTCCTGATGCAAGCCAGGATGCCATTGGCCCCTTGGCTGCCTGGGCACACTGCAGGCTCATGTTCAGCCTACAATCAACCAGTACCCCCAAGTCACTCTCTGCCTGGCCGCTCTCCAGCCACTCTGACCCCAGCCTGTAGCACTGCTTGGGGTTGTTGTGGCCAATGTGCAGAACCCGGCACTTGGATGTGTTCAATCTCATGCCATTGGACTCTACCCATCTGTCCAGCCTGTCGAGGTCCCTCTGCAAAGCCTCTCTGCCCTCCAGCAAATCAACTGCTGCCCCCAGCTTGGTGTCATCTGCAAATTTACTGATGATGGACTCAATGCCCTCATCCAGATCATCAATAAAGATGTTGAAGAGCATGGGGTCCAGTACTGATCCCTGGGGCACACCACTAGTGACTGGCCGCCAGCTGGATGTGGCACCATTCACCATCACTCTCTGGGCTCGGCCCTCCAGCCAATTCCTAACCCAACGCAGTGTGCTCCTGTCCAAGCCATGGGCTGCCAGCTTGGCCAGGAGTTTGCTGTGGGGGACAGTGTCAAAGGCCTTGCTGAGGTCCAGGTAGACCACATCCACAGGCCTCCCCACATCCACCAGGTGTGTCACCTGATCATAGAAGGAGATCAGGTTGGTCAGGCATGACCTGCCCTTCCTAAATCCATGCTGGCTAGGCCTGATCCCTTGGCCATCCTGGAAGTGCTGTGCGATTGCACACAAGATGACCCGCTCCATAATCTTGCCTGGCACTGAGGTCAGGCTGACAGGCCTAAAATTCCCTGGCTCATCCAACCGGCCCTTCTTGTGGATGGGCACCACGTTGGCCAGCTTCCAGTCTTCTGGGACCTCTCCAGTGAGCCAGGACTGATGAAAATGATGGAAAGTGGCTTGGACAGCTCATCTGTCAGCAATCTCAGCACCCTAGGCTGGATCCCATCCGGTCCCATGGCCTTGTGGGGGTCCAAGCGGCTGAGTACATCTCTAACTTCTTCTTGGAGCAGCGGGAAACTATGCAGCTCTCTGTCTCCTTCTGCCAGCTCTGCAGGCCAGCTCTCTGGAAGACGTTCTGTCCTGCTAGCGAAGATTGAGGCAAAGAAGGTGTTAAGTACCTCTGCCTTTTCCTCATCCTTTGTTACAACATTCCCCTCCGTGTCAACCAAGGAGTGGAGGTTGTCCTTGCCCTTCTTCTTGCTATTGATGTATTTATAGAAGGACTTTTTGTTGTCCTTCACAGCAGAGGCCAGTCTAAGTTCTAAATGGGATGAGAGGGAACAGCCTCAGGCTGTCCCATGGGAGGTTTAGGTTGGACATGAGAAACAATTTCTTCCCCTTGAGGGTTGTCCAAGCCTGTCACAGATTCACAGATTCACAGATTGCATTACATTGGAATGTACACTCAAAGGTCATTTTGTCCAATCCCCCTGCAATGAGCTATGACATCTCCAACTAGATCAAGCTGCCCAGAGCCACATCACATATAATCCTGAATGTCTCCAGGGATGGGCTCTAAACCACACACTGGGGCAGCCCATTCCAGTATTTTAGCACTCTCATTGTAAACAACTTCCTCCTTATGTCCAACCTAAATCTACCCTGCTGTAGTTCAAAACCATTGCCCCTTATCCTATTGCTGCAAGCCCTTCTAAACAGTTCTTCATAGGTGTTCCTGTCAGTATTCTTCAAATACGGAAATGTAGTTACAAGGTACCCCTGGAGCTTTCTCTTCTCCAGGCTGAACAGTCACAGTTCTTTCAGCCTGTCTTCATCTTTGATCATCTTGAAGGCCCTCCTCCAGATCCACTCCAGGATCTACATGTGTCTTTTGTGTTGGGAGCCCCAGACCTGGACATAGTACCCTAGGTGAGGTCTCACCAAGGCAGAGTAGGGTGGCAGAATCATCCCTCTGGACCTGCTGGCCACGCTTCTTTTGATGCAGCACAGGATTTGCCTTCTGGGCTGCAAGTGTGCATTGTTGGCTCATGTCAAAGCTTCTTATCCACAGGCAACTCCAAGTCCTTTTCTTCAGGGCTGCTCTCAATTTCTTCATCCCCCAGCCTCTATTGATATTGAGGGTTGCCCAGTCTAGGTGCAGGCTCTTGTGTTTATTGAACCACAAGTGATTCTGCTCAGCCCACTTCTCCAGCCTGTCCGGGTCCCTCTGGATGTCATCCTGTGCTTCAGTCTTACCAATTGCACCACTCACCTTGGTATCATCTGCAAACTTGCTGAAGGTGCAATCAATGCTGCTCTCTATACCATTGATGAAGACAGTGAACAGCACTGGTCCCAGTTCAGACCCTTGAGGGACACTTGTCACCCATCTCCATCTGGACATCAAGATTGCCCACTATCCTTTGTATGCAATCTTGTGACCTATTCCTTACCTATTGGACAGTCCACCCCTCAAATCCATATCACTCCAACTTAGACGGAAGTGCAGATAGATGGACATCTCTTAGTCATCCCTTGTCCACTGATGTAGTTACAGCATCATAGAAAGCCACTAGGTTTGTCAGGCGGGACTCACCCTTGGGGAAGTCATGCTGGCTATCTTGAATCACTTCCTTTCTTCTGTATGTTCCAGTATAAATTCCAGGAGGATCTGTTCCATTATCTTCCCAGGTACAGACATGAGACTGGCAAGTCGGTAATTTGCAACCTCTCTTTTATACCCTCTTTGAAAATGAATGCAATCTATCCTTTCTTCCAGCCTCCAGGATCTTTACCTGACTGCCAGAACTTTTCAAGTATCATGGATAGTGGTTTGCATCTACATCAGTCAATTCCCTCAGAACTCAGAACTCATCAGGTCCTTCAGATTTATGAATGTTCATGTTAATCAAGTGGTCCTAAACTTGACCTTCTCTTACAGTGGGAGGGCCTTTACCCCACTGCTCGTCACCTAGTGGTCCTTCAGCTTGAGAGGGGAACAGAGCAAGACTGCCAGTGAAGACTGAGACAAAAATTTATTGAGTACCTCAGCCTTCTCCTCTGTTGACACCAGCTCTCCTTTCTCACTCCTCAGAAGAGGTACTCTTTCTTTAACATTTCTTTGCTGATTGATGTACCTGTAGAAGCCCTTGTTATTCTTTGTGTCCCTTGCCAGGTTTTGCTCTAGCCTTCCTGAATGTTGCAGACAGTGTTCTGCAAACAAGAGCTGGGATGCCTGCAGAGTGCTTGGGATTGAGAAATATTTTCCAGCTGACCAGTTACAGTATCACAGTATCACAGTATCACTAAGGTTGGAAAAGACCTCGAAGATCATCGAGTCCAACCTGTCACCACAGATGCCATGACTAGACCATGGCACCAAGTGCCACGTCCAATCACCTCTTGAACACCTCCAGGTATGGTGACTCCACCACCTCCCCGGGCAGCCCATTCCAATGGTGAACGACTCTCTCAGTGAAGAACTTTCTCCTCACCTTGAGCCTAAACTTCCCCTGGTGCAGCTTGAGATTGTGTCCCCTTGTTCTGGTGCTGGTTGCTAGGGAGAAGAGGCCAACCCCTTCCTGGCTGCAACCACCTTTCAGGTAGCTGTAGATAGCAATGAGGTTGCCCCTGAGCCTCCTCTTCTCCAGGCTAAACAACCCCAGCTCCCTCAGCCTCTCCTCATAGGGCTTGTGCTCAAGGCCTCTCCCCAGCCTTGTTGCCCTTCTTTGGACACATTCAGGTGCAGAGTACAGGGGTACAATGACTTCCCTGCTCCTGCTGGCCACACTATTCTTGATACAGGCCAGGATGCCTTGGCTTTCTTGGTTCTTAAGGGCTGCTACCCAGGGTACTCTCTGAATTAGTTTCTTAAACAAGCTGAAGTTTGCCCTCCAGAAGTTCAAAGTGAGGATTCAGTTATTGCTCCTCCTTATTTCCCTGCACATTGAAAACTCCTCTATCTTATGGCTGCTGCACCCTAGACAGCCTTCTACCATCACATCTCCCACCAGCCTTTCTCTATTTGAGAACAGCAGGTCAAGTATGGCCTGATCCCTGTTAACAGCTTCATCAAGGAGCTGTCCTCCATACACCCTAAGAGCCTTCTGGACTGCCTCCTCACTGCCAAGTTAAGTTCTCAGCAGATGCCTGGCACCCACTAATACAAGATCTGATGATCTTGAGACAGCCTCCAGTTGCTTATAGAATATTTCATCAACCTCTTCATCCTGGTTGGGTGGTCTATTACAGACTCCAACCAGGATGTCAGTTTTGTTAGCCCTCCCTCTGATTTTAACCCACAGGCACTCAATCCTCTCAATCTCAAGTTCTGTGGCATCAAGAGATTCCCTAACATACAGGGCCACCCCTCTTCCTCTTCTCCTTCATCTGTCTCTCCTAAAGAGCTTGCAGCCACCCAGTGCAGTACTCCAATCATGTGAATCATCCCACCATGTTCCTGTAATGGTAACTATATCATAGTTTTCCTGGTGAACCAAGACTTCCAGTTCCTCTTGTTTGTTACCCATACTGCATTAATTGGTGTGCATGCACTTCAGCTGGCCTGCTGATTTCTCATCTAACTCTGGTTTATGTTCCTGTCTCTCCTCTCCAGAGAGACTGGTTTCCTCAACCGTCCCCTTCAGACCTAGTGTAAAGCCCTCCCAATGAGCCCTGCCAACTCTAGTGCTATAGCCATCTTGCCCTTTCTAGACAGATTCGCCCCATCTAGGTCCAGCAGATCAGCTGCAAAAAAGTTGTCCCCTGATCAAAGAACTCAAAATTCTGCTTCTGACACTATCCCCTGAGCCATTTGTTGACAGCATGATTTCTCCTGTTCCTTTCAGAGTACACCCCTGCCACTGAGGGAACTGAGCAGAACACCACTTGAACTCCTGCCCCATCAATCAATTGTCCACGGGTCTTGAATTCCTTTTTGATTGTCCTGGTGCCCTTTTTATCAATCTCATCACTTCCAGAGTGGATTATCAGTAATGGGTAATAGTTAGAGGCCTGGTGATGTCACTTACCCAAGCCCCGGGTAGGCAGCAGACTTCCCTGTGGGATGGGTCAGGACAACATATAAATCCCTCTGTTCCCCTCAGGAGACAGTCTTCAACAACAACTACCCTCCTCATTTTATTTATGGCACTAGTCCTGATGATTGGTGGAGACTGATTTACTTTAGGCATCCCCTTAGAAGGTTCCTCTTCTGCTTCCTCGTCCACATAGCCCTCAACCTGCAGGGCCTCATACGTATTACACAAGGGCAACAGGGGAGTTGAAGAAGGCTGGGATGAATTCCCCACACTTCTCCTAACAGGGACCTGTATCCATCCCCCCAGTTTCCTGAGGTGCCTCCCTCAACAGGGGACATCTGTTAAGACTTCTCCCACATATCTAACTCCCTTTCACATTCTCTTGTAGTCCTGAGCCTTGATACTTCATCCTTTAGCTCAGCCACCAGATTGAGGAGATAATTCACTTGGTCACACCTCACACAGGTGTTGTCACCTTCACCCTCAATTCCAGGTGCCAGGCTCCAGCACTCTCTGCAGCTAGCATCCTGGACACCTGCATGCTTGTGCACCGGCTCTGTCTGGGTACCTACTGTTTTTCTAGTAGCCTCTGGATGAGTTGTTACCATGGCTGAATCTCTTCAGGTAGGTGAGATTAAGTTTGGGGTTTTTATTGCTTGTTGTTAAATATATATATTCCACCTTCGTACTATATTTTGCCCAAGTTACCACAGAGGCTTCTGCACTCTCTTAGCTGACCTGTCACATACTGCTAGCTTCAATCAAGTGAGGAGACTAGCTCTCTTGACAAAAAACACAGCTTGCTGTTTTTAAATTTGCCATGGTTGATGTCACCCTCTCAAGCAGGCATGTGAGATGACCCTGCCAGTAGTTGATGTCTGCTGAGGTCCTTCTACCCCAAAAGGCCCCAAAAGAAACCAAAATAGAGACCTCTCAGCTCAAGCATGCTGGTGCCGGTGCTGGTCCCAAGCAGCAATCCTAACCATAAACCTCTGGCTAAATTCTGCCCTGCTGACCTAAACAGTTGAAGCTCTACCCTTCAGTCAGTTCTCAATCCATGTCACTGTCCAATCATCCAATCCACACTTCTTATTCTTGGATGTGAGGATGCTGTGGGAGATGCGGTGTCAAAACCCTTGCTGAAGTCAAGGTAGACCACATTCACTGCCCTCCCCTCATAAGAGTCTATCAGATTGGTCGGGTTTGACTTACCTGTGGTGAATCCATGCTGACTACTCTTATAACTCTCTCATCCTCAATATGCTTTGAGATGACACCAAGAGGAAACCTGTTTCTTCACCTCTCTAGGGATGAAGGTGTGGCTGGCTGTTCTGTAGTTATCCATGTCCTCCTCCTTGTTGTTTTTGAAGTCTGGAGTAACACTGACTTTCAGTCCTCTGACATCTCCCATTCTCTAGGAATTTCAAAGATGATGGAGAGTAGCATAGCAATAATTTCTCACACGTCCCTCTGCACTTACTGGTGTATCCCTTTAGGGTCCAAGGACTTGTGGATTTTCAGTTTACTTGATTGTTCTCTAACCTAATTCGGTTCAACCAAGTAAAATTCTTCCTTTCTTCTCACTTTCTGTGCAGTCTTGAAGGTCTGGGATTCCTGAGTGCTGGCCTTAGCAGTAAGTGCCAAGGCAAAGAAGGCATTCAGGAGCTCTGTCTTCTCTGTATCCTCTGTCACAAGGACACCCACTTCATTCAGCAGCAGACCCATGTTTCCTCTAGTCTTTTTTCCTCCAATATACTTAAGAAGTCTTTTTTGTTGTCTTTGACCTCTTTCGTCAGGTTTAATACAAAGGAGTCCTTAGCTTTCCTTATAGTATCTCTACATACTCTGAGAACAATTTTGTATTTCTCTCAAGTGGTTAGGCCCATCTTCTTTATTCTATAAACGTCCACTTAATTTTGTTAAGTAGTTCCCTGCTCAACCAGGCAGGTCTTCTGTCTCCCTTACTTGATTTCTTACTCCTTGGGATGCTCTGTTCTTGAGCTTGGAGGAAAAGATCACAGTATCACACAGTATCGCTGAGGTTGGAAGAGACCTCGAAGATCATTGAGTCCAATCTGACACCACAGACCCCACGACTAGACCATGGCACCAAGTGCCCCATCCAGTCCTGTGGTGGAGTAGGAAGGTTCCCCCACACACACAAAAGAATTCCACAGCTAACTCAGCCGGAGAAGCAGATGAAAGCCGTATTTTACAAGCAGATATGGAATGCAATGAATATGTACAAAAATATACAATATTTACAATATATACAGAAATATACAGCAATGTATGTAATACAGGAAACCTTTCCCCAACCCCCCCCTGCGGCCAGGGGGTTCGGCCTTTTCCCCCCTTCTCCCTCCCTACCTCCCCTTTTTCCCAAAAGGGTTAGAGAGAGAGAGAGAAAGGAAGGTAATTAAAAGGGGAAAAATTTGTTAAAGCTCAAAGCAAATGCAAAAAAAGTTAGTTTTCTTATCTGGTTAGAGAGGAATCGTGGAGAGAAACGAGCCAGCTCACAGCACAGGGGGAAAAAGAAGACGACTGCCCTCCCCGACTGAAAGACTAAACAAAAAAACTACAACCGGGTCCCACCAATGAAATTGAATTAGCATATCATTGTTTTCATTCTAATATCAAAACATTCGCCCAGAGTGTTCAGAAAGTGTCTCTTTCTTAAAGGCACAGCCTAAACCGGTCACAATCCACCCCTGCTAAACAATTTCATTGGCTGTTCGTACTGTCCATCCAATCTAAAACAATATCCACAGTTTGTAAGTAAAGTTCATAGTCCATTCCAGCTATCCTCAGGTGTAGATGATTCAGAAGTCCAAGAAAGAAGAAAAATGGAAAACAGTTTGTCTCTTCGCAGACGAAGAAAAGGGAAAAGGGAAACAGGGAAACAGGGAAACAGGGACTCTCAGTTGACTCAGGGTTCTCAGGGTTCGTGCACCGTGGATTCCTCATGGATTCTTCCTTTGGGCGCGATGTAGCTGTACAACACTCTGAAATTAACCTCTTTCAGCTAAAGTCAAATTTCTTTGTGGAATACACTGAATTTCACCATTCTCTTGCATTACCCAATAAGTGTGACCCGGACCTTCAGCTGAAACCACCCCTCGGACAGGTTTAGCCTCTCCTGAGGGAGAAAATACCCAAACAGTTTTACCTAACAGATTCTTTTCTTTAACAACAGGAACTCTATCGCCTTCTACTTTCTGTAGCAGATCTGAATGTGCAGGTCCAGCTCGGTTCACTGAACCTCTACTATTTACCAGCCAGGTTGCTTGTGCTAAATGTTTTTCCCAGTTTTTCAAAGATCCACCCCCCATGGCTTTAAGAGTGGTCTTCAGCAAACCGTTGTAGCGTTCAATCTTCCCTGCAGCTGGTGCATAGTAGGGAATGTGGAATATCCACTCAATGCCGTGCTCTTTGGCCCAACTCTATACAAGGTTGTTTTTGAAGTGAGTTCCGTTGTCTGACTCAATCCTCTCTGGAGTTCCGTGTCTCCACAGGATTTGTCTCTCCAGACCGAGAATGGTGTTGCGTGCAGTTGCATGTGGTACTGGATAAGTTTCCAACCATCCAGTGTTTGCCTCTACCATAGTAAGCACATATTGCTTACCAGAACGAGAACGCGGTAGAGTGATGTAGTCAACTTGCCAAGCTTCACCATACTTATACTTGGACCATCTGTCACCATACCATAAGGGCTTAAGTCGTTTTGCCTGCTTAATAGCAGCACAAATGTCACAGTCATGGATGACTTGTGTGATAGCATCCATGGAAATGTCTATGGATCTGTCACATGCCCACTGGTATGTTGCATCTCTGCCTTGATGTCCTGACGAATCGTGAGCCCACGGAGCTAAGAATATCTCACCTCGGTGTTTCCAGTCGAGATCAAGATCAGAGTCCATGTCTACGGGAGAAACTCTTGCAGCTAGATCTGCCTGATGGTTGTGTTGCTGTTCCTCAGTAGCTCTGCTCTTAGGAATGTGAGCATCAATGTGTCTCACCTTCACTGGAATTCTCTCGATTCGATCAGCAATGTCCTGCCACAGGTCAGCTGCCCAAATGGCCTTTCCTTTCCTCTGCCAACCGCTCTTTTTCCAGTTCTTTAGCCAACCCCACAGAGCATTGGCTACCATCCATGAGTCGGTGTAGAGATAAAGCTTTGGCCATCTCTCACGTTCAGCTACGTCGAGAGCTAGCTGGACAGCTTTTACCTCTGCGAACTGACTGGATTCTCCTTCTCCATCCTTTGCTTCTGCAACTCGGCGTGTTGGACTCCACACTGCAGACTTCCACCTTCGCTTGTTCCCGACAAGACGACAGGAACCGTCTGTGAACAAAGCATATTTCTTTTCATCATCAGATAGGTCATTGCAAGGAGGAGCTTCCTCAGCACGAGTCACTGTCTCCTCTGGAGGTTTAGTACAGTTGGTACCTTCAGGCCAACTTGAGATCACCTCCACCAGACCAGGTCTTTCAAGATTTCCCATTCGAGCTCTCTGTGTTATCAGAGCCATCCACTTAGACCAGGTGGAATCTGTTGCATGATGTGGTGTGGAACCTTTGCCTTTGAACATCCAATTCAAAACTGGTAATCTGGGAGCTAAGAGAAGTTGTGATTCAGTTCCGATTACTTCAGAAGCTGCTTTTACTCCTTCATAGGCAGCTAGAATCTCTTTCTCTGTTGGAGTATAATTAGCCTCTAAACCTCTGTAACCTCGACTCCAGAAACCAAGAGGTCGTCCACGTGTCTCACCTGGAGCTCTTTGCCACAAGCACCAGGTTGGACCATTGTCACTTGCAGCCGTGTACAAAATGTTCTTAATGTCTGGACCATCTCGGACAGGTCCCAGACCCATTGCTTGGACTACCTCTTGCTTTATCTGGTCAAAGGCTGCTTGTTGTTCAGGTCCCCAGTGGAAATGGTTTCTCTTTCGAGTCACATCATACAGAGGTTTCACAATCTGACTGTATCCAGGAATGTGCAGTCTCCAAAATCCCACTATCCCCAAGAAACATAGAGTTTCTTGCTTGTTCATGGGATTTGCCATGGTAGAGACTCTGTTTGCCACATCCACTGGAATGTGTCGGCGTCCATCCTGCCACCGCACTCCCAGAAACTGGATCTCTCTGGTAGGTCCTTTCACCTTGTCTCGCTTGATGGCAAAACCTGCATTCAGAAGAATGTCAATGATTTTGTTACCTTTCTCAAAGACTTCCTCAGCAGTTTTACCCCAGACGATGATGTCATCGATGAACTGGATGTGTTCTGGAGCACCACCTTCCTCCAGAGCATCGTGGATCACTGCATGACAGATGCTTGAGCTGTGGATCCAGCCCATTGGCAACCTGTTGAAAGTGTACTGGATTCCTCTCCAGGGGAAAGCAAACTGAGGCCTGCATTCCTCTGCTATGGGAATAGAGAAGAAGGCATTAGCAATGTCTATGGTAGCATACCATTTGGCCTCTTTGGATTCCAGCTCATACTGCAGTTCCATCATGTCTGGTACTGCTGCACTCATAGGTGGAGTTACTTCATTCAGGGCTCGATAGTCGACTGTCAGACGCCAATCTCCATTCGGCTTTCTCACAGGCCACACTGGACTGTTGAAAGGTGAATGAGTTTTGCTGATGACTTTCTGACTCTCCAACTGACGAATCAGATTCTGAATGGGCAACAAAGAGTCACGGTTGGTTCTGTATTGTCTGTGATGCACAGTCTGACAAGCAACCGGCAATTTAATGTCCTGAATCTTGTGTTGTCCCACAACTGCAGGTTCATCAGAAAGCTCAGGTCTAGCAGACAGCTTCAGCTTTTGTCCATCAGTTTCTACAGATGCTACTCCAAAAGCCCATTTGTAACCTCTAGGGTCTTTGAAACGCCCTTCTCTCAGAAAATCAATTCCCAAAATACAAGGTGCGTCAGGTCCGGTCACAACTGTATGCTTTCTCCACTGTTTACCAGTTAAACTTATATCAACCTCCACCTTAGTTAACTCTTGAGATCCACCAGTGACTCCCAGAATAGTTATAGCCTCTGATCCCTGATAATTTGATGGCATTATGGTGCACTGAGCCCCTGTGTCAACCAAGGCCCTGTACTTCTGAAATTGTGAAGTGCCAGGCCACTGGATGTACACATCCCAATAGATTCTGTTATCTCTGTTACCCCTCTCCTCCCCCTGGCGGGAGGCAGGGCACCCCTAGTTATGGGGAACATGCCCACATGTGCAATGAGCACATGGTGCAGTGTTGGAGCTGGAGCCACTGTTGGAGCTATTAGAGTTGTCCTGGGGAACTGTAGAAGTAACAGCTACCCTTCTGGTATTGCTACCTCGGGTTCTGCCACTTTGCAGTTCCCTCAGTCTCCTGAAAAGATTAGCAGTTGGTTGACCATCCCATCTGTTCATGTTCTCACCAAACTGATCACGCAGAGTTATCCAAATACTCGCACGTGATTGCCTTGGTGGTCTGTTTTGGTTGGACCTGTTTTGGAATGACCTGTTTTGGAATGACATCCTTGGAGGACGTCTATTCCTCACAGAGGAAACCTGTATCCATCTGGAGGAAGAATTGGAATTATCTCTTTGTGCCAATTGGGAGAATGTATTTTTAAATTCATCCTTCAGCTCTTTCATGCAATTCTCAATTTTTCCAGACAGAGTTTCAATGGCTGAAACCAGAGAAACACGTGTCATGCTATCCTCCAGTTGTCTCATCTGATCAGTGAATTGGCCAACCGTAGGAGAAGCTCCACCATAATTTCTTGCCACAATTCTGCTTGCCAGAATATTTGCATAATTAGGAGGAGCAAGTTTGATGAGCTTTTTAGCAAGACCAGTTCCTACAGGAATTTCATCAGGATTCAGAGTCTCATGGCCACCATAGAGTACCTCTCTAACAGCAAATTCTCTCAGACGCTTGATTCCCTCATCTATGGTAGTCCAGGGTTTAGCATTCCATGGAAGATCATCTCGGGAAGGATATCTCATGAGAGTTGCCATTAAAAGGCGTATCCACAGAGTAACCTTACCGAGAGTCCTGCCTAGATGTCTATCTATTCCATTATCCTTTGAGAGAGTTCCTAGTTGAGCTGCTGACTTGTCTCCAACCACCAGAGCAGGAGCACCTGTATCATAACATCTACCAAGCCAAGCTAGGATTGGCTCCTTATCTGCTCTGATGTAATCTTTATGCACATTTCTCAATTCCTCCCTGGGTGACGAACAGCTCTCAATGTCATCTGACTCCTCCTCCTCTGCCTCATCTTCCTGAAGTTCTTGTCCCAATAATCTTACTGTCACTCTCCTAAGAATCTGCTTAAGGTCAGGAGTGCCACCTTTAGTTGTTCTGCTATCAGCAATTTGCCCTGCATCTCCATCCAGTGATGATCTCAATAACTCAGCTATATCTTTAAGACAAACCTTTTCCTCCATCTCAGCAGGGTCTCTTTGAGCAGAAGTTCCCTCACCAGGATCCTGCTGCTCTCCCCCATCAGCATCTGGATCAGCTTTGCCCTTTTTTCCTCTCGTAGTTAAAACAGCTACCTGCTTAACTGGAGCTGTGTTTGGATTTACAGCTGGCTTAATAGAAGCTGACAGGTTTTGAGATGAATCAGCTGCTGTGGAGGACACTTCCAGTCCTGCCGAAGAAGAAGGAGGAAATGGCTTTGCCCCATTAATGGCTGCCGAGAGCGTGGAAGCCATGTTAGGAGCTGCCGCTGCCGCTGGCTGATTGCCAGAGTCACCAACAGCACCGTTCAGAGCAGCCTTTCCGATGGACTTTTTAGCCTTGTCGTTAACTGATACAGATTCTGCATTTTCCTCATCACTAGACACCTCTGGGGTAGAGTTAGAGCTGTGCTTTCTGCGCTTCGATCTACGCTTAATTACAAAGCACGCTTTAGACACTTTTTCTTCTCCCGATACAGAGCATATAACAAGAACACATTACTTATCACCAACAGCAGGATTGCACACATCACATAAATCACCTTCGGATCCCAGCCATCACTTAAAACAACCCTTTCGCCTACTGGGATCTTAAACTCCTTTATCTCTATGGGCAGAGTGCTGGAGGTCACATTCCCGTATCTGTTAAGCCAAAAGAATCCCAGGCACCGGTCGTAAAGAAGCTGAATCTTATACTTAAACCATAAATACAATCTATACATCAAGTATCTGCCTAAGCGATCGAAAATCATTCCCAGAACATGCTTATAGATAAGGGCCCCAAAAATTGAAAAGAACAGACGCTCCAAAAGCCAAAACACTTTCATGTTTGCAACTCCGACTCGAGCAGGCAATAAATCAAGCAACCTTTTCGCCCAGCTTCTGGACAGCAATTATCCACAAGCCCCACGTTGGGCGCCAATTAAAAATATGTGGTGGAGTAGGAAGGTTCCCCCCACACACAAAACAATTCCACAGCTAACTCAGCCGGAGAAGCAGATGAAAGCTGTATTTTACAAGCAGATATGGAATGCAATGAATATGTACAAAAATATACAATATTTACAATATATACAGAAATATACAGCAATGTATGTAATACAGGAAACCTTTCCCCAACCCCCCCTGCGGCCAGGGGGGTTCGGCCTGCCCCTCCCTTCTCCCTCCCTACCTCCCCTTTTTCCCAAAAGGGTTAGAGAGAGAGAGAGAAAGGAAGGTAATTAAAAGGGGAAAAATTTGTTAAAGCTCAAAGCAAATGCAAAAAAGTTAGTTTTCTTATCTGGTTAGAGAGGAATCGTGGAGAGAAACGAGCCAGCTCACAGCACAGGGGGAAAAAGAAGACGACTGCCCTCCCCGACTGAAAGACTAAACAAAAAAACTATAACCGGGTCCCACCAATGAATTTGAATTAGCATATCATTGTTTTCATTCTAATATCAAAACATTCGCCCAGAGTGTTCAGAAAGTGTCTCTTTCTTAAAGGCACAGCCTAAACCGGTCACAAGTCCCCTCTTGAACACCTCCAGGAACGGCGACTCCACCACCTCCCCGGGCAGCCCATTTCATTGGTGAATCACTCACTCGGTGAAGAACTTTCTCCTCACCTCGAGCCTATACTTCCCCTGTTGCAGCTTGAGCCTGTGTCCCCTTGTTCCGGTGCTGGTTGCTAGGGAGAAGAGGCCAACCCCTTCCAGGCTATAACCAGCTTTCAGGTAGTTGTAGAGAGCAATGAGGTCACCCCTGACCCTCCTCTTCTCCAGGCTCAACAATCCCAGCTCCCTCAGCCTCTCCTCATAGGGCTTGTGCTCAAGGCCTCTCACCAGCCTTGTTGCCCTTCTCTGGACACGTTCAAGTGTCTCGATGTCCTTCTTAAACTGAGGTGCCCAGAACTGGACACAGGACTCAAGGTGTGGCCTAACCAAAGCAGAGTACAGGGGCACAATGACCTCCCTGCTCCTGCTGGCCACACCATTCCTAATGCAGGCCAGGATGCCCTTGGCCCTCTTGGCCACCTGGGCACACTGCTGGCTCATGTTCAGGCGGCTGTCGATCAGCACCCACAGGTCCCTGTTTGGCATCTCTCCAGCCACTCTGACCCCAGCCTGTAGCTCTGCATGGGGTTGTTGCTGCCAAAGTGCAGCACCTGGCACTTGGGACTTGTTGAATGCCATCCCATTGGATTCTGCCCATCTGTCCAGTTGATCGAGGTCCCTCTGCAGAGCCCTTCAACCCTCTAACTGACCAACATCTGCTCCCAACTTGGTGTCATCTGCAAATTTGCTGATGACTGTCTCAATCCCCTCATCCAGATCGTCAGTGAAAACATTGACGAGGATGGGGCCCAGCACTGATCCCTGGGGGATGCCACTGGTGACTGGCCTCCAGCTGGAGGTGGCACCATTGACCACCACTCTCTGGGCCCAGCCCTCCAGCCAGTTCCTAACCCAGTGCAGAGTGTTGCTGCCCAAGCCACGAGCTGATAGCTTAGCCAGCAGTGTGCTGTGGGAGATGGTGTCAAAGGCCTTGCTGAAGTCCAGGTAGACCACACCCACAGGCCTCCCCACATCCACCAGGTGGGTCACCTGATCATAGAAGGAGATCAGGTTGGAGAGGCAGGACCTGTCCTTCCTGAATCCATGTTGGCTGGACCTGATCTCTTGGCCATCCTGCAGGTGCGCAGTTATTGCTGCCAGGATAATCTGCTCCATCATTTTCCCTGGCACTGAGGTCAGGCTGACTGGCCTATAGTTTCCGGGTTCCTCCATCCGTCCCTTCTTGTGGATGGGGACCACATTGGCTAGTTTCCAGGCATCTGGGACCTCACCGTTGAGCCAGGACTGGAGGAGAATGATGGAGACTGGCTTGGCCAGAATATTTGGCCAGATATTGGAATATTAACCATGCTCTTGGGCACTGTTATGAAGAGGTTATTAACTATGGATTATTAAATTTGAAATATGAGGCTGGATTTGGCCAATGGGTAATCTTGTCAATGGAAAGCTTTAGACTATAGAAAGCATGAAGCTAGAATTATGCCCTCACTTGGGAGGAGCATGAGCATCCCATGTGATAAACAGCATGTTGCTGTTTACCCCTTAGAAGGCAAATGAGATTGTTTATACCAGCTGGCTGGTACCCTGGTCCTTTTATCCCTCAGCTCTGGGCTGAGTACCCACTCTGAAAAGGAGGGTGGAAGGGGGGAATGTGGTCAAACATGTTGGGACAATTTTTACAGTATTTGGGGCATAATTTTGGGCATATGGTGCCTTCACCACAGGCATTCCTACCTTCTTGTACCCTATCCCATGGGATTTATCTAAGCAACTTCCTTGAAGAGGCAACAGTTAACCCTTCCGAAGTACAGGATTATGATTCTGCTTGTTGCTTTGGGTCTACTGCACATGATCCTGATCTCCATTGTCATGCAGTCACTACAGCCAAGACTGTCCCCAATGTTCATGTCCTCAACTAGTGCCTCCTTATACTCCTGTCCTTATATGCTCCTCCACCACCTGTGTCATGAAGTTATCATCAACACACTGTAGGAATCTCCTGGATTATATGTGCCTGCCTGCATAGCTTTTTGAGCAAATATCAGGGTGGTTGACCTCCATGAGAAGCAGGACCTGTGATTGCGAGGCTGGTTTCAACAGTATGTAGAAGTCCTTGTCAGCCTCCTTATGCTGATCAGATGGCCTGCAACAGACAGTCACAGTGGTGTCTCAGTATTTTTCTGCCCCTTAAATTCTTCCCCACAAACTATCAACTCTGGAACAGGTTGCCCAGGGAGGCAGCTGGGGCCCAGTCTCTGGAGATATTCAAAGTGAGGCTTGGCAGGGCTCTGGGCAACCTGATCTAGTTGAGGATGCCCCTGTTTAACTGCAGAGTTGGTTAGACTAGATGACCTTTGGAGGTCCCTTCCAACCCTGATTGTTCTATGATTTTATGATTCTATGGTTCTATGTATATAATACTTTGCTGGTCAAATTGGTATCATTTGAACTGCCTGCTCGCCCTACACTTGTGGCCATTTACTTTGCACTTTTGCATAGTGTACAAAATCTAGCAGTGAACTTGGTCTGCATACCAGTCCTTGGTATTAACTGGAAATGCCAAGTGTTATCACTGAGAGAAACACACACTATATGCAAAAACACGCTGTTAATTTCAGAAAGTGCAGTTACTTAGAAAAGACCAAACTGAAAAGCAAAATCTCCAAAGATAAATAGTTCTGCTCTAACTCAAATGAGCACATACAAGAATTAGAATAATGAGCACAAATATTCTATGCAGGTAGTTCAAACAAAACAGTTTTCCCTGGAACTGGAGTTGTCTTGTGCTTTCTTCAATTCAACTCAATTGAGTATCCCAGTGGCTGGGATTTTATTTCATTAATTTAAAGAATCTGCTGCATTCAGGGGAGACAAAGAAGATGGCTTCTTAAAATTGGATACTGTTGATAAAGTGTGGAAAATTTCTCTTCCTGAAAATAATAACATACATCTAATGGTAAGAAATCATCACCAAATTCCATTATATTTGTGGGCTTGACATGTGGTTCTTATTAAATGTAGGAACAAAGCCACTTTATACATCATAATATTCACATTACAAATTCACTGAGTATAGTGGTGCTGCAAGTGTGCATGCAATTTTTCTGAACTTATGAAATATATTTCTGACACTTCATGTATTGATGTATGCATGTGCAATATTGTCCCAGTGCAGTACAGGAGACTTAACTGATGTCTGTAAGATTTGATTTATTACAAGTAAATATGATTGCCTTCATAATCTGATTTTATTATGTTCGGGGCTCTCGCAGGTAAACTTTTAGTAGAAGAAAGAAGACCAGTTTTATTAAACCATTCTATTTCTGCAAACTAAATAATTTCTTGGGGAAAAAAAAAAAGTCAAGAAGAGAGATATTTTTTGTGTGTGCCAGACATCATTCCCTTACATGAATAATCTGGAATACTGAAAGTTACTTTCTGTCTCTATTTGACATGAAGGCAGAGAAATAACCTGTCCATGTCATTGAACATCTGCAGGACCAAGGCAAATGATGCCATTTAATCTTCTGTTTAATACTTTAACCTGAAAAGCAACAACAAAAATGTAAGACAATGTAAGAAGAGAGATTTTAGAAAGCTGGCTTCTTTATTTTCCTGCTTCCATGAAAAAGAAAAAAAAGAAAAAAAGAAAAAGGGAAAGAAAAAGGGAAAGAAAAAGGGAAAGAAAAAGGGAAAGAAAAAGAAAAAGAAAAAGAAAAAAAAAAAGAAAGAAAAAAGAAAAAAAAAGAAAGAAAAAGAAAGAAAAAGAAAAAAAAAGAAAAAGAGAAAGAAAAAGAAAAAGAAAAAGAAAAAGAAAAGAAAAAGAAAAAGAAAAAGAAAAAGAAAAAGAAAAAGAAAAAGAAAAAAAAAAAGAAAAAGAAAAAGAAAAAAAAAAAAAAAGAGAAAAGAAAAAAAAAAGAAAAAGAGAAAGAAAAAAGAAAGAAAAAGAAAAAGAGAAAGAAAGAAAAAGAAAGAAAAGAAAAAGAAAAAGAAAAAAAAGAAAAAGAAAAAGAAAAAGAAAAAGAAAAAGAAAAAGAAAAAGAAAAAGAAAAAGAAAGAAAGAAAAAGAAAAAGAAAAAAAAAGAAAAAGAAAAAGAAAAAGAAAAAAAAAGAAAAAGAAAAGAGAAAGAAAAAAGAAAGAGAAAGAAAAAGAAAAAAAAAGAAAAAGAAAAAGAAAAAGAAAAAGAAAAAGAAAAAGAAAAAGAAAAAGAAAAAGAAAAAGAAAAAGAAAAAGAAAAAGAAAAAGAAAAAGAAAAAGAAAAAAAAAAAAGAAAAAGAAAAAAGAAAAAAAAAAAAGAAAAAGAGAAAAAGAAAAAGAAGGAAAAAGAGGAGTGGAGATGACGAGGCAATGCCAGGCGAGGCAAGGCAAGAGGAAGGGCAAGAGACAAGGCAAGGGAAAAGGAAAAGGAAAAGGAAAAGGAAAAGGAAAAGGAAAAGGAAAAGGAAAAGGAAAAGGAAAAGGAAAAGGATAATATGATGAAAAAATGCACTTTGCTTTCTTTGAAATGAACTGTAGCTTCTGTAACACCTGATTACTTGTCCATAAGCTTCTTTTCAAATTGGCACAAATGGTTAGTTGAAACACTACCTATAATCCTTCAAAATCTACTTAGTCAAGCTGATGACACTTTTATGGCACTTCTTGGAACTGTTACTAGCTTCTAAAGGAAATTAAGCAGTCCTTAAATGAAGAAAATTCAGGTTGTCAAAATACAATCAGCACCATTTTAAATGGAAAAGGAACTTCTGTTTTGTTTTGTTTTATTGCAGATGTGGGTAGTAGAATAGGCAATCTGAGAGTACAACAGCAAAAGAGCACAAAGAATAAAACTTTATAGTGGTGTAGGTTAATTGTTTTCCTATACCTCAATATGCAACTTAGTGGATACTGCTGTTCAGAATCATAGAATCACCAAAGATATCTGGGTGGAAGAGACTTCAAAGATCATCCAGTTCAACCTTCAACCCAATACTGAAGTGTCAATGATAAACTACACCCCTAAGTGTCAGGTTCACACGACACCTGAACTCCTCCAGGGATGGTGACTCCACCACTGCCCTGGGCAGACCATTCCAATGATTGATTACCATTTCAGTGAAAAAAGTATTTCTTAATATCCAGCCTCAACCTCCCCTGGTGCACCTTGTAAACACTTCCTCTTACCTTGTTGCTTGTCATCAAGGAAAATAGGCTGGCTCCCTCATTTGTTCAACCTCCCTTCAGGTAGTTGCAGCGAGTGAAAAGATTTCCCCTCAGCCTCCTCTTCTCTAGATTAAACAACCCCATCCCTCTCAGATGCTCCTCGTAGCTCATGTGCTCCTGGATTATGGGAGTTGCTTTCTGTTCCCCATCCTTGCCTTCCAGTTCCAGGGGTTGATCCTTCAAGGAGCAACTGGTATCAATGACAAATACTGAGGCAAAATACCAAGAGCTTTCAGGATTGCTTCCTCTCTGCTGTGTTTTATTTCCAGCAGATATCTGGTAGGTTGAAGTCCCCCATTGATTCTGAGACCATCCACAGACACCTATAAAACACTTCAGCAAACTCCTCATCCTGACTGGGTAATTTATAGCAGATCCCCATAATAACACCTGCTTTCTTGGCCTTTTCCGTGCTCATCATCATGCTTGAGGCAGTCAAGACCTTGTCTTACATACATGGCCACCCCACTGACTCCCTTTCTGGGTCTGTGCCTCCTAAAGAGCCTAGAACAGCCCAACATAGCACTTCAGATATGGGATTCAGCCCACAGTATTCCTGTCAGGGCAATAATATCGTAGTTTTTCTGCTGCATGATAGCTTTGGGCTCTTCTTGATTGTTCCTCATGCTCCATGGACCAGCAGAGATACACTCCATTTGCAGCACTTTTTTGCAGGGTAGTGGTCTGCTCCCTGCTTTATCTCTCCCAGGAACTACCATGTGTTCTGGCTTGTCAGTGGTCCTTGAATCTTTCTTGTCACATGGCCCACTGTCCCCTACCTCCCCTCAGATATCAGTGGAGTCATCACAGCATCTCACAAGTGTTCCGGTTTGTCTCTAGCAAGCCTGGTTCTTCCCCTTTCTCCCTTCCAATCTAGTTTAAAGCCCTGTCAATGAGTCTGGTCTTTTGGGAGAGATGTACCACATCTACCACCATCAAACGTGGCATCATGTAAATCAGCCTATGATCAAAAAGTCCAAAATCCTGCTGGTGGCACCAGGCTCAAAGCCAAGTATTTATCTGGTGGGTCTTTCTCAGTCTAACTGGGTTGGTCCCCACTCTTGTGGGGATGGAGGACAATACTACCTGTGCTTTCACTCCCTTGACCAGTTGACCCAGGGCCAAGAAGTTCCTCTTGAGAACCATCATTCTTCTTTTTTGTAGTTCGTCATTTCCTAACTGGATTGTCATTAGTGGATAATAATCTGTGAGTCACACCAGGGTAGGAAGCTTTCCTGCCATATTCTTAACTCAGGCCCCAGGAAGGCAGCACACTTTCAGCAGATGAGGATCAGGTCTATGTATTGAGCCTTCCATCTGCTTTAGAAAGGAGTCACCTATAATGATTACTCTTCTCTTCCCCCCCCCCCCCCTTTTATTTTTTCTTTTCGTAGAAGCTATATTGATGTTAGGCTTGGGCTTCCTTAATCTTGGGAATACTTTTAAGTAAGTACTTGCAAAAAGATAATTTTTTTCTCACATTTTGTTCACTGATGCATTCATGGCCATTTATGTCCAGCCTGTTTCCAGCTGATGCATCTGTCTCAGATTTAGCATAACTATTGGCATTGCCTTTTTTGTTCTTTAAGTGGAAAAGGTGCTAACTATGCCTCTCCCACTAAATCAGGGACAAAGTCCAAAGTTTGTTTCATCATGAGATGATTGCATGTGGTATTTTTCAAGAAGTTATTCTTGCACCACTGTAAATCCATGTAAGAGACTAAATCTTGTCTCTCTTCATGTGAATCAATAAAGATAAAATCAGCTTTGCTCCTCACCGAGACAATAGCTGATGTGTGTTGGGCAGACCTGCTGGATAACAACTCTCTGGAATGTGCATAGACAAGATCATCTCTACCCACCAGCTACCCCAAAAGGGAGGATGGTGAAAAGGAGACTGGATTCACCACTTGGACACATACCTAAAAAACTGTGTAAAAGACCTGAGCAATACCTGCTCAGGAGAAGAAAAATACCTGATCAATGCTGTCTCTGGAGAAGAAAAACAGAGAACATACAAGGACAGAGACAACAAAAAAGACATCACCATGTAGCCCGGAAGCAGCAGACCAGGAGGAACTCTCTCTCTGTGTCCCAGGTTCCACCTGCTGCAACTCATGAAGCTGAAGAGGCTGCTCAGAGAAGGACTTGGACTTTGGGATCTCTCTCTCTCTTCCTCCAGTGGAGGACAGCACAGCCAACAAGGATGACATCTCCTCCACACCAAAGTGGCAGCACCCTTTCTCCACAGACCCAAACCATCTTGGAAGGGTGAGGGCGTAATATAATTCCTTTCCTCTTCTCTTTCCCTCTTCTCCCTCTTCTCCCACTCTCCATTTCTGCCTCCCCCCCCCCTGTTCTGTCCACTTCAAAGGGCTATTGATGCTTTGGCCTTGCGAGTGCCTCTGATTTCATAACACATGAATATTCAAAATAACTGAGTCACTTTCCCTCTCCAGACCACGACAGTCCAGAATCACTTCCAGAGAATGAAAAGATGTAAACCCCCAGATGTATAAATCTAAAGAGCAAAAATTCCATCATATCCAGGGGACACATGAACTCATTCCAATAGCTCTAAGAAATGGACTAGGAAAAGCAACACATTATTAATGTGTGTCTGTGTTTACTTGCATGAAAAATATATTTGAACCCTACCAGTGGGAAATAAAATCTTTTTATTTCTTCGATGGTATTAATTTCTGCATCAAAAAGTAACAAAAAATTTAGCTACTCAGTAGATGTAAGTCTCTGTTATGGTATAAATAAAATATGTGATGGTGGTCACTGTAATGGAATTTTGTTTTCATCCAGTAGAGATGACTGTACAGGATCCATTAGTGGCTTTGTTTTGCTCTGCCACCTTTGAGTTATGCAGCCATTCCTAACTCATGAAAATGAAGTGTGCTGTTTTTCCTGCCATCAGAAACCTGATACTATGAATACATACAATGCAGAATATATTAATGTGTATAGTATTGGCTCATCTGTAGGACTTCAGGTAAATGTGAACCTATACAGTATGTTCATGAATTGGTATTAATGTGAGGCTATATATCCATAATTACATACGTATGAGGCCACCATTTCTAGTAAATGAATAAATAATTTTAACCGAAGATATGTTGACAGATGTATTTTTGCACAATACTCAGCCAGCATGTACTTGCAAATACATGAACAAAGACAACACTTTCTGTTCTAAACACTTCAATTGAAAATTTGGAATGTCACATAATGTAAATGGCACACAGAGTCATAACACATTATTATAATTTATATTACTTCATTTCATGATACAATAAATTGAAAGTAAAATGACAATAGCATTGTGGATCTCTCTCTTTTTTTTTTTTTCCTTCCCTCTCTCTCAAAATTTTTTTGGTAAATAGAATCCTGGCTAGCATTTGAAAGACTTCATCATTTCCTCATTTGGCAATTTTTTGTGAATTTAAAGGCTGTGTGATGGAACATTTTTTAGTATCAAAGCCAAACTGTTTTAATAGAAATTATATTATTCTATGCAAGTTACTTCTTTCATATTACTCCAATGCTTCTTATGTGCACTAAATTCACTTTAAAGAGAAGAATCCATGGGAATTACAATCAAGATCTTAAGGCAAGTTGTTCATCTGTTTTGTTTTGATTTCTCAACAAAATATTCAGCCTATTCATAACACTGGAACCCAGCAAATATTTGATAAGATAGTCTTCAGGATTATGTGAGAGGCTCCAGATGCTGTAATATAGGGTTTTTTTTTAAAATGTGGCAGTGTCCTACATACACTTTCACAAGTCCGCTTTTTGTCAAAGATTTTAGTCTCAGTCATCTCACAGGCTATCATAAACTCCAAAAATGAATCAGGTAAGGAAGATTGCAGTGCTGAAAATAAAGGGAGTGAAAATCAGCAAATTCTTTGCCAGTTGTGTATGAAAGAAGGAGAGAGAGCTCCTAGCTTTTATCTGCAATTTAGTTCAGTGATATAAAGCTGGGGAATCTTATGATTTCCTGTGCTTGTGAAAGACTATGTGACAGAAGGGGTTATAGGTGTGCCCAAAGACAGCTCAATGTGCTCACCACAGCATTTTCATTACATTCATTGATGTCTTGTATGGTTTGATGGAAAGTGGGGAAGTTGTGTTGACCACTCTGTTTACAACAGTAGTGCACACACTGGGAATTAAGGTTTCAGGAAAATGGCAAAGAAAGGATGACTTTTTCAGTTAAGGGAAAATTTCTACACATTTCCATAAAGAAGATTTCTCTAAGTAATATAATAAGACTCTGTTTCCATCCTTGCAAAAGTCAAGAATAATGAGCTCAGATAGAAGATGATCTATATCATCTTGCCCCACATGTTTTTGTGCAGCTTGATGATTTCCCTCTCTTCATCATTTTCATTGAAAGCTTTTTGATTTAGATGGCTTCGTGTTGTTATAATAACTCTCTGAAATCACCATGATCTCTGTCTACAGCTAGGCTTGCAAACCAAAACTGAATAAAGCTGAGAAAAGAATAGAAAAATTTTCAGAATGTCTGTAAGAAGAACCTGATTTGAATATCATACAATTGCAACCATGTTAAAGATTTTTGAAGAGGCTACTAACACTGAAGGCTATGTTCTTATCCATCAACACAGGCACATTTTACAGAAAAGTTATATCACAAAATGACTTGCATTACTTTGCTGTGAGATATTGTACATCTCCTCTAGGTAACCTTATTCTATAATATAGAGAATGCTTTAAAAACAGACAGGAATTACAAGCCTGTAAGCAGTAAAATCACCCATTGTTCTTTGTATTGTAAGACCTTCAAGGTCATGTGTGTGTAACAGTACAGTGGGTTGAAATTTCCCCCTGTGGTGGGTTGAAAATTCCCCTCAACATTAAATTTTCCAGACCAGCTAAGTTGGAAGGAAATGAAGGCTGTATTTACAAGCAAAACTACAATCTACAATGGCATGCAGTGAATACATAACAAATATACAGTATTTACAATATTGGCAGGTATTTACAACTAATGAACAACACAAGGACACTCCTGGCCAAAGACCAGGAGAAGCTAATAGCTTCTCCCTCCCTGGCCCCTTCCTACCCCCATGTACATAAAAGGGACAAGAGAAAGGATCAGAGAGACCTTAGATGTAGCCAAAACAATGCAGCCAAGTTCAAGCAGAAGTGAGTTAGCATCTTTCCCAGAGCGAGAAGAGAGAAAAATTCTTTACTTTACTAGTTTAAGTCCATTATGTTTCCAATGGGATAGTTTAAAACTATCATTATTTTCCTTTCTATGCCCAATAGTGATTTATTTACATTTTCCTACTTTCTATTCAAGATATGTGAAAATTTTGATAGGCATAGTCTAAAACTACCACACACCCCCAACATCAAATTTTGCCAGACCAGTTAAGTTGGAAGCAAATGAAAGCTGTATTTACAAGCAAAACTACAATCTGCAATGAAATGCAATGAATATGTACAAATATACAATATAGATAATATTTGCAAGTATTTGCAATTAACAGCACAAGGATGCCCCGGCCAAAAATCAGAAGAGCTGCAACAGCTTCTCCCTTCCCTGCATCCTTCCCTCCACCCCCTGCACACAAAAGGGACAAGAGAAAATAGCAGAGAAAGTATTGTTAATACCAGTCACAACAAGGCAGTCTAGCCAAGATCAATAAAGCCAGGAAAAGCATCAGCGAGAGCCAAAGAAGCAAAAAGAGAGATTGTTTTCCAAACTAAATCTTATGGTAGACACCTCTCCAAGGGCATTGTTCAGAATTATCATTATTTTCCTTTTTACACCCACAAGTGATTTATTTACATTCTACCACTTTCTGTTCAAGATCTGTGGAAAATTTTAAAGGTACAGCCTAAAACTACCACAATCCACCCCTTCTAAACAATTCCATTGGTTGCTATTACTATCAATATAATCTAAAACAATATCTACAATAAAGAATAAATAAAGTTCATTGTCCATATGTTCAGATTATATTCTATTCTGGCTATCTCAGATGTAGATGATTTAAAAGTTAAAAAAACAGGAGATAACAAAAATGTTTGTTATTGTTGTGAATGACCTGTCTGATGGGTCAGGTCTGCCTAATGATAGCACACCTGGCAGTCACATATGCATTAATGTCACCAGGGTGTGAGCCAGGGGCAGCTGTGATTAACTGAACAAAAGACACTGAGCCTTAGCAGCTCAGACAGAGAGAATAACACAGAGAGGGAAAAAGTCTGAGAGACAAAAAGCATCATCATGAACATCCAGCCTGGAAGAAGCCCAGGAATGTCTCCACCACCACCAGCAAAGCTATGCCTTAAGTTTTGCTTGCTGTAAGAACTCATGGAGAAGAGAAAAGACATGTTTACTGAAGACACAGTGTGCTGGAGGCTGCTCAGATGTCTTCCTCTCCTCTTCTAGTGGAGGACAGCACGAGCCAACAAGGATGACACGTCCTCCAAGCCAAAGCAGCAGCACTCTTCCACAGATCTAAATCATACTGGGGGAGGGTGGCAGTATAATTCCTTTCCTGCTCTCTCTTTCTCCATTTCCTCTCTCTCTCTCACTCCCTTCCTCTGTTTTGTCCCCTTGATTCTGTTAATAAACAGCCTTGCTTTCATATTTGACCTCATTTGTACCTTTAATTCCACAACACAGGAATGCTCAAAAAGAACTGAGTCTCTCTCCCCTCCAGACCAAGACAAAACGATGGTCATGAAAATGATTGGGAGGTTGGAGCACCTTTGTTACAGAGGCAGGCTGAGGAAGATAGGGTTGTCCAGCCTGAAAAAGAGGAGGCTTCAGGGAGACCTAATAGCAGCCTTCCAGTACCTGAAGGGGGCCTACAAGAAGGATGGTGCGAGTAGCAATAGGACAAGGGGCAATGGTTTCAAACTAGAGAAGAACAGGTTTAGATTGGATGTTAGGAACAAATTCTTTACTATGAGAGTAGTGGACTTCCGGAACAGGTTGCTCAGGGAGGCACGTGGGGCCCAGTCTTTGGAGATGTTCACAGTGAGGCTCATCAGGGCTCTGGGCAACCTGATCTAGTTGAGGATGCCCCTGTTTACTGCAAAGTTAGTTAGATTAGATGACCTTTGGAGGTCTATGACTCTATGATTCTATGGTTCTATGTATATGGGATTCTATGATTCTATGGTTCTATGTATATGGAATATAATTCTTTGCAACAGGCAAATTCTACAAAACTCTGAATGCTCTGCTTTAATAATTGCATTATCACAGTATCGCTAAGGTTGGAAGAGACCTCGAAGATCATTGAGTCCAACCTGTCACGACAGACCCCACGACTAGACCATGGCACCAAATGCCACATCCAGTCCCTTCTTGAACACCTCCAGGGACGGCGACTCCACCACCTCCCGGGCAGCCCATTTGTGAGAGACTAAAGCTTATCTCTCCTGGTGACTCAACAAAGATAAAATCACTTGCTGTTTGTCCAGACAATAGCTGATGTGCGTTGGGCAGAGCCACTGGAAGGACTCTTGGAAGGTGCAAAGATAACATTGCTCACGGGACTGCAGCTGGCCTACAACAATGGTCCAAGGGCCCAGCATTCACACCTTCAGGACAAGATCATTTCCAGCCATCAGATACCCCAGGAAAGGACAATGGTTCCTGATGTGAAAAGAGTGTGTGGGTAGCTAGATGGAGCAGGAGGAGGCGGAGGCCTTCCCCCCTCCATCCAGTGGCTGCCCAAACTCACCTGAGTACACAGAAAGATTTCCTGGGGAACGATACCTGGACCTAAAGATGATTTCCCAGAACAATATCCTGGGGAACAACACCTGGACACTTGCCTAAGGGCTAAAAAACTGTATAAAAGACTGGAGCAGCTACTGGCTGAGGAGGAGGAGAAAATTGGAGTAGCAAGATGCAGAAGAAAGAAGACAGCACCACACGCTGGAAACATCCCGGGGCCAACACAATGGATCTTGGACTCTCCGTGCCCTAAGTTCCGCTTGCTGCAATTCATGGAGCTGAAGAAGCTGTCCAGAGGACCTCATCCCTTTTACAGCCAAAGCCTCAGCACCCTTCCTCTACAGACCCAACATCTCCTGCAGCACCATTTCTCTACAGACCCAACATCTCCTGCAGCACCTTTCCTCCACAGACTCAAACTGTCTTGGGGGATGAGGGGTGTGGTAATATAATTCCTTTCTCTCTTCTCCCTTTCTTCTCTCTCTCCCTATTCTCTCTCTCCCCTTCTGATCCCTCCACTTTATTTATGTCTATCCACTGTAGTTATGTAATAAATAGTCTAGCTGTTGATATTTTGGCCTCGTTTGTGCCTCTAATTTCACAGCACGGGAATATTCATTAAAAACCTCAATCTCTTTCCCTCTCCGGATCGAGACACCATTCCAATGGTGAACGACTCTCTCGGTGAAGAACTTTCTCCTCACCTCCAGCCTAAACTTCCCCTGGCGCAGCTTGAGACTGTGTCTCCTTGTTCTGGTGCTGGTTGCTAGAGAGAAGAGGCCAACCCCTTCCTGGATACAACCATCCTTCAGGTAGTTGTAGAGAGCAATGAGGTCACCCCTGAGCCTCCTCTTCTCCAGGCTAAACCACCCCAGTTCCCTCAGCCTCTCCTCATAGGCTTTGTGCTCAAGGCCTCTCACCAGCCTTGTTGCCCTTCTTTGGACACGTTCAAATGTCTCAATGTCCTTCTTAAACTGAGGTGCCCAGAATTGGACCCAGGACTCAAGGTGCGGCCTAACCAAAGCAGAGTACAGGGGCACAATGACCTCCCTGCTCCTGCTGGCCACACCATTCCTAATGCAGGCCAGGATGCCATTTGTCTTCTTGGCTACGTGGGCACACTGCAGGCTCATGTTCAGGCGGCTGTTGATCAGCACCCCCAGGTCCCTCTCTGTTTGGCTGCTCTCCAGCCACTCCGACCCCAGCCTGTAGCTCTGCATGGGGTTGTTGTGGCCAAAGTGCAGCCCCGGCACTTGGACTTGTTGAATGCCATCCCACTGGACTCTGCCCATCTGTCCAGCCGATCGAGGTCCCTCTGCAGAGCCCTTCGACCCTCTAACTGGCCAACATCTGCTCCCAACTTGGTGTCATCTGCAAATTTGCTGATGACTGTCTCAATCCCCTCATCCAGATCGTCAATGAAGACATTGACGAGGATGGGGCCCAGAACTGATCCCTGGGGGATGCCACTGGTGACTGGCCTCCAGCTGGAGGTGACGCCATTGACCACCACTCTCTGGGCCCGGCCCTCCAGCCAGTTCCCAATCCAGCGCAGAGTGTTGCTGCCCAAGCCACGAGCTGACAGCTTAGCCAGCAGTTTGCTGTGGGGGAGGGTGTCAAAGGCCTTGCTGAAGTCCAGGTAGACCACATCCACAGGCCTCCCCACATCCACCAGGCGGGTCACCTGATCACAGAAGGAGATCAGGTTGGAGAGGCAGGACCTGTCCTTCCTGAATCCATGCTGGCTGGACCTGAGCCCTTGGCCATCTTGCAGGTGCGCAGTTACTGCCGCCAGGATAATCTGCCCCATCATTTTCCCTGGCACTGAGGTCAGGCTGACTGGCCTAAAGTTTCCGGGTTCCCCAATCCTACCCTTCCTGTGGATGGGGACCACACTGGCCAGTTTCTAGTCATCTGGGACCTCACCGGTGAGCCAGGACTGGAGGAAAACAATGGAGAGCGGCTTGGCCAGCTCACCTGCCAGCTCTCTCAGCACCCTAGGATGGATCCCATCCGGCCCCATGGACTTGTGAGTGTCCAAGTGGCTCAGCAGGTCCCGAACTAATTCCTCATGGATATCCAGGGCATTACACTGCCCCCTGATACCACAGCTAATTCAGTCAGAGAGACAATTGAAAGAAGCTCTATTTACAAGCAGAAATGGAATGCAATGAAATATATACACAAATATACAGTATTTACAATATATACAGAAATACACAGCAATGAACGTAATACAGAAGACCCACAGCCGGAGGGTGTGTCCACCTCGGCCTCTGTACCCCCTCTCCTCCCTACCTCCCCCTTTTTTCCCAAAAAGGGTTAGAGAGAGAGAGAAAGGCAATTAAGGAGAAAATTCTGTTAGCTCAAAGTATATGCAAGAAGTAGTTTTCTTATCTGGTTAGCTCTGTTAATTCAAGGTCGCTCCTGTCCAGAAAGCTGCTGATTTAGAGAGAGAAAAGCAGACAGACCCACAGGAACAGACTGAGAACAGACTGAACCCAAAACTTAAAGTTGCATTCTACCAATCTACCAATGAAATTAGTTTAGAATGTCTTGTTTTTGTTATTATCCCAAAACATTCAGCCAGAGTGTTCAGCAACTGTCCCTTTCTTAAAAGCACAGCCTAAAACGGTCACACTTCTCCCAGGCAGCCAGCACCAGAACAAGGGGACACAGTCTAAAGCTGCGCCAGGGGAGGTTTAGACTGGATGTTAGGAAGAAGTTCTATACAGAGAGAGTGATTGCCCATTGGAATGGTCTGCCCAGGGAGGTGGTGGAGTCACCTTCATTGGAGGTGTTCAGGAGGAGACTTGATGGGGTGCTTGGTGCCATGATCTAGTTGTTTGGGTGGGTTGGATTGGTTGATGGGTTGGATGCAATGATCTTGAAGGTGTCTTCCAACCTGGTTTATTATATTATTGTAGGAAGGCAACAAGGAAGGCCAAAGCCCTCTTGGAACTGAAACCAGCAAAGGAAATAAAAGAGAAAAAGAAGGGCTTCTTCAAATGTGCCAATAGGAAAAAGAAAAATAGGGAAGGTGGGGGGGCCACTTTTGAATGAGGAGGCCACCCTGATAACTGAGGATCCAGAGAAGGCAGAGCTGCTGAATGCCTACTTTGTTTCAGTCCTTGCAACTAAGACTGAACTCCCCTACGTACTCCAGACCCTGGAGGAAGGAGAGGAAGCCTGGAGGAGGGAACGCTTACCACTAGTCAGTGATGACTGGGTTAAGGATCAGTTACAGGAATGGAATAATCACAAGTCCATGGGCCCTGAGGAGATGCACCCAAGTCTGCTGAGAGATCTGGCTGATGGTTTTGCTCGCCACTCTCCATCATTTTTGCCAAATCATGGCAGACAGGAGAGATGACTGGGGACTGGAAGAGAGCCATTGTCACTCCAGTCTTCAAAAAGGGCAAGAAAGAGGTTCCAGGGAACTATTGACCAGTCAACCTCACCTCCATCACAGTACTGCCTTAAGAAGAGAGGCTGAGGGACTTGGGGATTTTTAGTCTGGAAAAGAGAAGTCTTAGAGGGCATTTAATAAACATCTATAAATATCTGAGTGCTGGGTGTCAGTAGGGAGGGGACAGGCTCTTCTCACATGCTTCCTGTCATAGGACAAGGAGCAATGTAGCACAGGAGGTTCCACTTCAACACAAGGGGAAACTTCTTTACTGTAAGGCTCACAGATCACTGGAACAGGTTCCCCAGAGAGGTTGTGGGGTCTCCTTCTCTGGAGACTTCCAAGGCCTGTCTGAATGAGCTCCTCTGTGGCCTGAGCTACACTGTATGGTCCTGCTCTGGCAGGGGTTTGGACTCTATGATCTCTGGGTCCTTTCTAGCCCCTGTGAAATGCCATCCACATTTTTTTCTCTCAATTATTACTGGGCTGCCTGAAGTACGTACATATATTTGGTCTGCTAATAATGTTCAAAGGGGCAATTAAACTCTCAGTCTTAATCTAGTTACTGAATCTTAAGAACAGATAACATAAAGGTATCAACCAAAGTACATGAGCTACAGCAGGTTGTGGTTGCTCCTGTTTCCAAATTGCAAGCTAAGATACAATTATCTTTTCCAAGGATACACAAAGAAATCTGCTTTGTCACATTGACTTTTTTACTAAAATGTGACTAGAAATGTCTGCCCTAAAGTCACAGATTCACAGATTCACAGATTGCATTACATTGGAATGTACACTCAAAGGTCATTTTGTCCAATCCCCCTGCAATGAGCTATGACATCTCCAACTAGATCAAGCTGCCCAGAGCCACATCACATATAATCCTGAATGTCTCCAGGGATGGGCTCTAAACCACACACTGGGGCAGCCCATTCCAGTATTTTAGCACTCTCATTGTAAACAACTTCCTCCTTATGTCCAACCTAAATCTACCCTGCTGTAGTTCAAAACCATTGCCCCTTATCCTATTGCTGCAAGCCCTTCTAAACAGTTCTTCATAGGTGTTCCTGTCAGTATTCTTCAAATACGGAAATGTAGTTACAAGGTACCCCTGGAGCTTTCTCTTCTCCAGGCTGAACAGTCACAGTTCTTTCAGCCTGTCTTCATCTTTGATCATCTTGAAGGCCCTCCTCCAGACCCACTCCAGGATCTACATGTGTCTTTTGTGTTGGGAGCCCCAGACCTGGACATAGTACCCTAGGTGAGGTCTCACCAAGGCAGAGTAGGGTGGCAGAATCATCCCTCTGGACCTGCTGGCCACGCTTCTTTTGATGCAGCACAGGATTTGCCTTCTGGGCTGCAAGTGTGCATTGTTGGCTCATGTCAAAGCTTCTTATCCACAGGCAACTCCAAGTCCTTTTCTTCAGGGCTGCTCTCAATTTCTTCATCCCCCAGCCTCTATTGATATTGAGGGTTGCCCAGTCTAGGTGCAGGCTCTTGTGTTTATTGAACCACAAGTGATTCTGCTCAGCCCACTTCTCCAGCCTGTCCGGGTCCCTCTGGATGTCATCCTGTGCTTCAGTCTTACCAATTGCACCACTCACCTTGGTATCATCTGCAAACTTGCTGAAGGTGCAATCAATGCTGCTCTCTATACCATTGATGAAGACAGTGAACAGCACTGGTCCCAATACAGACCCTTGAGGGACACTACTTGTCACCTCTCCCTTCTGGACATGAACCCTTTGCATGCAATCATTGAACCAATTCCATAGCCACTGAACAGTTAGAGAGAAGGATGTCTTGGGGGAACTGTGGTAACAGAATCATAGAAACATAGAATGGTAGGGATTGGAAGGGACTTCTAGCAATCATGTAGTATAACCCCTTGATAATGCAGGTACACCTACATGATACTGCACAGGAATGCATCCAGGTAGGTTTTACAAGTTTCCAGAGAAGACTCTGCAGCCTGTTCCACTATTTCATCACCCTCAAAGTAAAGAAATTTCTTCTTAAGTTCAAGTGAAAACTCTGGTGTTCTACTTTGTACCCATAGACCCTTGTTCTGCCACTGGCAATCTCTGAAAAGAGCCTATGTTCATCCTTGTGAGCTTCACTCTTTAGACACCTATAAGCTCTGATAAGATGCCCTCTCAGCCTCCTCTTTCCCAGGCTAAACAGACACACGCCCCCTGAGCTCTGTCATTTAGCCAGTTCTCAATCCACCTTACTGTCTACTCATTTAACTCCCACATCCTAAGATTACGTATGAGGATGTCAGGGAAGGCAGTATCAAAAGCCTTGATGAACTATAGGCAGACAATCTTCATTTGCTCTCCACTCATGTACCCAACTGGTATACCATCATGGAAGGCAATCGGATTGGTCAAGCATGATTTTCCCTTTATGAATCCATGCTGTCTGTTCCTGATAATCTTGTTTTCCTCCACATGCTTAGGTGATTGTTTTTTTTTTTTCAGCAGAGATGGCATCAAGGTGTGTGGGAGTTGGGCAGTTGTTGGTTTTGGTTTTCTGTTTTATGCTGGTGTGGTGGTTTAGGTGGTGTGCTGGCCCCTTGATGCCACCTCACAGGCCACATCTGGGATGTCCCAAGGGAGGGCCCAGCCTGGTGGGTGGTACAGGAAGCCAGGTGTTTCATTCCCATAATGCCCAGCTTCCCTATAAAACATCAGTCCAGGGTCCTCCCTTTCTCTTTTCTTCCCTCGCTGTGGCCTAGGTAATGGGCTGGTTGGAGGGTGGGGAGAAAGAGCCCTGGGGGGATTTTGGGTGTACCCCCCAGGTGAGGGATGGGACATTCTTGGGTATATTCTGGGTTCTCTCTCTTTTATCATTATCTCAACCCTGAGTTTTGTGTGTTATGTTTCTCTTCACTTTTGTGTTGATGGAGCAGGGAGTTTAGCCTTTGCACTAGACCATTACACATGGGATTCTTCAAAGTAGGTCTCTGAAAAGATCAAGGTTGGCTCTCCTGAAGTCCACGATTGCAATCATTCTTACCACCCTGATGCTTCCTGGTGTGATCCTGAACCCCACCGACTGACACAAATCTTCTCATGTCAAGACAGAACATTTTTTTTAATATATATAAGATCCAGCAGCGCACCTCTCCTTGTTGGGTTCTCCACCACCTGTGTCAAAAAGCTATCACGGATGCACTGTAGGAACCTTCTAGACTGTTTGTTCTTTGCTGTTTGTCTTTCCACCAAATACCAGGGTGGTTGAAATCCCCCATGACAGTCAGGGCATGTCATTGTAAGGCTACTTTAAGCAGTCTGTAAAAGACCTCATTAATTTCCTCTTCCTGACGAGGTGGCCTATTGTAAACACCCACTACAATGTCACTCATATTAGCTTGTCTGTTAATTCCTACCCACATACTTTCAACTTATTCTTCTTCCCAACCTAGGCAGAGATCAACACATTCCAGTTTCTCTCTTGCATAAAGAGTAATTCCACCTTGCTGGTCTGTCTTTCTTTAAAAGCACATAGCCATCCATTGCAGCACTCAAGTCATGAGAGTCATCTCTCCATGATTCTGTGATGGTGCCTAAGTCATAGCTATCTTGCTGCACAATGGCTTCCAGCTCATTCTGTTTGTTGCCTGTGCTCCATCCATTGGTATAGATACATTTGAACTGGGCTATCAATTTCAGCTCTTACACTGGCAATATCACCTCTAGGCTCACCTCTAGGGAGCTTGGTTCTATCCTATTTCCTCATCAAACCTAGTTTAAAGCCCTCTTGATCAGCTCTGTCAACTCATGAGTGAGATTCCTTTCTCCCTTTTAAGATAGGTGGACTCCACCTGTCAGCAGCAGGCCTGGTGCTGTGTTAACCTCCCCAAGATCAAAGGAACCAAAATTCCATCAACTGCACCAGCCTTTGAGCCACTTGCTAATCAAGTGTTAACTTCCTTGAGAGCAGCTTCACTGTGTGATAGAAGAACATCTGAACTGACTTGGGATTATTGAATTCTGAGCACAGTGGATGGCTCATAATGTACTGTGAAAGAATTTATTTGTGTGGCCATTCCAGGACAAACTTATCTGTTCAACATCACTTCAGTTTTGCTTTATCTAATTCATTGTGTTTCCTCTTTTAAGGTGACAGTTTAAGGCTATGTCCACATGTCGTATTTCTGAAAGACATAGGCTTGCTTTGCATGAGCGCTGAATTGACTGAAAATTTTTGTACTTGGGATGTCTCAGGACTGAATCCAAGTTAATAAAACTTGCCTCTTAGTCCTACATATTAGGCTGGGTTTTTCACAATGCTGAAGTATTACTGGAGGTTTTCATTCTCACTGGTTTATACCTGGTGAAAAGAGCATGGGCAGGCCCAGATTGGTAAACATTTCAAAATATGGTCTTCTTGGTCACATTGCTCCCACCATCTTTTACTGCACTGTCCATAGACCTTTGGAAATATGTTCAGTTAAAAACAAAAATGGGAAAAAAAATAAGTGACTGAAAGCAAGGACTCATAATGAAAAATAAAGGGCAACCTGAACTTGAGGCAACTCTCCAGGAAAAAACGCTGAGAATGTGCTGTTCATTCTTTTTAGTTCAGAGAGAAAATATGGAGGAAAATTACTGGAGGATTAGTTGCTACTGGCAGCAGTATAACAGTCTTCTCCCCCTTTGCCCGCCCCCCCCGTCACACCACCACCACCCCCCCCTTTCTCTCTGTATAGAGGCATTAAGGCAGGGAATATTATCTAATTATTAAAAACCAAAGCAGAATCTAAGATTTGGGTTATTCACATATATACACAAAAAGATACATTTGTAGGGTGCTCCAAATCCCCCTTCCCCCCGCCCCCCCATCTGCAGAGGTTTGAATGGGGGAAGGCATAGGCTCAAAATTCCTTTCCCCTCCCTCTGGGGGCTTGAGCGTGGAAAGATAAAACAGGAGACTTTCCCCCTGCTGGAAGCTAGTCCCTCATGTGTATTCACTCATAAAGAAACTGGTACTGGGATCTGGAACTGTAATTGGCTGGGTTTGTCATGCCCAGTATATATTGGCTCAGGGCACATTGTCTAGTGAAATTGTAAATAGAGTGACCAGAAAGTGGTCTCAGACTTGTTCTGGGACTTGTTTTGGACTCATTTTGGAACTCACTAGATTTGCAGCAAAATTGGAGAGATTTGCCTGCAGCACCCAGACCTGGCTTCTCCCTGGACCTGTGTGCCCTGGATTCCTGCTCCATAACCAACTGGAGCTACTCTGTCTGACATAAATTGCAGCTGTTTGCTGGAAACACACCAGCAGTATGTCTTCCCTGCACTGCTAAAGCAGGGCTGCTCCACAAGTTTTGCCTCCACCCTTGTGAGTAACGTCCGCTACTCTTGGCTTTTTCCTAGGGACCTGGCTTGCCTCCGGGGTAAAGCTATTTTGTGGCTTAGCCTTTTTCTGAATTCTCTAATTAAACTGAAATTGCCCATGAACATCCTTGTAGAATTTCCATCCAAATAGAATCTATAAATAAAATGTAACCAGTTTTGTACATAATTTTGAGGTGGGTTATTTGGGAAAATAAAGGTAACCATATTTTTATAATTCCTGCCTTGTTTGTTCCAAATCAAGACAAGTATATCTGAGGCTATTTCATAGAAAGCAGAATTCCTTCATTCTAAGACAGACAAAAATTTGTTACACACAAGTATTAAAATTTATGTCCTGTCTAGTGGAATAAACAACTTCACCTGAAGCTGACTGATGTACAACTTGATAAATTGTAACTTAAAACAGCCTTACATTAGTCAGTATAAAAAAAAAATAAAATAAAATATAAAATTAATTCAAACTTTTAATACAGTGGGGTGGCTGGATAAAGAGATAAACTATAAGGCTATTTTCAAAAGAACTGTTTTGAAGGTGTTATTGATCCCACAAAGGTGAGCCTGAAGCACAAAGTTGCTTTCTTCAAAATGGAAGTCTTGCATCTTCAGGTTCCCACAGGCAAAGCCTGACATTAAATAGATCCAAGGAAAATCCTGCACAGTCCTTCAAGCACAGGATGAAATTGTCTCACAATATGTAGCAGCCTGCCACAATAGGAATCAAGAACAGTGGAGAAGGAAGGTAAATGATAAATCCTAAGCATATTGTGAAGGCCTCTGCCAAGAATAATCTTTCTACACTGTATGTTAATCCTTGGATACATTTAAATGTCCTGTTGAGGGTCTAGTGCTTCATATAATATTTTGTGAAATAGACTTTTTACATTGGACAGAACTTGTATAGATCATCTGGACAACAAATTTAAGTGCAACTGCTAAGGTGAGAAAAGGGAGTTGGAGGGGTAGGAATGTTTGAAATCGTACACCTAAAGACAAGAGAAAGAGGGTGTATATTGTGATTCTAGAGGAATAATGAAGGTTCATAATTGTTCCTTCCTTGATTATAACAGACCTCTGCATCTTTCTTTGACAGTATTTCTCCTTATTCCTTTTCACTAGTGAAACAGGTTGCAATTTTTTGGATCCTTAGTCCTGTTTCTGTGGATGTGAGTGTTTTCAGGACATCCTTGCACCATTAAACCACTGACCGGTTGAAGCTCTGTTACAGACGGATTTCATTCAAGACTGGAGCTATTATATTAATGGGTTTAATTTAAACAGGACTAGCCTTGCTATCCAAATTACTGTCATTTAAATCAATTGGCTTAGGGGAAAAAAACAGCCTAACCAGATCTATTAGACTTCAATTTATTACTGTATCAGCTTTTAAGATGTGTAAGGCATATTGCTCAATGTCTGTGCTTATGTCCTTTGGTACTACTTTCCCCACCACCTCCCACCCTCATCCCCACCCCCAGTAATAGAAGACCTACAGAGTGAAAAAACAGAAATCTGAAACATCACATTAAAGTCAGTGTTTCATGAGCAAAGACCAGGTATCTTCTGAAAGAGACTCTCCATAGAATCCGATGCTTGCCTTTGATGTCACCTCATTAAATTGAGATTCAAAAGATCTAACAGATGTATTAGTTTAAAAAGACATTTTACTTCATTTTTTTTTTAAGATAAAAAAGATGCAATGACTTTTTTTTTTAACACATTTCAACCTGATTCAAATAAAAAAGCTAAAGGGAAGAAAATGCTTTAGATGTGCTCTTTTGATTTTTTCCAATCTTGCCTGAATAAAATGGAATGGGAGATCAAGAACACTCAATTAATTTCAACACTGGGTGTCACAGGAAAAAGAAGAGGGAGGAGGGGGAAACATTATAGATGCACAACACTTAACAAATGCATAGATTGAAAGAAGGAAATATATGCAGTGGGGAGATAAAAACCCATGTCTGTATTTTATTGCACTCAGTAAGCTTTTTGCTTGTATTTATAGCTGCAATTATATCTCAATGAGATTTGTCTACAGTGTTGGCTTCACGCTAATTTTCTCCCTCACTGCATTCTTGGAATAGGCTCGGACTGTTTATGAACCAGACATATTGACCTCATTTACAGCTAGCAGTTTAAATCCATAATTTTTCCACCCACAATCCCTCTTTGACATTCCAGCAATGCGGCCAGCTCACTGAGACTGAACTAAAAGTCTCACACTTCATTGAACACCATTATGTGGCTTTATGCTTATAAGCCTGTTTCCCTCGGCTGCCTTTCAGCTTTGCTGGAGATCCGTTTGGCCACAGGCTGGCAGTGATTAACTGGAAGAATCCAATAAATCAGCCTGTCAGCCAGCAGGCTCTCCTTGCTTTGTCTACAAATCGACATTTGGATTTGCACTCTCCCTGTTTTCCTCCCTTTTTGCTGTCCTGCCCTCCCTCTGCTTGCCTCTGCCCCTGTCCTCACCTCCCACTTCTCTATTGCTTGCCCTCCCTTGAAGCTGCAGGGCACTTCTTTTCTGCATGCCACATGGTGAACTTGAAGGAAGGCTATTGTCAGCTTGACTGGACCTTGCAAATACTCCTTTGGTGATACAAGATGGTTTTGGTTTGTGTGCTATGCCAGCCTCTCTTTCTTGTCCTTTTTTAATTTTAATTCCCTCCCACTTGCCTGGTTAACTCATGCAGTTTTCCTCCTCAGCATCCAGGGAGGGGTGAAGGTGATTAAGTGAGGAGGAGGGAAGACTCCCTTATTCTGCCCTTCCCATCTGCTGTTTGAAAAATAGATACAGGAAGCACAAGCCTGGGAGAACAGCATTGCTTTGGAATCAATGAGTGAGGAGTGTCTCTCCAAGGTTTTGGAACCTGACCCTTAATTCTGCTTTTATATTAGAAAACTATAATTAGGTTCTCTACTTACTCATTTGTGTGGGTTTTTTTTCCTTTGATTTCAGTCTTTTGCTAAGTGCTGTACCCACAACCAGCATGCTCCTACATTGACATGCTTGCAGATAGATGCCTCATCAGGCAGCATTGCTTGACTGATGCTGTTTCAAAGGGACCCTCCTCAGTCCCTCCTCCTTTGCTTGTAACTTCCATGAGAAGGAAACCCAGAGTCTATGTGCTAGTTTCATCCTGGGTGCTCTTGTTATGAATATGCCCTCAGAAATGAGCGGCAGAGGTATCACTACAAAAAAAATTAAGTTTATTTCTATATATATATATAAACTCTGCAACGGGGTATGTACAGTCCCCCTTCACAGGTATCAATATTTGGTTAGTGGAACTATCTTTACAAAATGTCTAGGCATAGGCACTTAAACCAAAATAATTTGCAGAACTTAGAATCAAACTGATCCGGAAAGCGGCGGGGGAGGGGTTGGTCGGTGACCGGCGGTCCTCCACCTGGAGCGATTTCCAGGCTACCCCAACTGAAACTCTATGAAGAAGGGTCTGGCTTACTCACAAGCTAAGAGCCTCGTGAAGTCTTCCCTTGATAATATTTATAGTCCGCAGAACGCGGCACGGATGCACGGATGTGCCGTAATAAGGATACAGGAAATGGCGCCGACTGCGTGGCTGCGTCGCGTGGCTGCTGCCTCTTCCAGAATACAGAGGTTCCCCGCTCAGGGTGGGGGGAGGCACTGTGGCAGTTCGCCAATGATGGTTCACACGGGGTACTGTCCACGGCACTGCAAGCAGTTGGGTGCAGGTGGCAAAGTACTACAAAGCCTCTTGGAGTGCTGGCTTTAGTCCCGGGCAAGGTGAACCACAACAGCGCTGGTGCGCACACAGATACAGGCTCAAACCAATGTGAGGAGGAGGGGGCTCGTTTACCAAACGACCCCTATTTACCATTTGCCCCAATGAATACTGGTCCAATGAGCATCTGTTGCTAACACAAAGATTAACCAATGAACTGGCCTCTACCAAATATGGTGTAAGCTTATGCTATACACAGGAAAACAAACATATAGCCTGACCCTTGTGTACCACAGGGGTGAGACCACGCCCAGGCAGGCAGTTTACCTGGACTCAGTGGCGCCTTCAGAAAAGAGGGGGAACAAAGGAAGGCTAACACAGAGAAAAGCATGTCCTAGAAATATTCAGGGGCACAATCCTGGCCATAAGCATCATCCACTACAGCTCTATGCCCAGAAATTTCCTTTTCATCCTCCAGCAAACTCCTGGGCTTCGTTTTGGGGAGCTGTTTTTCAACCCCCATATTGGGCATCAAATACCGCCTGCTCTCATAAGTCACTCCTCCCCCACACAGAGAGGAGGGAAAGTAACAGGGAAAAAAAAAACCACAAAAACAAAACAAACAAATGAACAAAACAAAACAAACAAAAAAACCCCAATAACAACAGCAACAAAAAACCTATAAGCAACTGGAGGCTGTCTCAAGGTCATCAGATCTTGTCCTTGTGAGTGACTTTAGCCTGCCAGATATCTGCTGGGAACTTAATTCAGCAGAGAGGAGGCAGTCCAGAAGATTCCTGGACCACATGGAGGACAACTTCCTGATGCAGCTGTTGGGTGAGCCTACCAGGGGTCAAGCTCTGCTTGACCTGCTGTTCTCCAGTAGAGAAGGGCTGGTAGGAGAAGTGACTGTGGGAGGCTGCCTGGGGTGCAGCGACCATGAGATGGTGACGTTTTCAATATACAGGGAGATAGGGAGGAGCACCAACAGAACCTTCACCTTGGACTTCCGGAGGGCGAACTTCAGCCTGTTTAAGAAACTTATCTGCAAAGTTCCCTGGGTATCAGCCCTCAAGAACCAAGGGGTCCAGGATGGTTGGACCTATTTCAAACAGGAGCTCTTGAAGGCACAGGAACTGGCAGTTCCCATCTGCCAAAAGATGAGCCGGCGGGGAAGGTGACCGGCCTGGATGAGCAAGCAGCTCCTGCAGTAACTAAGGGAAAAAAAGAGGCTGTATTGCCTTTGGAAGGAGGGGAAGGCTTCTCGAGGTACGTTTAAGGAAGTTGTTAGATTATGTGGGAGAAAGTTAGAGAGGCAAAGGCCCAGTTAAAACATAAGCTGGCCACCTCTGTGAAGGACAATAAAAAGCATTTTTACAAATATGTTAATGCTAAAAAGAAGGGTAGGAAGAACCTGCACTTCCTATTGGACCTGGAGGGGAACACAGTGACTAAAGATGAGGAAAAGGCTGAGGTCTAGGATAGGATAGGATAGGATAGGATAGGATAGGATAGGATAGGATAGGATAGGATAGAATAGAATAGAATAGAATAGAATAGAATAGAATAGAATAGAATAGAATAGAATAGAATAGAATAGAATAGAATAGAATAGAATAGAATAGAATAGAATTACCAAGGTTGGAAGAGACCTTGAAGATCATCGAGTCCAACCTGTAACCACAAACCTCACAACTAGACCATGGCACCAAGTGCCACATCCAGTCCCCTCTTGAATGCCTCCAGGGATGGCGACTCAACCACCTCCCTGGGCAGCCCATTCCAATGACAAATCACTCTCTCGGTGAAGAACTTTCTCCTCACCTCCAGCCTAAACTTCCCCTGGTGCAGCTTGAGACTGTGTCCCCTTGTTCTGGTGCTGGTTGCTAGGGAGAAGAGGCCAACCCCTTCCTGGATACAACCATCCTTCAGGTAGTTGTAGAGAGCAATGAGGTCCCCCTGAACCTCCTCTTCTCCAGGCTAAACCACCCCAGCTCCCTCAGCCTCTCCTCATAGGGCTTGTGCTCAAGGCCTCTCACCAGCCTTGTTGCCCTTCTTTGGACACGTTCAAGTGTTTCGATGTCCTTCTTAAACTGAGGGGCCCAGAACTGGACACAGGACTCAAGGTGCGGCCAAACCAAAGCAGAGTACAGGGGCACAATGACCTCCCTGCTCCTGCTGGCCACACCATTCCTAATGCAGGCCAGGATGCCATTGGACTTCTTGGCTGTATGGGCACACTGCAGGCTCATGTTCAGCCTCCCATCAACCAGCACCCCCAGGTCCCTCTCTGTTTGGCCACTCTCCAGCCACTCCAACCCCAGCCTGTAGCACTGCATGGGGTTGCTGTGGCCAATGTGCAGAACCCGGCACTTGGATGTGTTCAATCTCATGCCATTGGACTCTGCCCATCTGTCCAGCCTGTCGAGGTCCCTCTGCAAGGCCTCTCTACCCTCCAGCTGATCAACTCCTGCCCCCAGCTTGGTGTCGGCCGCAAATTTACTGATGATGGACTCAATGCCCTCATCCAGATCATCAATAAAGATGTTGAAGAGCATGGGGCCCAGCACTGATCCTTGGGGCACACCACTAGTGACTGGCCGCCAGCTGGAGGTGGCACCATTCACCACCACTCTCTGGGCTCGGCCCTCCAGCCAGTTCCTAACCCAACGCAGTGTGCTCCTGTCCAAGCCATGGGCTGCCAGCTTGGCCAGGAGTTTGCTGTGGGGGACTGTGTCAAAGGCCTTGCTGAGGTCCAGGTAGACCACATCCACAGGCCTCCCCACATCCACCAGGCGGGTCATCCAACAGGAGATCAGGTTGGTCAGGCAGGACCTGCCCCTCCTAAATCCATGCTGGCTAGGCCTGAGCCCTTGGCCATCCTGGAAGTGCTGTGTGATTGCACTCAAGATGACCCGCTCCATAATCTGGCCTGGCACTGAGGTCAGGCTGACAGGCCTATAATTCCCTGGCTGTTCCAACTGGCCCTTCTTGTGGATGGGCACCACGCCAGCTTCCAGTCTTCTGGGACCTTTCCAGTGAGCCAGGACTGCTGAAAAATGATGGAAAGTGGCTTGGACAGCTCATCTGCCAGCTCCCACAGCACCCTAGGATGGATCCCATCCGGTCCCATGGACTTGTGTGGGTCCAAGCGGCTGAGAAGATCTCTAACTGTCCCATCCTGGAACAGAGGATAACTATGCTGCTCCCTGGCTCCTTCTGCCAGCTCTGCAGGCCAGCTGTCTGGAAGACGTTCTGTCCTGCTAGTAAAAATTGAGGTAAAGAAGGTGTTAAGTGCCTCTGCCTTTTCCTCATCCTTTGTTACAATATTCCCCTCCATGCCCATCAAAGAGTGGAGCTTGTCCTTGCCCTTCCTCTTGCTATTAATATATTTATAGAAGGACTTTTTGTTGTGCTTCACAGCAGAGGCCAGTCTGAGCTCCAAATGGGCTTTTGCCTCCCTAATTTTCTTCCTACGAGACCTAGCAACATCCCTAAACGTTCCATGGGTTGTCTCCCCTTTTTTCCAAAGATAATACACCCTCTTTTTTTCCCTTAGTTCCTTTAGAAATTCATTACCCATCCAGGCTGGCCGTCTGCCCCGGTGGCTCATCTTCCGGCACACTGGCACAGCCTGTTCCTGCGCCTTCAAGAGTTCTGCCTTGAAGTAGGTCCAGCTCTCCTGGACCCCTTTGTTTTTAAGGGCTGTTTCCCAAGGAACCTTCTGAGTTAGTTCCTTGAGTAGCCTGAAGTCTGCCCTCCGGAAGTCCAGAGTGGAGGTCTTCTTGCTCCCCCTCTTGGCTTGGCTGAATACCAAAAACTCAATTATCTCGTGGTCACTGGTGCCTAAACACCCTCTGACCACCACATCACCCACCAGCCCTTCCCTGTTGGTGAAGAGGAGGTCAAGCATAGCCTCACCCCTGGTAGGCTCACGCAGCACCTGGGATAAGAAGCTGTCCTCCATGTACTCTAAGAACCTCTTAGATTGCCTCCTCTCTGCTGTGTTGAGATCCCAGCAGATATCAGGCAGGTTGAAGTCACCCATGAGAACAAGGTCAGGCGATCTTGAGACAGCCTTAAGCTGCCTATAGAATGCTTCATCAACATCTTCCTCCTGGTTGGGTGGTCTATAACAGACTCCAACCAGGATGTCTGCCCTGCTGGTCTTCCCTCTAATTCTCATCCACATGCACTCAACCCGATCGTCCCTGATGTCTAGCTCAATGGTATCAAGAGCCTCCCTGATGTACAGGGCCACCCCTCCACCCCTTCTTCCTTGCCTGTCTCTCCTGAATAGCCTGTAGCTGTCAATTGCAGTGCTCCAGTCATGCAAGTCATCCCACCAGGTCTCCGTGATGGCAACTACATCATATCTTTCCTGCTGCAACAAGGCTTCCAGCTCCTCATGTTTGTTGCCCATGCTTCGTGCATTAGTATACATGCACTTCAGCTGGGCTGCTGGTTTTGCCCCTGACTCCAGCTTACCACCCTCAGACTCCTGTCTGGGGGGACTGGTTTCAGCCCCTTCCCCTTCAAAGCTTCGAACACTTTCTTTGCCTCAATTTTTAACAGCAAGACAGGAGGAGTTCAGGATGAGTGTCTGCCTGAGCTGGGTGATGGGGTCAGGGAGCAGTGTAATGCCCTGGATATCCATGAGGAATTAGTTCGGGACCTGCTGAGCCACTTGGACTCTCACAAGTCCATGGGGCCAGATGGGATCCATCATAGGGTGCTGAGAGAGCTGGCAGATGAGCTGGCCAAGCTGCTCTCCATCATTTTCCTCCAGTCCTGGCTGACCGGTGAGGTCCCAGATGACTGGTGACTGGCCAATGTGGTCCCCATCCACAAGAAGGGCTGCCATGGTCTAGTTGTGGGGTCTGTGGTGACAGGTGGGACTCGATGATCTTCAAGGTCTCTTCCAACCTTTGCGATACTGTGATACTGTGATACTGTGAAACCTGTGGGTTGAGATAAGGAATTTAGTAAGATGATACAATGCACAATTACCTTACCCTATTTCCAGAAAAAAAACACCAACAAAAAGATGAAGCAGCAGGAGAAGCCAGTGATAAAGTGGTTCTTCCCACCCAAGCAAACAGCAATCAGCACAGCATGAAAGACCAAAACCCCAAACCTGGAAACTGGAAGAAGCAAATGAAATAGCAACCTTCTCACGTTGCAATCTGAACTTCAAGCCCCATGATACTTTGCCCCAGACAGCACTTTCATTTTAAACTGCCATGATGTCATGATGGTATTGACTATACATGAGCAGATTCAACTCAACACATCGTCATGAAGGTCAGTACACAGTTATTTCCCTTTTTGTGGGAAAACTTGTACTCTCTTTGATGATAAGCATAAAAAGTACCAAAAAATCATAGTTGTCCAGAAATTGATGTCTTTATAAGAACACATTTCTCTTGCAATATGTTTGATCAAATTTTCAGGGTCTAAAAAATGCTTTCAAATCAGTTTTCTGTTATGCTGTAAATTTTTTGAAAAAAATATCACATTTAAAATTTTAAAATTATGACAATAAAAACACTATGACAAGAAAAACTTTTGTTGACATTAATACAATTAGAAACAGAGAATGTAGTAAAACCACAAGCTTTTTGAGCTGAAAATGAAAACTATTGAAAATTTATATTATGTTTCCTCTGATATAGCCCAAATGAATGTTAACTTTTTCAACAAGTCCTAATTTTTAAATATATCTATCTTTTTGTTCATAGATATGGGATTTCTGCTTAGCTGTGCATCCTAACTGACTTCTTTGGGGTTACATGCATTTATATTTAATTCCTATTCTCTTGTTTTTAGTGTTTCTCATTCTTCATTCTGAAGTCCAGTTGATGTTCTGTTTGATATGAAGTAAGGTGGTATTTCAAGGTGAGGACTTTGAGTTTGAAATAAAAGTAATTATTTTATAGCTAATTGAAGCATTCAGAAAATTTTTTAAGCATGAAGAATTGCAGTTATGATAACTAAAGCAGTGTAAGCCTGACAGGTCTCTCTGAAAACCCATAGTAGGGCAATGTTAACTTCAATGTCTTGCTACCTGTGTTTCACATTCCCAGTGTGAGAGATACATGTACGACATATAAAGAATACATGGTTTTTTGGTTTTTTTTTATATACATATATAAGTATATATTACCACCTTACTGGTTGGAGACTTGAGAAAAGCAATTCCAAGAGGTTTCTTGGCTAGGCTGAGGGAAATGAAACAGAAGACTGATTATTTAGATTGCACTTGAGAAATACAAGCTGCCGCCTTAGAGCAAGTGCATAGCAGACAACCAAACCTACTGAAACTCTGACTATCCAGAGACTGGGATTCCATCACCCTCATCCGCTTAGCAGAGATTATATTTGGTCAAGGTCTGTTTGCTGTGTCTGGGCAACCCCAGGAAGGCTGTGTGTAGATGAGGCCACCGAGGTTTGTGTGGGAGGAAATCAAGCATCTGCAGCTGTTGTAGAGATGAGCAGAAGAAGCTGTGAGTTGTTTATTCCCTGCAATAAATGTGAAAATTCTGGTTTGCCTCTCCTGGTGGGGGGTAGTTTGGACTGCTTGGGAGTGACTCTGTTTCCAGCATTTGCTGTGTTGTTATGTGTCGCCTGCTCTGAGCCTGGCAGCAGGTAGGAAGCGATCAAGCTGCCAGAAACCTGTTCCTGACAAAAATGAGGATTTGTTTCTGTACCACCTACTGTGCTCTCTGTATACACACTGCTTTAAAAGGGTGCAATAAGATATTTCTGAGTATTGGGATGAAAGTACTTGGACAGTTTTAAACCAATTAAACTCTGATAAAGTTGATTAACTAATAGCAGTCATTATGCATTTCTGAATCTGAACACTCATGCCTTCTAGTATCTGTTACTTTTCTGTCCAGGAAGAGGAGTCCTCTAGTCATGTGGAAATTTCCCATACTAAAATAATGAAATACAGTCTGATTCATCTCCACCTTTTTGCTTTTAAAGCTAGGCGTCCCTATCCCAAATAGCAGTGCTCTGTTTCTTTGCTGCTGTTGACTTCCATTATTGATTACCTTTGATGACTTAATCAACAAATACACTTTCATCCTGGGTGGCCATTCAAGCCAGCCATGATGGACCTAGGCTGCATCTGAAAACATGTTTAAAGAAGGAATTGACTGCCTTCTAACTAGCAAGCTTTATTAGTTCTATTTGGCATCATATTATACTCTTTCCAGTATCTGTTTCTAAATTTCCAAGTCTTCAGAGACATCATTACGTCCTACCCAAGTTTGGACAGACAATTAAATCATTGTGATCTTTGGATTTTAGGTGGAGTTTTGTGTGGGTTTGGGTTTGGTTTTTTTATTAACAGCAGCGTGAATTTCAGTTACATCATTAAGCCTTTATTTCTCATCTGTGATGCTGCCACTTCCCTCCCAGATCCTCTGTCTCCTCCTCTTTCCCTTGTCTGTATTCTGTCTGTCTTGGCAAGAACTGCTGTGCAAAAATAAACATTCAAAGGTCTCTGAAAGGAGTGCCGACTGTTACAAGGGAAGAGCTTCAGGTTTGCAGCAGTGCAAGCAATAGCTGCAAACACATAGTACAGCCTTTAAATGCAGGAAAGTGTGGTAGGGTGAGAAAGTTCCCCCCACACACACAAAAGAATCCACAGCTAACTCAGCCGGAGAAGCAGATGAAAGCTATATTTACAAGCAGAAATGGAATGCAATGAATATGTACAAAAATATACAATAATTACAATATATACAGAAATATACAGCAATGTATGTAATACAGGAGACCTTTTCCTCCCCCTGCAGCCAGGGGGTTTTGGCCTATTCCCCCTTCTCCCTCCCTACCTCCCCTTGTTTCCCAAAAAGGGTTAGAGAAAGAGAAAGGAAGGTAATTAAGGAGAAAATTCTGTTATGCTCAAAGAGAATGCAAGAGTTAGTTTTCTCATCTGGTTAGCTCCTGTTAATCCAAGGTCACTCTGCTCCGCAAGCTGTTGCTTCAGAGAGAGAGGCAGACCAGCTCACAGGACAGAGAGAAGAACAGACTGAACAGACTAAGCTAAAACTTACAGTTGCATTCTACCAATGAAATTAGTTTAGAATATCTTTGTTTTTGTTATTATCCCAAAACATTCAGCCAGTGTTCAGAAAGTGTCCATTTCTTAAAGGCACAGCCTAAACCGGTCACAATCCACCCCTGCTAAACAATTTCATTGGCTGTTCGTACTGTCCATTCAATCTAAAACAATATCTACAATTTGTAAGTAAAGTTCATAGTCCATTCCGGCTATCCTCGGGTGTAGATGATTCAGAAGTCCAAGAAACAAGAAAAATGGAAAGCAGTTTGTCTCTTCGCAGTCGAAGTGAAGAAAAGGGAAACAGGGAAACAGGGACTCTCAGTTGACTCAGGGCTCTCAGGGTTCTCAGGGTTCGTGCACCGTGGATTCCTCAGGGATTCTTCCTTTGGGCGCGATGTAGCTGTACAACACTCTGAAATTAAACTCTTTCAGCTAAAGTTAGATTTCTTTGTGGAATACACTGAATTTCACCATTCTCTTGCATTACCCAATAAGTGTGACCTGGACCTTCAGCTGAAACCACTCCTCAGACAGGTTTAGCCTCTCCTGAGGGAGAAAATACCCAAACAGTTGTACCTAACAGATTCTTTTCTCTAACAACAGGAACTCTATCACCTTCTACTTTCTGTAGCAGATCTGAGTGTGCAGGTCCAGCTCGGTTCACTGAACCTCTACTATTTACCAGCCAGGTTGCTTGTGCTAAATGCTTTTCCCAGTTTTTCAAAGATCCACCCCCCATGGCTTTAAGAGTGGTCTTCAACAAACTGTTGTAGCCTTCAATCTTCCCTGCAGCTGGTGCATAGTAGGGAATGTGGAATATCCACTAAATACCGTGCTTTTTTGCCCAGCTCTTTACAGGGTTGTTTTTGAAGTGAGTTCTGTTGTCTGACTCAGTCCTCTCTGGAGTTCCGTGTCTTCACAGGATTTGTTTCTCGAGACCGAGAATGGTGTTGCATGCAGTCGCATGTGGTGCTGGATAAGATTCCAACCATCCAGTGTTTGCCTCTTCCATAGTAAGCACATATTGCTTACCAGAATAAGAATGTGGTAGAGTGATGTAATCAACTTGCCAAGCTTCACCATACTTGTACTTGGACCATCTGTCACCATACCATAAGGGCTTAAGTCGCTTTGCCTGCTTAATAGCAGCACAAGTGTCACAGTCATGGATGACTTGTGTGATAGCATCCATGGAAATGTCTATGGATCTGTCACGAGCCCACTGGTAGGTTGCATCTCTGCCTTGATGTCCTGATGAATTGTGAACCCACCGAGCTAAGAATATCCTCACCTCGGTGTTTCCAGTCGAGATCAAGATCAGAGTCCATGTCCACTTGAGAAACTCTTGCAACTAGATCTGCCTGATGGTTGTGTTGCTGTTCCTCAGTAGCTTTGCTCTTAGGGATGTGAGCATCAATGTGTCTCACCCTCACTGGAATTCTCTCGATTAGATCAGCAATATCTTGCCACAGGTCAGCTGCCCAAATGGGCTTTCCTTTCCTCTGCCAGCCATTCTTTTTCCAGTTCTTTAGCCAACCCCACAGAGCATTGGCTACCATCCATGAGTCGGTGTAGAGACAGAGCTTTGGCCATCTCTCACGCTCAGCTACGTCGAGAGCTAGCTGGACAGCTTTTACCTCTGCGAATTGACTGGATTCTCCTTCTCCATCCTTTGCCTCTGCGACTCGGCGTGTTGGACTCCACACTGCAGACTTCCACCTTCGCTTGTTCCCGACAAGACGACAGGAACCGTCTGTGAACAAAGCATATTTCTTTTCATCATCAGATAGGTCATTGTAAGGAGGAGCTTCCTCAGCACGAGTTACTCTCTCCTCTGGAGGTTTAGTACAGTTGGTACCTTCAGGCCAACTTGAGATCACCTCCACCAGACCAGGTCTTTCAAGATTTCCCATTCGAGCTCTCTGTGTTATCAGAGCCATCCACTTAGACCAGGTGGAGTCTGTGGCATGATGTGGTGTGGAACCTTTGCCTTTGAACATCCAATTCAAAACTGGTAATCTGGGAGCTAAGAGAAGTTGTGATTCAGTTCCGATTACTTCAGAAGCTGCTTTTACTCCTTCATAGGCAGCTAGAATCTCTTTCTCTGTTGGAGTATAATTAGCCTCTAAACCTCTGTAACCTCGACTCCAGAAACCAAGAGGTCGTCCACGTGTCTCACCTGGAGCTCTTTCCCACGAGCACCAGGTTGGACCATTGTCACTTGCAGCCATGTACAAAATGTTCTTAATGTCTGGACCATCTCGGACAGGTCCCAGCCCCATTGCTTGAACTACCTCTTGCTCTATCTGGTCAAAGGCTGCTTGTTGTTCAGGTCCCCAGTGGAAATGGTTTCTCTTTCGAGTCACATCATACAGAGGTTTCACAATCTGACTGTATCCAGGAATGTGCAGTCTCCAAAATCCCACTATCCCCAAGAAACGTAGAGTTTCTTGCTTGTTCATGGGATTTGCCATGGTAGAGACTCTATTTACCATATCCACTGGAATGTGTCGGTGTCCATCCTGCCACCGCACTCCCAGAAACTGGATCTCTCTGGTAGGTCCTTTCACCTTGTCTCGCTTGATGGCAAAACCTGCATTCAGAAGAATGTCAATGATTTTGTTACTTTTTCTCGAAGACTTCCTCAGCAGTTTTACCCCAGACGATGATGTCATCGATGAACTGGATGTGTTCTGGAGCACCACCTTTCTCCAGAGCATCATGGATCACTGCGTGACAGATGCTTGAGCTGTGGATCCAGCCCATTGGCAATCTGTTGAAAGTGTACTGGATTTCTCTCCAGGGGAAAGCAAACTGAGGCCTGCATTCCTCCGCTATGAGAATAGAGAAGAAAGCATTAGCAATGTCTATGGTAGCATACCATTTGGCCTCTTTGGATTCCAGCTCATATTGGAGTTCCATCATGTCTGGTACTGCTGCACTCATAGGTGGAGTTACTTCATAGAATCATAGAATCATAGAATCAGTCAGGGTTGGAAGGGACCACAAGGATCATCTAGTTCCAACCCCCTGCCATGGGCAGGGACACCCTACACTAGATCACGCTGGCCAGAGCCTCGTCCAGCCTGCTCTTAAACACCTCCAGGGACTGGGCCTCAACCACCTCCCTGGATAACCCATTCCAGGGCTTCACCACTCTCATGGGGAAGAACTTCTTCCTCACATCTAGCCTGAATCTCCCTATTTCCAGCTTCATTCTGTTCCCCCTAGTCCTATCACTACCTGAGATCCTGAGAAGTCCCTCCCCAGCCTTCCTGTAGGCCCCCTTCAGATACTGGAAAGCCACAATGAGGTCACCTCGGAGCCTTCTCTTCTCCAGACTGAACAGCCCCAACTCCTTCAGTCTGTCCTCATAGGAGAGGTGCTCCAGGCCTCTGATCATCCTCGTGGCCCTTCTCTGGACACGCTCCAGCACGTCCACATCCCTCCTGTAATAGGGGCTCCAGAACTGGACGCAGTACTCCAGGTGGGGTCTCACCAGAGCTGAGTAGAGGGGGAGAATCACCTCCCTTGACTGCTGGTCACACTTCTCCTGATGCAGCCCAGGATCTGATTGGCTTTCCGGGCTGCAAGCGCACATTGAGAGCTCATGTTGAGCTTCTCGTCCACCAGCACCCCCAAGTCTCTCTCCTCAGGGCTGCTCTCCAGCCAGTCACTGCCCAGCCTCTATTTGTGCCTGGGATTGCCTCGACCCAGATGCAGGACCCTGCACTTGGTCTTGTTGAAGCTCATGAGGTTGGCTTGTGCCCACCTCTCCAGCCTGTCCAGGTCCCTCTGGATGGCATCCCTTCCCTCCAGCGTGTCCACTGCACCACACAGCTTGGTGTCATCAGCAAACTTGCTGAGGGTGCACTCGATGCCACTGTCCATGTCACCCACAAAGATGTTGAACAAGACAGGTCCCAGGACTGATCCCTGAGGGACTCCATTCCCTCCATCCCTGAGTGACTTCATTCAGGGCTCGGTAGTCAACTGTCAGACGCCAGTCTCCACTTGGCTTTCGCACAGGCCACACTGGACTGTTGAAAGGTGAATGAGTTTTGCTGATGACTTTCTGACTCTCCAACTGATGAATCAGATTCTGAATGGGCAACAAAGAGTCACGGTTGGTTCTGTATTGTCTGTGATGCACAGTCTGACAAGCAACCGGCAATTTAATGTCCTGAATCTTGTGTTGTCCCACAACTGCAGATTCATCAGAAAGCTCAGGTCTAACAGACAGCTTCAGCTTTTGTCCATCAATTTCTACAGATGCTACTCCAAAAGCCCATTTGTAACCTCTAGGGTCTTTGAAACGCCCTTCTCTCAGAAAATCAATTCCCAAAATACAAGGTGCGTCAGGTCCGGTCACAACTGTATGCTTCCTCCACTGTTTGCCAGTTAAACTTATATCAACCTCCACCTTAGTTAACTCTTGAGATCCACCAGTGACTCCCAGAATAGTTATAGCCTCTGATCCCTGATAATTTGATGGCATTATGGTGCACTGAGCTCCTGTGTCAACCAAGGCCCTGTACTTCTGAAATTGTGAAGTGCCAGGCCACTGGATGTACACATCCCAATAGATTCTGTTATCTCTGTTGCCCCTCTCCTCCCCCTGGTGGGAGGCAGGGCACCCCTAGTTATGGGGAACATGCCCACATGTGCAATGAGCACAGTGTGCAGTGTTAGAACTGGAGCCACCGTTGGAGCTATTAGAGTTGTCCTGGGGAACTGTGGAAGTAACAGCTACCCTTCTGGTATTGCTACCTCGGGTTCTGCCACTTTGCAGTTCCCTCAGTCTCCTGAAAAGATTAGCAGTTGGTTGACCATCCCATCTGTTCATGTTCTCACCAAACTGATCACACAGAGTTATCCAAATACTCGCACGTGATTGCCTTGGTGGTCTGTTTTGGTTGGATCTGTTTTGGAATGACCTGTTTTGGAATGACCTGTTTTGGAATGACATCCTTGGAGGACGTCTATTCCTCACAGAGAAAACCTGTATCCATCTGGAGGAAGAATTGGAATTATCTCTTTGTGTCAATTGGGAGATAGTATTTTTAAATTCATCCTTCAGCTCTTTCATGCAGTTCTCAATTTTTCCAGACAGAGTTTCAATGGCTGAAACCAAAGAAACACGTGTCATGCTATCCTCCAATTGTCTCATCTGATCAGTGAATTGGCCAACTGTAGGAGAAGCTCTACCATCACAATTTCTTGCCACAATTCTGCTTGCCAGAATATTTGCATAATTAGGAGGAGCAAGTTTGATGAGCTTCTTAGCAGGACCAGTTCCTACAGGAATTTCATCAGGATTCAGAGTCTCATGGCCACCATAGAGTACCTCTCTAACAGCAAATTCTCTCAGATGCTTAATTCCCTCATCTATGGTAGTCCAGGGTTTAGGATTCCATGGAAGATCATCTCGGGAAGGATACCTCATTAGAGTTGCCCTTAAAAGGCGTATCCACAGAGTAACCTTACCGAGGGTCCTGCCTAGATGTCTATCTATTCCATTATCCTTTGAGAGAGTTCCTGTTGAGCTGCTGACTTGTCTCCAACTACTAGAGCTGGTGCACCTGTATCATAGCATCTACCAAGCCAAGCAAGAATTGGCTCCTTATCTGCTCTGATGTAATCTTTATGCACATTTCTCAATTCTTCCCTTGGTGATGAACATTTGTCTATATCATACTCTTCCTCCTCTGCCTCCTCTTCCTCAACTTGTTGTCCCATTAATCTTACTGTCACTCTCCTAAGAATCTCTTTAAGGTCAGGAGTACCACCTCTAGTTGTTCTCCTATGAGCAATTTGCCCTGCATCTCCATCCAGTGATGATCTCAATAACTCAGCTATATCTTTAAGACAAACCTTTTCCTCCATCTCAGCAGGGTCTCTCTGAGCAGAAGTTCCCTCACCAGGATCATCTCCTGGATCAGCTTTGCTCTTTCCACTTTTCATTTTTAAAACAGCTACCTGCTTAACTGGAGCTTTGTCTGGATTTACAGCTGCCTTAACAGAAGTTGATAGGTTTTGAGACAAATCAGCTGCTGTGGAGGACACTTCTGGTCCTGCTGAAGAAGAAGGAGGAAATTTCTTTGCCTTGCTAATGGCTGCCGAGGATGTGGGAGCTGCCATGTTAGGAGCTGCCACTGCTGCTGCAGCTGGCTGATTGCCAGAACCACCAACAGCACCGTTCAGAGCAGCCTTTCTGATGGGCTTTTTAGCTTTATCTTTAACTGATACAGATTCTGCATTCTCCTCATCACTAGATATCTCTGGGGTAGAGTTAGAGCTGTGCTTTCTTCTCTTTGATCTACTCCTAATTACAAAACAGGCTTTAGATACTTTTTTTCTCCCAGTATAGAGCATATAACAAGTATGCAATCACCATCACCAGCAGCAGATTCAAACACATCACATAAATCACCTTTGGATCCCAGCCATCACTTAAAACAACCCTTTCACCTACTGGGATCTTAAACTCCTTTATCTCTATGGGCAGAGTTGTGGAGGTCACATTCTTGTATCTATTAAGCCAAAAGAATCCCAGGCACCGGTCGTAAAGAAGCTGAATCTTATACTTAAACCATAAATACAATTTATACATCAAGTATCTGCCTAAGCGATCGAAAATCAATCCCAGAACATGCTTATAGATAAGGACCCCAAAAATTGAAAAAAACAGATGCTCTAAAACCCAAAACACTTTCATGTTTGCAACTCCGACTCGAGCAGACAATAAATCAAGCAACATTTTTGCCCTGCTTCTGGACAGCAATTATCCACAAGCCGCACGTTGGGCTGCCAATTCAAAATATGTGGTAGGGTGAGAAAGTTCATACACACACACACAAAAGAATCCACAGCTAACTCAGCTGGAGAAGCAGATGAAAGCTATATTTACAAGCAGAAATGGAATGCAATGAATATGTACAAAAATATACAATAATTACAATATATACAGAAATATACAGCAATGTATGTAATACAGGAGACCTTTTCCTCCCCCTGCAGCCAGGGGGTTTTGGCCTATTCCCCCTTCTCCCTCCCTACCTCCCCTTGTTTCCCAAAAAGGGTTAGAGAAAGAGAAAGGAAGGTAATTAAGGAGAAAATTCTGTTAAGCTCAAAGAGAATGCAAGAGTTAGTTTTCTCATCTGGTTAGCTCTGTTAATCCAAGGTCACTCTGCTCCACAAGCTGTTGCTTCAGAGAGAGAGGCAGACCAGCTCACAGGACAGAGAGAAGAACAGACTGAACAGACTAAGCTAAAACTTACAGTTGCATTCTACCAATGAAATTAGTTTAGAATATCTTTGTTTTTGTTATTATCCCAAAACATTCAGCCAGTGTTCAGAAAGTGTCCATTTCTTAAAGGCACAGCCTAAACCGGTCACAGAAAGCATATTCCATGAACTGTCGTGTCTTGGTAGGAGTTTGGTGCCTCCTCAGAGAAAAGAAGCCTCTTCTCTGTTTAAGCCTCCTTTGTGATGTATACTCATGCCTGTATTTACCTGACAAAATGAACACAAATTTTCATGTGCTATTTGTCTAAGCATATAATTTTGTATGCTAGATGGGTTTCTGGGAGACAACAGGTTATCTTGTAAGTCCTATACCTCTCATTTGCCTGATTAAAGCACAGGTAAAGTCTGAATACAGGGTCACATATTGTGCTTTTTCTAGTTCCTACAGTGAAGCACTTTCAGTTCCTGGTGAAGAGGCTCCTTCTGCTGACACCAGGAAGCAGCAATATGTCTATACTGTAAGCACTTAATTATATATATGTGTAGCCACATAGTGTCATTACTTTGCAAAGAATTTTCTTCCTGTGAAACTGCTACAGAGGGACCCACAGTTATATGAACAATTCTGCATTCTTCTAAATTTAATTTTCGAAAGTGGATGAAAACAGCAGCTTCTTTCCTTTGAGGGGCTACCCAGTGTCTCAAAAATATCTTCTGAGCTGAGTTGAAAGCAGTGAAACATGAAGGACCTTTCTAGAACAAAATATTACCTGGGAAGTATCAGCAATTAATACAGTAACACATCTTAATTTTAATCAGTGTTAACAGTTCACTTTTCTGTCTCCATTTCTATTCAGACATTCCATAAATAAAACTATGCTTTTATTTTCATAGTAAAAAAATAAATCCAATAGATTGAACATGTTGAAGTTGTTTGAATACCATTAAGTTAATACTTTTTAAGGTACCTACCCCTTTTTTAGTGTCATGTAGCCAGAAAGTATATTGTGGTGGCAAGTATGGTGAGGAAAAATTATTTTTATACAGAAAATTGCATCCTCTTTGACCTTTTTGAAGAGATAAGCTAGGATCTGAGTGATACATTCTAGTTCATACAAGGAACTCATTCAACTAAACAATACTTCATACTTAGAAGGTCATATCAAATAGAATAGAACTGAAAACACTGTTAATGGAATTAAAAAATAATACCTGTGCTGGCACCTGGCTATTTTTTCAGGTTCATGCACACGACTTCAGGAGTAAATAAGGCTAGCCACATGTGGGTGTAAGCCTCACTGAAATGGGCTGAGGAAACCTGATATATACCTCGTTATTATTACCTAAGTAATGTTCTGTTAAAGGGAGGGAGAAGATGGGAAAGAAGATGGACCAGATCTTCTATTCGGATCATCTCCAACATTTCTTCTGTCTTCTAGCAGAGGATATTCCTTATTAGTGAGCCAGTGGTCTCTCCTTGAGAGCCTGATCAAGGGTCAGGTTGATCAGAATCATAATGTATGTTATGATATATGTATTGATTGCAAGATATGCATAAATATAAGAAAAATAATTACTAATTCTAAGCATAGTATCATAGTATCATATTATCAGTCAGGGTTGGAAGGGACCACAAGGATCATCTAGTTCCAACGTGCCTGCCATGGGCAGAGACACCCTACACTAGATCAGGCTGGCCAGAGCCTCATCCAGCCTGGTCTTAAACACTTCCAGGGACGGGGCCTCAACCACCTCCCTGGATAACCCATTCCAGGGCTTGACCACTCTCATGGTGAAGGACTTTCTCCTCACATCTAGCCTGAATCTCCCTGTGACCGGTTTAGGCTGTGCCTTTAAGAAATGGACATTTTCTGAACACTCTGGCTGAATGTATTGAAAAACAAAGATATTCTAAACTAATTTCATTGGTAGGTAGGTAGTTAGAATGCAGCTTTAAATTTTGGGTTGAGTCTGTTTGTGGTCAGTCTGTTCTTCTTTGCCCTGTGGGCTGGTCTGTCTTCTCTCTTGCTGAAGCAACAGCTGCTGAACAGAGTGACCTTGGATTAACAGAGCTAACCAGATAAGAAAACTAACTCTTGCATTCGCTTTGAGCTAACAGAATTTTCTCCTTAATTGCCTTTCTCTCTCTCTCTAACCCTTTTTGGGGAAAAAAGGGAGGGAGGAGGGAGGGAGAAGGGGGTTACAGGGGGAATCCCCCTGGCTGCAGGGGGGAAAAAGGTCTCCTGTATTACATACATTGCTGCATACTTCTGTATATATTGCAAATATTGTATATTTTTGTACATATTCATTGCATTTCATTACATTCCATTTCTGCTTGTAAATACAGCTTGTTTCATTTGCTTTTCTGGCTGAGTTAGCTGTGGTTTTATCTTTTGTGTGTGTGTGTGGAACTTTCTCACCCTACCACACTCCCCACCTCCAGTGTCATTCCATTCCCCCTAGTCCTATCACTACCTGATAGCCTGAGGAGTCCTTCCCCAGCCTTCTTGTAGGCTCCCTTCAGATACTGGAAGGCCACAATGAGGTCACCTCGGAGCCTTCTCTTCTCCAGACTGAACAGCCCCAACTCCTTCAGTCTGTCCTCATAGGAGAGGTGCTCCAGGCCTCTGATCATCCTCGTGGCCCTTCTCTGGACACGCTCCAGCACCTCCATATCCCTTTTGTAATAGGGGCTCCAGAACTGGATGCAGTACTCCAGGTGGGGTCTCACCAGAGCTGAGTAGAGGGGGAGAATCACCTCCCTTGACCTGCTGGCCACACTTCTCCTGATGCATCTGAGGATCTGATTGGCTTTCCGGGCTGCAAGTGCACATTGAGCACAAGTGCACATCATGACAATGATAAGACACCTATGGGATAATCATACAAATCAAATATTTGTCTTGGCTTCATCAGATGGTCTATCTCTTTCTGCAGTTGGAGAACGGCAGCGGAGCAAACTGTGTTGAAAAGCAAGGGAAACAGCTTGACAAAGGCAGGAATCCTCCTCCTGCATGCATTGACAGAACCCTCTTTTCCCATAAATATCATCATTTCCTCTCAGTAACAGCATATATATTGAATGGCATCAGCAGTCTTCCACTGCTACAAGGAAAAGATGACCTAATTTACTCAAGACTTGGGCACATACAGCTGATAAACAGGAAAATATTATTTTTCTTGATCTCTCCAGTTCTTTATGTAAAGGATATTGACTCCCAAAAGCTCTAAGGACATATCAATATGTGATATTTCTCCCTAGACAGAATACTTCTTCTCCTTTAAAGCCCAACTTAGTATTTATAGAAGTTTAATCAAAGAAAGACTATCTTGAAGACAGGCCAAAAGCAGAGTAATGTGGTTCTTTTTCTCAGTTACCTGGAGAAATAATTAAGCTGCACATTTCTTCTCCCTCAAACTGGGAGTCTCAACTATGTCTAGGTTGTTTGGCTAGATATATTCCGGAAATTAGGGGAAAAGTGTTTTGAAGTGTGTTTTGAAGTGTGGCTCCAGTGCTTCCCTTAGCATGAGAGCCAGATAAATCTAAGGTAGTTTAATTTATTTTCTAAAAAAAAAACCTAAAAAAACCAAACAAAACCCCCCACCAAAACCCAACAATGTAGAATTGTGACTATTCTCTGTTAACAACAGTTGCCACACTAGAGGAAGTGTTTACATTCAGATCTGGGGGAAATTTTCAAAATTCACCAGAAGTTCACAGAAATGTCTGCTGTCAGATACTGCCACAGAAAATTCCTGAATTAGTATCTAAATGTTTCCTTTCTACTTGACATGCATTAGCCGATTTCTGTGGTTGCAATGGCTGCCTTTCAATTCCCTGGCTGAGGCTTTTGTGGCTATCTGGGGTCATTGAATTTTCTGGACCAGAAGAAATGATCTAGAGTATGCCAGAGATACTAAAAGATGGTTTTACATCCAACAGTGTGTGCCTTTTTTTTTAATTTTATTTTTTTTTATGTCCTTCAGAAGAAACATATTCTGCATATTCTGCAGTTACATGATATGTATGGGCTAGATCTTTCAAAACTTTTAAAATTTTGAATAATTATCTAGGGCTCAGGTGGCTAAAAACCGAAGTGCTAAATAATTGAAATTTTATTAATGAAAGTGTCTCACATGGAATTTTTAAGTCTGTCTTATTCTTGCAGCTCTGAAACTTCATGTCTGTGTCAATACTCACTGTGGGTAGCAATACCAAAGCATTCTGGGTTTTCAATTGTATCCGAGGTTGGAAACTCATGTGGATAAAATTTAAGCACTCTGCATTATTGACACTGAGTAGATTTGTCATCTTATCACTCTACCTCCCTGTATTTCATGGCTTTTCATATAATTTAGCTTAGGATAATGAGAAGAAAAATGTAACAAAACTGTACTCCCTTCCTCCTCTTTTTGTAATCCTGAATATAAAATACAATAATACAATACAATACAATACACCAGGTTGGAAGAGACCTTCAAGATCATCACGTCCAACCCATCAAACAATCCAACCCACCCAACAACTAGACCATACAGCCAAGCACCCCATCAAGTCTTCTCCTGAACACCTCCTGTGAAGGTGACTCCACCACCTCCACGGGTAGCCAATTCCAATGGGCAATCACTCTCTCCGTGTAGAACTTCTTCCTAACATCCAGCCTAAACCTGCCCTGGCGCAGCCTGAGACTGTGTCCTCTTGTTCTGGTGCTGGATGCCTGGGAGAAGAGGCCAACCTCTGCCTGGCTACAACCTCCCTTCAGGTAGTTGTAGAGAGCAATAAGGTCACCCCTCAGTCTCCTCTTCTCCAGGCTAAGCAACCCCAGCTCCCTCAGCCTTTCCTCATAGGGCTTGTGTTCCAAACCCCTCACCAGCTTTGTTGCCCTTCTCTGGACACGTTCCAGCAAGTCAACATCCTTCCTAAACTGAGGGGCCCAGAACTGGACACAGGACTCAAGGTGTGGCCTAACCAGTGCAGTGTACAGGGGCACAATGACCTCCCTGCTCCTGCTGGCCACACTGTTCCTGATGCAAGCCAGGATGCCATTGGCCTTCTTGGCTGCCTGGGCACACTGCAGGCTCATGTTCAGCCTACAATCAACCAGTACCCCCAGGTCCCTCTCTGCCTGGCCACTCTCCAGCCACTCTGACCCCAGCCTGTAGCACTGCCTGGGGTTGTTGTGGCCAATGTGCAGAATCCGGCACTTGGATGTGTTCAATCTCATGCCATTGGACTCTGCCCATCTGTCCAGCCTGTCGAGGTCCCTCTGCAAAGCCTCTCTGCCCTCCAGCAAATCAACTGCTGCCCCCAGCTTGGTGTCATCTGCAAATTTACTGATGATGGACTCAATGCCCTCATCCAGATCATCAATAAAGATGTTGAAGAGCATGGGGCCCAGTACTGATCCCTGGGGCACACCACTAGTGACAGGCCGCCAGCTGGATGTGGTGCCATTCACCATTACTCTCTGGGCTCGGCCCTCCAGCCAGTTCCTAACCCAACGCAGTGTGCTCCTGTCCAAGCCACGGGCTGCCAGCTTGGCCAGGAGTTTGCTGTGGGGAACGGTGTCAAAGGCCTTGCTGAGGTCCAGGTAGACCACATCCACAGGCCTCCCCACATCCACCAGGCGGGTCACCTGATCATAGAAGGAGATCAGGTTGGTCAGGCAGGACCTGCCCCTCCTAAATCCATGCTGGCTAGGCCTGAGCCCCTGGTCATCCTGTAAGTGCTGTGTGATCGCACTCGAGATGACCCGTTCCATAATCTTGCCTGGCACTGAGGTCAGGCTGACAGGCCTATAATTGCCTGGCTCATCCAACCGGCCCTTCTTGTGGATGGGCACCACGTTGGCCAGCTTCCAGTCTTCTGGGACCTCTCCAGTGAGCCAGGACTGCTGAAAAATGATGGAAAGTGGCTTGGACAGCTCATCTGTCAGCAATCTCAGCACCCTAGGATGGATCCCATCCGGTCCCATGGCCTTGTGGGGGTCCAAGCGGCTCAGTAGATCTCTAACTTCCTCTTGGAGCAGTGGGAAACTATGCAGCTCTCTGGCTCCTTCTGCCAGCTCTGCAGGCCAGCTGTCTGGAAGACGTTCTGCCCTGCTAGTGAAGACTGAGGCAAAGAAGGTGTTAAGTACCTCTGCCTTTTCCTCATTCTTTGTTACAACGTTCCCCTCCGTGTCAACCAAGGAGTGGAGGTTGTCCTTGCCCTTCTTCTTGCTATTGATGTATTTATAGAAGGACTTTTTGTTGTCCTTCACAGCAGAGGCCAGTCTAAGTTCTAAATAAATATATATGTGTGTTTATATGCATATTTTAGTGATATTTTAGAATAGGGAGCAGATTTCCTTGATCAAATTAAGGATTTCATTTGGGTTTGAACCTCCCTTAATTTTGGGCTAGAACTGAGAAAAGCAGGGAAGTAGTAAAGAACTGGGAGAGACCTCCAGGAGTCTCACTCTTGCAGAGGAGCAGAAGAAAAGCCATAAACATGTTGCTTGTCCTGTTATCTCAGCAATCCAAGACAGGAGCTTTTTGATGTTAGGTAAGTCTTCCCTTGCAAACTGAGTGTGTTAGTGCAGGAAATGGCAACTTAGATATGGATCATTCAAGTAACCTCTTGGAAACTTCTGATGTTCTGACTAGCTCCCATCTCTAAAATTTTGGAGGTTCAGATTGTGGCTTACTGATAGTTTTATTAACTTGATCATAGTATCATAGTATCATTCAGGGTTGGAAGGGACCACAAGGATCATCCAGTTCCAAACCCCCTGCCATGGACAGGGACACCCCACACTAGATCAGGCTGGCCAGAGCCTCATCCAGCCTGGTCTTAAACACCTCCAGGGATGGGGCCTCAATCACCTCCCTGCATAACCCATTCCAGGGCTTCACCACTCTCATGGGGAAGAACTTCCTCTTCACATCCAGCCTGAATCTCCCCAGCTCCAGCTTCATTCCATTCCCCCTAGTCCTATCACTACCTGAGATCCTGAGAAGTCCCTCCCCAGCCTTCTTGTAGGCCCCCTTCAGATACTGGAAGGCCACAATGAGGTCACCTCGGAGCCTTCTCTTCTCCAGACTGAACAGCCCCAACACTTTCAGTCTGTCCTCATAGGAGAGGTGCTCCAGCCCTCTGATCATCCTCGTGGCCCTAGTTAACATGTCTTCTGATATAGCAAATACTATACAACCTTTTTTTCCCCCATTTTTTTAATTTTTATTTTAATCTACAAGGAAAATCTTTCTAGATGGATGCATTGATTTTATGTATAGGCTAGGCACTTAATTTGCAGAAAGTAGTATAGAGGGTAGAACTAAACAATTTCTGAAGAACTGTAAAGTTTTTCCTACATCTATGAAGATTTTCCATTTGACAGCCTATTAGGATATCCATACTATGTGAAATATTTTACAGTAGCAAGATGTGAATATATAATACAGAATAAGCATAAAGAATTTCTTCACTTTGTCTGATGGGTTTTGCTAAATCTCCGATACCATATTGTAAAATTGTGATTTGCCAATGAGAAAATATGTGCGTAAACAGCATCATTAACCCAAGTCATTCCAATTTCATGTACCTCTTTCAAAGTGAAGTGAAAATAAAAGGACTTGACAAAATGAAGCCTTGCTTATATTTTTCTTATTTGAAAGTCTAGTTGCCCATGGATAACACACTGCTAGCCCTAGGGGTGAGGCAGGAATGGTTGGTAAATGATGTTCAAATTCCTCTGCAGGTAAGCACCTCACTCATATAAATTATATATTATTTGAATCACACATGGCTTCTTTCTTTCTTCTTCACCCCTCAGACAGATGAATTAATTGCATGAATTCCCCTTACAGGTCTTGTTTCTTCTACAAAGCTGGCTGGGTTTTTGTTTGTTTGGGGGTTTTGTTATTGTTTTGTGGGGTTTTGTGGTGGTGGTGTTGGTTTTACTGTTTTGGGTTTTTGTTGCTGTTGCTGTGGTTGGTTGGCTTGATTTGGCTTGAACCTAGAGACAGATCAGAAGACATAATGAACATGAACTAGAGCAAATGTGACAACAGCCTGAAGCCATAATTCCTTGGGCAGTAATCTTATTAAATCTTGCTAGCTAAGTAGTCAGACATTTTTTGATACTTAAATGGAAGAACTTGGATGTATTTGGTAGGAATGGAAATGCTGAATTTGCTTGTTAATATGGAGTTAATGGGTCACTGCTGATGGCATTATCTCTAATTCTGCAGTTTGTAAACATTCTGTTAGAAGAATGTGTCAAACTGAAATGTGAACTTTAAATGGGAACTTTCATTGTGTAAGAAGGTCTTTAAATGTCACATCCCAACATAACTTTGGCAGTAATTTCACTTGAATTGATTATTTAGTGGAATAGCTAATACTTTGTCCTATTATTTATGCCATGATAACATTTTTAGAGGGAGCTCTGTCTCAGTTCTTGGGGCCAGCACTTCAAAATTCAAGAGTGCATGTTTCATTGAGTCATAGTAAAATACCTATCTCTCTCTGTTTCTCAGACACAGAACAGGAGAATTCAAATACAGTAATAAAGTAGATAATGAGAAGAAATATGTATATGTAGACAGGAACTAAGAGAATTATGAAAATTAATTTTACATGAGATCTGCAAGTGAAATCTCATTGCTTAATACTGATCAGTGTCTGCTTTGAAATTCTAATGTGGCATATCCTCAGGTCTGAAAGTGTTTCACTCATTTTTCTTACTTTCTTTCCACAAGAGTCTGAAATGATGTTTTCTTAAAAGAAATCCAGAACATTTTGAGCTATCTAGCTTTTAACTCAGTTCTTAAATGTAGTTACTGGTTGGGCAGTGACCTTTCTAGAAAAAGATAATATAGTAGTTTGGATATATTCTTCTTCTTTTTCTGTTTGTTGTTGTTATTGTTGGTTTGGTTTTTTACCTTCATCCTTCTGATCATGTCAAGAACTTTTCATCGAGGGTCTGACTATCAGAAGCCTGAGGATGCTTTGTACTGCAAATTATTACACAACATATTGTAGCACTCTGTGAAATGCTGACACTGAAGAACATTGCTGTAGGTGATAAGACAATGCACACCTGAGGCTATAGATTTAAAATATCTTTAAAGATTTAGAGAATTAATGAAAACCTAATCTGGAGATCCAGCAAGGTAGCATTATTATTGTACTGTGCAGAACAACAGCAGCAACAAGGCTTTGTAATAATTGATTGTAATCCTTGAGTGTCCTGAGGCCAGGGTGAATTATTTATTCATGTTCTATATATATACTATTCTAATAGACATACAGACATGGACTTTGATTACTCTGTGTGTACATTAGAGTATAATACTCTTTCAATTGAATTATTTTAATTATTTCTTACTTTTAAAATTCCTGCCATATCTGGCATAAGTTTAAAGCTCCCATCTTGTGTTACATGCCAGCTCATCCATAAATCACAGACTTTAACATCTCTGACAAGTATTTCTTTGACAATACCATTACACATCATAGAATAATTTGGCTTTGAACTACAGACACAGTAGATAATTTTGTTAATTTCTTATTTTGTTATTTTACACTATGACAGATTTATCATCTGAAGACTATGATTTAGATAAGAATGGATTAAAGCATTTAGAAGATTAAAGTAGATGAGCTTTTTACAGTATCCATCAGAACCTGTGTTTTTGTGCTCAGTGATAATCCATAGCAGTGTAGTTCAGAAAGCAGGTAACCACAGCCTTTTTCTCAGGTTTGACTGGAGACCAGTCATTTGAGCCATCTTTATCATAGTCTTGAGCTGGCATAGGCTGTAGCCTGCACCTTATTAATCTAAAAAAAAAAAAAAAAAAAAAAAAAAAAAAAAAAAACCCCAAACCAAAACCAAAACAACCCACATTGGGAGTGTTCATAATTCACCCATTACTAGTGCCTTGCTTTTACTAAATGGTCCATGTTGAATAAGCCCAAATTTCACACACATCTATTCTTCAAAAAGCAAAAATGACTGTTTTCACTTCACCTTCACTATAAAGAAATAAGTGCAGAAAAAGAAGTAATTTCTTTGATGAAACAAACTTTTCCTGATTCAGAAAGAAACCACAACAGTAAATAAATTTAGAAGATGTAAAGCAAGATGTAATTTTCGATGGTTTAGCATTTTTACTTCCAAATCCAAAGCTCAAAATAATCTACGTTAGTACAGTACAGAGATCTGGACATACTTTTAATGTTGAATTTAGCCACTGGCAAGACAGATGATTTTTTTTCCTGATTGTATGTAGCGGACTGCATTGTAATATTGGAGGCATCCAAGTCACCTGTTCATCCATTTGACTGAACCTTCAGAAACTAGCTAGGACCAATTTTCCCCTGTACTTCTCCCTGCATAAAGTTCAAAATTTGAAAAGCCTATAAAAGAGGCACATCTTTTTACTGCCAGTTCTTTGCTAACAATTCTATACCACAAATCAAGTATGTTCACCCTTCTTCCCTCCCCCTTATCATATTGAATTTTTTTTTCCTAAGCATTCCTAGTTGACAACATTTAAACTGTTTTGGGTTGAGGTTTTTTGTTTTGTTTTGTCTTAGAGTCAGAGATAATGACACAGTTGTGGCAATTGCTGGATCAAAAAAAAAAACAAAACCTCAATGTTCATGTTTCATTGAACAAAAATATTTTAATCAAAAAACAAAACAAACAAATAAAGAATCTTCAAGAATTGTTAAAGCTGCTGAAACAAGATAGGTGGTCTGTAGCTGTAGCACTGTGAAGGCTGTCTGTGAATTATATTAAGCATTTTATAGAACAAATACTGTAAGAGTTCTTCAGAAAGCATGACAGAAAGGGAGGAAAAATATATGGAGAGCCTTCAGTGACAGATTCTTCAGAAAAGTCTGTCATGGACCTCAGAATCACATCTTTGCAAAGAACTTGAGAAAACTGGCTTGGTGAGCAGGCCTAATTCACCCTTGCTCTCCCCTTCTCTGTAATGCTTCTTGATTAAATTCAAGAACTGGTGGAAACCAAGAATCAGTGGCCTGAAGCACACAGCTAGAAACATTTTGTGAAAACGCAGGTAGAAAATACTTGGGAATAACACTGAAGATGAAGGCTTTAGCATTTTTACTTTGTGAATTTGGATTCTTCCTTTAGGTTAGACTATGAATAACAACTCATATAGTGATCTCTCCTGAGGGTTTTATCCACAGCTGAGTAGGACTGTCTATATTGACTTCAGTGGCAACCTGCCTTGGATTCTTAGTATGTTTTGGAGCATACAGTGTTTCAAAAACTGTAGTATAATTTGCTGTACTTGACAATTAACGTATTATAGCCATCCAGAAATGTAATTGTAGGAAGAAAGGGAGTTCGGAGTCTGAAATCATGAGCAGCATTACTGTAATGTTTATACAGTACTGGAGAAATTAAACACTTATTTTACAATAATTCCTTTCTAAATTGTTCCACTTGAATATCACATAAAGAATGTTTTAGTGTCATAAACCTTTTAATGAACATGAATTCTGAGTTAGATTTACTCTATTGGACCTTCCTCATAACTGATTTAAAGAATCCATGGAATTAAAGAGATAGAATCATAAAATGCAAAGAAAATAAAATATATACAATCAAATCTATAGAGACAGACATTTAAATGTTTCTTCTAACATTTTGTTTCCCTTTCAACCTCATACAAATTACCATGAGTGTGCGAGGTGCTGAGCTCCCCCTGTTTCCACAGAAGTGTTTCAGCCTTGACATATTGCAGTTCAATCCTAAGTATTCCAAAAGTTTTGAAATGATCAGTAGCATGGCTCACTCCTGAAATCTTTGCTTCACTGTTGCATTAATAATGCTACAGCTGCTCTGCATTATGCAAATATCTGTGGTTTGTTGGGGTTTTTGTTTGTTTGTTTGTTTGTGGTTTTTTTCTCTAAAACTGTGTTGCTGGAAATCCATGACATAGTGACTATTACTCAAATTTGGTGGAATTATTCCCATGACTGGAATGTAGGGATAGATATAAGCTGTTTAGGAAGGACAGGCAGGGCAGAAGGAGTTGTTGCCCTCTACATCAGTGACCAGCTGGAATTTGTGGAGCTCCACCAGGGGAAGGATGATGAGCTGGCTGAGAGCATATGGATGAAGATTAAAGGGAAGACAGGGGAAGGTGATATTACTGTAGGGGTCTGTTACAGGCCACCTGGCCAGCAGAACCAGGAAGATGAGGTGCTACATAAGCAGATAGAAATGTCTTTGCATTCACAAGCCATGGTCCTCATGGGGGATTTCAATCACCCTGACATCTGCAAGAGGGACAAAAAACAAGACACCATCTATTCAGGATGTTCCTGGAATGCATAGATTACAACTTTTTCCTCAAAATGGTGGAGGAACCAACAACAAAAGTTGCTATGCTGGACCCTGTTCTCACCAACACAAAAGGCTGGTGACCAGTATAAGGCTGAGGAACAGCTTTGGCTGCAGTGACCACAATGCGCTAGAATTTAAGATCCTCAGGGCATCTAGGAGGATATGTTCCAAGCTTAGAACCCTGCACATTAGGCATGCATACCATGATTGCTTCAGGGATCTGCTGGCCAAAGTATCACGGGACAAAGTGGAGCCCAGGACAGCTGGTAGCCATGCAAGGATCACCTTGTCTGTGCCCAGAAGCAAAGTGTACTGACAAAGAGGAAGGCAGGAAAGAATGTTAGGAGACCTGTCTAGATGAGCAAGGAGCTCCTGGACACAGTGTCACATAAAAAGAAGCTGTACAAGGATTGGAAGAAATGACAGCTAGAATGGGGGGCATATGTGGAGGCTGTCTGAGCCACAAGAGACCTGGTTAGAAAAGCTAAAGCTCAGTTAGAATTAAACTAAGTCAAGGAGATCAAGGGGAATAGCAAAATTTTCTATAGGTACATTAATGGCAAAAGGAATACTAAGGAAGGTGTAGGCCCTCTCACAGGAGAACTGGTGAAAAGTGATGTAGAGAAGACTGAGGTTCTCAATGACTTCTTTACCTCAGCCTTCACTAGCAAAGGCTTCAGCTACTTTCCTGAATTCACAGAATGCAATGGCAGGAGCTGGAAGAAGGAACTGTCCATTGTAAGTGAAGGTCAGGTTTGTGAACACCTGAAGAACTCAAGAATGTATAAGTCCATGGGATTCAATGAGATACTTCCAGGGGTACTGAGGGAATTGGCAGATGAGGTCACTGAACTGCTCTGTATTGCAAAAGTCATGGCAATCCAGTGAAGTCCCCACTGACTGGAAAAGGGGAAACATAACCCCCATTTTCAAAAAGGGAACTATAGGCCAGTCAGTCTCACCTCTGCACCCGGTAAGATCAGGGAGCAGAACCTCTTAGAGGCACTGCTGAGGCAGAACAATAACAAAGAAGTGTTTTCATACAACCAACACGGCTTCACCAAGGGTCCCAACTTTTTTAGCATCTTTGCTGGCAACATGGACAGTGGCATTGAGTGCACACTCAGCAGGTTTGCTGATGACACTAAGCTGTGTGGTACAGCAGACATGCTGGAGGGAAGAGATGCCATCCAGAGGGACATTGACAGGCTGAAGAGGTGGGCCCAAGCCAAACTCATGAGGTTCAACAATATCAAGTGCAAGGTCCTGCATCTGGGTTGGGGCAATCCCAGGCACTGATATAGGCTGGGCAGTGACTGGCTTGAGAGGAACCCTGAAGAAAAGGACTTGGGGGTGCTGCTGGATGAGAAGCTCAGCATGAGCACTTGCAGCCCAGAAAGCAAATCACATCCTGGGCTGCATCAAGAGAAGTGTAACCATCAGGTTGAGGGAGGTGATTCTCCACCTCTACACCACTCTGGTGAGTTCCCACCTGGGGTACTGTGTCTAGTTCTGGAACCCCTATAACAAGAAATATATGGACATGCTGGAACATGTCCAGAGAAGGGCTGCTAGGATGATGACAGGGCTGGAATACCTGTCCTATGAGGACAGGCTGAATGAGTTGGGTTTGTTCATTTTGGAGAAGAGAAGGCTCTGAGGAGACCTTATTGTGGCCTTCCAGTATCTTAAGGGGGCCTACGAGAAAGCCCAAGAGGGACATTTTAGGGTGTCTGGTAGTGATAGGACTAGGGGGAATTGAGCAAAACCAGAAATGGGTGCATGCAGATCAGGTGTTAAGAAGAAGTTCTTCACCATGAGAGTGGTGAGACACAGGAACGGGTTGCCCAGGGAGATGGTGGAAGCTCCATTCCAGGAAGTTTTTAAGACCATCCTGGATGTGACTCTGGGCTACCTGATCTTGTGGATGGTCCATGGCAGGTGCTTTGCAACTAGGTGATCCTTTGTGTCCCTTCCAACCTTAACAATTCTGTGATTTTGTGATTTTCCACACTCAATGGTCTTTTTAAGGTTCTCATGCAACTTTGCTCTTGTGTTCCACATTAACTTTTTCTCTTTTCTCTGTAACAGATCTTGATACATAAGCAAGACACAGTTTGCCTTTGATTAAAGCAAATAACACCTGCCCATAAGACTTAGTCTCACAAGATAGTAACTTTTTGTTTAGGACAGAAAAAAATAAGAACTTCTGAGGGTGGGGCAAACCACTTAGTGCTCTCCTACTGCTTGTCTTTCTTTTTCTTCCTATCTTGTGCTCAAAATGAAGCCTTTATCTTCTCCTCTCACTCAACACAGAGAAATGTGTAGGAGGATATGGAAAGGTGAGGGAGAAGAGGAAATTGTTTTATTTAGAAAAGCATGGATTTTTCCCCAGAAGTGGAAGTATCCTAGAATCAAAATGAGGGGCATCCAGCCCATACAGAGAGATCAGCAGCAAGCATAGTTCAGTGTTTGTCCTTGATTGTCCTTTCCTGCCCTGTTTTTACCACCATGAAATGTTAAGCTGCATGTGAAGCAGAAGAAGGGCTTGGAGGGTCTATCGAATCAATCATTTCCATTTTGCAGTGATGGGGGTGGGGGCAGGTGGGAACAACTGGCCCAAATTATCTTTAAATCACTATAACTGTTTTTTTCTTATGTTCTCAGTGGTTAACATGAATAAGAATGACAATAAAAACGCTCCTGCTCTGAAGTGTTTTTGGTGCTTGATTTGTGCTCTCTCTTGTCTCAGTTTCATGGAGGCTTAAGAGCCTTGAAAGCCCTTAAAAGCAATGTTTAAGGACTTGAGACATTCTTTTCCTCTTCCCAGTTCCCTTCTTTCCGGCTCTTCAAAGACGTTTCAAAAACAAATCTCTCAAGGTAGTCTTGCATCTGCATCTGTATGGTACCCTCTTCACCTATTCCTCTTTATGTCTCTTACTCACTTGTCTCTACCAGATGCCTCCCAGATGCCTGCAACTCTGTTATTTCAAAACTTGGAGCTGGTCTGAATTTCCCAGTGAAAATTCAGAGTGACAAGGCATTTCTATCCCATTTTCAGTTTATCTTCCTGACTGTTACAAGCCTCACTGCCTCTTGCAGACTTTTTTTGAAAAGACCACTTCCTGAAGGTCTTGTGACGATGGGAAAATATCACTTGAGTGTGGTTTGTCTAAATGTGAAACTTTGGGACTGACACCTCTAGGTGGATGGCCAAGGTGTAGGGTCATGGAGTTGCCAGGAAATGCATTGCCTCCTCTTGGTGTGCAGAAGGTGAAAATTGTAAATGTTTTGGAGATCTCAGTGTATCTTTCAGCAACAGGCTCTCTTTTCTCTGGTTAGAAGTTTCTTCCTATCTTGTTTCTTGCTGTCTTCACAGGAGAGGTGTTGCAGCCATCTGATGAATTTTGTGGCCCTCTTCTGAACACACTCCATCAGGTTCATGTCCTTCTTGTATTGGAGCTGGATGCAGTATTCTAGGTGACGTCTCACTAGAGCACAGCAAAGTAGCAGAATTCTCTCTTTTAATCTGCTGGCCATGCTTCTTTTGATGCAGCCCAGGATGTGATTGTCTTTTTGGGCTGCAAGTGTACACTGTCTACTCAAGTCCATCAATATGCCCAAATTCTTTTCAGTAGGGCTGCTTTCTGTTTCTTCATCCCCCAGTCTGTATTGATAGTAAGGATTCTTCTGGCCCAGGTGCAAAACCCTGCACTTACTCTTGTTGAGCCTCATGAGGTTCACCACGGCCCACCTCTCCAGCTTGTCCAGGTCCCTCTGGGTGACATCGTGTCTCTCTGGCATATTGACAGAACCATTCAGCTTGGTGTCATCTGCAGACTTTCTGATGTTGCACTCAATTTCACTGTCCATTCTAAGAAAAATATTAAACAGCACAGGTGCCAGTACAGACCCTTGAAGAACATCACTTGTCACTGCTCTCCATCTGGACTTCAAGCCATTGAACACTACCCTCTAGCTGTGACCATCCAGTCAATTCCTTATCCACTGAACTGTCCACCCATCAAATCTGTATCTCTCCTACCTGGAGAGTAGGATGTTGTGGGAGACCATATCAAAGGCCTTGCAGAAGTCCAGGCAGATCACATTCATAGGTTGTCCCCTGTCCACTGTTGATGAGGCCTTCTACAGACAGCTGACAGCAGCCTCAGTCACAGGTCCTGGTTGTCATGGGGAACTTTAACTACTCAGATATTTGCTGAAAGGCCTACACAGCCAGCCAGCCACAATCCAGGAATTTCCTCCAGTGCATTGATGATTTCTTGATGCAAATGGTGGAGGAACCAACCATAAGAGGAACATTACTGGACCTGATACTCACCACCAAGGGGGGACTGGTTGAAGCAGTGAAGGTTGAGAGCAGCCTTGGCTGCAGTGACCATGAGATGGTGGAGTTCAGGATCTTGTGTGGTAGGAAGAAAGTATCAAGCAGGATTATAAAGTTGGATTTCAGCAGGGCCAACTTTGGCCTTTTCAGGCAATTGCTAAGGGAAATCTCATGGGACAGGGTACTAGAAAGCAAAAAGGCCCAAGACAGTTGGTTAACATTCAAGGACCTCTTCTTCCAAGATCAGAGCACCCCAAAGAGTAGGAAATTGAGAAACAGAACCAGAACCAGGAGACCTGCATGGTTAAATAGAGAACTGCTAAGTAAACTCAGGTAGAAGAAGAGAGTCCACAGATCATGGAAGGAGGGGCTGGCCACTTGGGAGGAGTACAAGACAGTTGTCAGAGGATGTAGAGAGGTTACTAGGAAGACTAAGGCCTTCTTGGAATTCAGCCCTGTGAGGGAGGTCAAGGACAACAGAAAAGGCTTCTTCAAATACATTGCAAGAAAAGCTAAGGCCAGAGGCAATGTAGGCCCACTGATGAACAGGGTAGATGCCTTGGTGACAGAGGATACTGAGAAGGCAGAATTGCTAAATGTTTTCTTTGTCTCTGTCTATACTACTGGACACTGTCCTCAGGATCCTGAGGCCTCAGAGGAAGACAGGACAAAGGAAAAAATTACCTTGGTTGATGAGGGCTGGGTTAGAGAACAGTTAAGTCATCTGGACATCCATAAATCCATGGGTCCTGATGGGATGCACCCAAGGGTGCTGAGGGAGCTGGTGAAGGTGATTGCCAGATCTCTCTCCTTCATCTTTGGTAAATCATGGTGGAAAGGAGAGGTGCCTGGGGACTGGAGGAGGGCAAATATCACTCCAGTATTCTAAAAGGGTAAGAAGGTGTAATGGGGTGCTCCAAACCCCCTTTTCCCCCACCTCCATCAGCAGAGGTTTGATGAAGGAGGAGAAAGTAGTGAAATTGCCTTCCAAGGCACAAAATTGCCTTCCGCTCCCCCTGGGGGACAGGTAAAAGGCTCCCATTCTTCTTGCCAGGAGCTGAAGCCCCTGACATGTATTCACCCATAGGGGGAAGCCCATGCTGGGATTTGGAACCATGATTTTCTGGGCTCTTCACACCCGGTATATATTGGCACTGGACACATTGTCTAGGAAAATCTTTGAATCATAGAATCAATAAGGTTGGAAAATACCTCTGAGATCATCAAGTCCAACCTATACCAAACACCTCATGACTAACTAAACCATGGCTTCAAGTGCCACGTCCAATCCCCTCTTGAACACCTCCAGGGACAATGACTCCACCACCTCCTCCGTCAGCCCATTCCTATGTCTGTGAAGAACTTTCTCCTCACCTCAAGCCTAAACTTCCCCTGGCACAGCTTGAGACTCTGTCCTCTTGTGCTGGTGCTGGTTACCTGGGAGAAGAGACCAACCCCCACCTGGCTACAACCTCCTTTCAGGTAGTTGTAGAGAGCAATGGGGTCTCCCCTGAGACTCCTCTTCTTCAGGCTAAACAACCCCAGCTCTCTTAGCCTCTCCTCACAGGGCTTCTGCTTGAAACCTCTCACCAGCCTCATTGCCCTTCTCTGGACATGTTCAGGTATCTCAATGTCCTTCAGTTGAGGAGCCCAGAACTGGACACAGTACTCAAAGTTGTTGTAGTTATGAATTTATTGACTGGAAATATGATAAAATATTAATATTATTTATTAAATATAAAAATTGTTTTCCCAGGCCAATTTATTCAGGTTCATTTGCCCAGTTGATAACAGGTTGATTACACACGGTAGAAGGCTAATAAACAGTAGAATAACAGTCTAGAACAATCAGAACTCGGAATACAGAGGAACAAACTAGAATCTCCCTGTGCACGTGAAACTAAACAGCAATACTGCCTCAGGTGGCATAGACGAACCACTGTGGAGTTCACAACTGAGTTAACCAATAGGTAACAGGCTATAAACCTCAGAAATAACCAGGTAAAATAGCGTATTGTGGTGGGCTACTCCCATCCTGGAAAAAAAAAACAACAAAAAAAAACAATGGGGGGAGGGCTCATGAGAGCTTTTTTGCCCTCCCTGGTGGGGGTGTTTCCTCCCCTGGGAAACTAACTTGGTCTGTTCCACTTCCCCCCCCCCCGCCTTGTCCAGCAGGGGTATAAGAGGGAGGAGAATTGCGGCCATTGCCCTCTTCTCCTGCTGCTTCCACACTCTGCAAAGGACTGGTTCTGTATCTCATCATATATTTTTCCCTTTTTTTCTTCTCCCATCCATCCTTGTTCCTTCCTCTTGTGAACCCTGCCTGCCATTGTTTTATATATATATATATATATATATATATAGTTTAAAGAAAAAATTCTTTGCCTCTCTACTTCCAAGCTGAACCCAAATTATTTCCTGGTGGATTTGCTCCCCTCCCTTCCTTCTCTCTCTCTGTTGGGGAAGGGGATTCTCAGCCTTGTCCCCATCTGAGCTTTTAAGCCCTAGTTAAGGCTCAAACCACCACACGTATTTTACTCAGGAACTGCCAAGCTGCTAGCTACCAAAACCTTTGTCAAGCGAAGAGGTATTTGAGTTCGTACTTATAGTCTGAGGGGCAGTATCCACAAATTAGGCTTCTCGACCTCAATCTGGACCCTGTAACGGAGAGGGAGGAGAAAGGAGCAGTGGTTCAAAACAGATTTAACTGTCTTATTAATGCCTCTTCCAGGGCAAAAGTGTGGCCTAACCAGTGCTGATTTCAGGGGCACAATGACCTCCCTGTTCCTGCTGGCTACACTTGCAGTTCTGGAGCCTGACATGGAAGAGAGACCTAGGGACTATCTCCAAATTCATGCTCCATTCTTGTGAGTGAAATATGACTCAATGGCTTTTCCTAAGGTCCTGGCATGCCTCTGATGTTCAAAGTGGGGTGAAGCTACATTGTGCCTTAGCTTTTTCCATTTTCTGAATTCTCTAAATTGTACTAAAGATGCCCAAAGCATCCTTGCAGAATTCACAACCAAATAGAACCTGTAAATAAATTTTGTACATAATTTGGGGGTGGGGTTTTTGGGAAAATATATAACTATATTTTTATAATTCCTTAACTTAATCCCAATCAAAATGGAAGGACTTAGGTAACAGTAGACCAGAGTCAGCCTCACTTCCATCCCTGGAAAGGTCATGGAGCAACTTATAGTTGGTGCTGTCCTTGGGCATATCATGGATATTAGGGGCAGCCAACATGGTTTTACCAAGGGGAAGTCATGCTTGACCAACCCGTAGCCTTTTATGAGGACATAACCAGGTGGATAGATGATGGTAGATCAGTGGGTGTGGTTTATCTTGATTTCAGTACATCATTTGACACTGTCTCCCACTGCATCCTTGCAGCTAAACTGAGGAAGTATGCCCTGGATGGTCTGGTAGCAAGGTGGATTGTGAACTTGTTCAAGTAAAGAAGTGTCCTTGTTGGGCATAACCAGGCCCAAACAGGTTTCAGTAAGAGCCCCTAAGAAGCAGGGGGAGATAAACAAAAGAAAATATGCACAAAGACTTGTCCAGACTTGCTGGCAACATAAAGGCAGCAAACCTGTTTGGCAGGTACACTGACCACTCACCACTGTGCTGATGCTCAGAAGGTGATAGGCTAAGTTTAAAATCACTTTTCTGCCAGTGGTCAGATTTGTTTCAAAAGCAGCTAAATAGAGGGGTTCTTTGGTAACCCTTCCCCTTTTCCTCTTGGTTCCTGCCCGTTTCCCAGCCTGCTGGCTGTGTGCTACTGGCCCATCCCCCTCCGGTGATTTCAGTTTTACTTTCAGTTTGGACAATGTGCTTGGGTTGTATTTTACTTTTCCTTGGATTTACAAAATTATACTGAGAACATAATTCTGGATTATAAATTTTCCTGACTGCTGCTCTCAACACTGCGTCTTGGACTGATCAGGATTTTCCAGACTGAATGTTGCTTCCGTAAGTGATCCTGATTATTGACTTCATAAAAGCATATTGGACATTAATTTCCTTCTTTCTGCCTTTGCTACACCAGGGAATGTGGAGACTAAAAGCTTGTCTCTCCTGATGCAACTCAACAAAGATGAGAAGCCACCTTCAGGAATATGTGTAAGACAAGATAATCTCCACCCATCAAGTACCCTGGAAAGGGAGAATGGTGAGACAATGGATTCGCCACCTGTCCCCTGATTTTCTGAAGGACAATACTTGGACACATAGCTAAGGACTAAAAAACTGTATAAAAGACTTGAGCAACGACTGGCTCAGCAGAAGAATAACACAGAACAAAAAACACAGGAGAAGGACAATGCTGCTGAGAAGGAAAATGGAGAGAATACCAGGAGAGGAAAAAAGACAGAGAGAGAGTGGTGGTGAATGGTGCCACATCCAGCTGGCAGCCTGTCACTAGTGGTGTGCCCCAAGGATCAGTGCTGTGCCCCATGCTCTTTAACATCTTTATTGATGATCTGGATGAGAGCATCGAGTCCATCATCAGTAAATTTGCGGCCGACACCAAGTTGGGGGCAGGAGTTGATCTGCTGGAGGGCAGAGAGGCTTTGCAGAGGGACCTCGACAGGCTGGACAGATGGGCAGAATCCAGCGGCATGAGATTTAACACATCCAAGTGCCGGGTTCTGCACATTGGCCACAGCAAGCCCATGCTGTGCTACAGGCTGGGGTCAGAGTGGCTGGAGAGTGGCCAGGCAGAGAGGGACCTGGGGGTGCTGGTTGATGGGAGGCTGAACATGAGCCAGTAGTGTGCCCAGGCAGCCAAGAGGGCCAATGGCATCCTGGCCTGCATCAGGAACAGTGTGGCCAGCAGGAGCAGGGAGGTCATTCTGCCCCTGTACACTGCACTGGTTGGGCCACACCTTGAGTCCTTTGTCCAGTTCTGGGCCCCTCAGTTAAGGAAGGATGTTGACTTGCTGGAACGTGTCCAGAGAAGGGCAACAAGGTTGGTGAGGGGTTTGGAACACAAGCCCTATGAGGAGAGGCTGAGGGAGCTGGGGTTGCTTAACCTGGAGAAGAGGAGACTGAGGGGTGACCTTATTGCTCTCTACAACTACCTTAATGGAGGTTGTCGCCAGGCAGAGGTTGGTCTCTTCTCCAGGCAGCCAGCACCAGAACAAGAGGACACAGTCTAAAGCTGTGCCAGTTGAGGTTTAGACTGGATGTTAGGAAGAAGTTCTATATAGAGAGAGTGATTGCCCATTGGAATGGGCTGCCTGGGGAGGTGGTGGAGTCACCTTCATTGGAGGTGTTTAGGAGGAGACTTGATGCGGTGCTTGGTGCCATGATCTAGTTGTTTGGGTGGGTTGGATTGGTTGATGGGTTGGATGCAATGATCTTGAAGGTCTCTTCCACCCTAGTTTATTGTATTATTCTTACTTATGAGACATCATCATGGATCCTGGAAGAAGCAGAGCCCCTTCTCTGTGCCCTAAGTTCCGCCTGCTGCAACTCATGGAGCTGAAGAGACTGCCCAGAGGACAACATCTCTTCTACAGCCAAAGCCTCAGCACCATTTCTCTACAGACCCAACATCTCCTGCAGCACCTTGTTCCACAGACACTAACTGTCTTGGGGGGTTGAGGGGTGTAGTAATATAATTCCTTTCCTCTTCTCTCTCTCCCTCTCTATTTTCTCTCTCTCCCCTTCTGATCCATCCACTTTATTTATGTAAGAAATAGTCTACCTGTTGATATTTTGGCCTCGTTTGTGCCTCTAATTTCACAACATGGGAATATTCAAAAGAACTGAGTCTCTTTCCCTCTCCGGACTGAGACAGGGAGCAAAGGGGACCCACCTCGTTACCAAGTCAGGAATTGTGGCTTCTCGCTCTCCCTTCAACTTTGAATTTCATATCAGAAGTGTAGTTACTTTAATCGAATCCTTCCTCTACCTAAAGTGTTCATATCATTAGTATTACCAATGTCTTACGTAAGTAATTCCCCACCAGATACACGAACCTGAACAAATTGTACATAAGTTTGTTGACATTTGGCATGGAAGTTTGTTATTAATAAATGTATTAATATTTTTATTAATCCTCCTGCTTATCAAATGTTAGCATCCTTTTTACCAACCATTACAAGAAGTTAGAGAGTTGTGGTCAATGGGATGTAGTCTGGTTGGAGGCCTGTATCTGGTGGAGTCCCTCAGGGTCAGTACTGGGACCACAGCTGATCAATATATTCATTGACAACCTGGATGAGTGATTTAGTTCATATCGATTTATAGGCCAGAAATAAAATAGGACTTTAATTTATTAAACATCAAAATTTTTTTTGAGCCAATTTGATCCAGATTCATTTGCCCAGTTGATGAAAGGGTAATTACACATGATAGAAGGCTAATAAACAGTAGAATAACAGTCTAGAAAATTCAGAACTTGGAATACAGAGGAACAAACTGGAATCTCCCTATACACGCAAAACCAAACAGCAGTGTTGCCTCGGGTGGCATAGACAGACCACCTTGAGTTCACAACGGAGCTAACCAACAGGTAACAATCTATTAACCTCCAAAATAACCAGGTAAATTAGCTTAAGTTACTCACGAACCACCAAGCTGTTAACTACCAAAACCTTTGGTGACCGAAGGATGTTCTGAGTTTGTAGTTTTAGTCCAAAAGGGCAGTCTCCAAAATTAGAGGAAGTGAGAGAGAGAATTGTACTGTGGTGGAGGCCTGACTCAGGCACTATGCTGCTAGAACAAAAGCAGCTAATTGCCCTGTAGACAGGAGTAAATAGGTGCTTATCACCGCCTTGAATCCCATTAACAAATGGGGGGGAGGGAGAAGACGAGAGATGAGAGAGCAATGAGCATATGAGCAATGAGTATATGAGCATATAAGCATTTGAAGTCTTCCCCTATAAATTCCCTTTTTGACAACTGAACGTCCCAATGGCACATTAGCTATTCAAATCTCACTAATCAGTTCAAAATTTTGCATGGTGAGCAAACTGCACACACCTTTTCTCATGGTGTCTGACACATGCGGTCACCTCTCTGAAACATGAGGCTTGGGGTCGAGCTTCCACCTCCCTCCAGGCAGCTTTAACGGTGCCTGCCTATTGGGCTCCTTGACGTCAATCCGGACCCTGCAACAGAGAGGGAGGAGAGAGGGGCTCAAACAGATTTAGCTGTCTTGTTAATGCCTCTTGCAGGACAATGAGGCAACAGAGAGCACTATCAATAAGTTTGCTGATGACACCAAGCTGGGTGGAGTGGCTGACACACCAGAGGGTTGTGCTGCCATTCAGTGGGACTTGGACAGGCTGGAGAGTTGAGTGGGGAGAAATTTAATTAAATTCAACAAGGGTGAGTGTAGACTCTTGCACCTGGGAAAGAACAACCTCATGTATTGTTATAGGTTGGGTACTTACCTGCTGGAGAGCAGTGAAGGGGAAAAGGACCTAGGGGTCCTAGTGGATGGAAGGTTGATCATGAGCCAGCAATGTGTTCTTGTGGCCAAGAAGGCAAATCATATCCTGGATTTTAGAAAGGGTGTGGTTATTAAGTTGAGAGAGGTCCTCCTCCTTCTATCCTCTGCTCTGGTGAAGCCACATCTGGAATATTGTGTCAAGTTCTGGGCCCCTCAGTTCAAGAAGGACAGGGAACTGCTTGACAGAGACCAGTGCAGAGCCATGAAAATGATTAAGGGAGTAGAACATCTACCTTACAAGGAGAGACTGAGGGAGCTGGGGTTCTTCAGCTTGGAGAAGAGGAGACTTAGGGGTGACCTCATGAATGTTTATAAATATGTGAAGGATGAGTGCCAAGAGGGTGGAACCAGGTTCTTCTCAGCAATGCCTAATGACAGGACAAGGGGCAATGGTTGGAAGCTGAAGCATAGGAACTTCCATAGAAACAGGAGGAAAAATTATTTCACTGTGAGGGTGACAGAACACTGGAACAGGCTGTCCAGGAAGGTTGTGGACTCTCCCTCTCTGGAGATATTCAAGACCCTCCTGGATGAGGTCCTGTGTGATTTGGTAGAGGTGATCCTGCTCTGGTAGGGAGTTGGATTGGATAATCTCTCAAGGTCCCCTCCAGCCCCTAGCATTCTGTGATTCCATAATTCTGTGATCATAGAAAGTTCCTAGTTTGAGCAGGCTGGATTTGCACCTAGTAAAGCCATGCTGGCTATCTTGAATCACCTCCCTGACCTCCATTTGCCTTAGCATGGTTTCTAGGAAGTTGTGTTCCATGACCCTCCCAGGCACAGAGGTGAAGCTGAAAGGTCAATAGTTCCCAGGGTCCTTCTTTCTACCCTTTTTAAAAATGGGTGTAATGTTTCCTTTCTTCCAGCCACTAGGGACTTCACCTTACTGCCAGGACTTTTCAAATATCATGGAGATTAACTTGGCAACTACATCAACTAATTTCCTCAGGACTCTGGGATTCATCTCATCAGCTCCCATGGACTTGTATATCTTCAGGTTCCCCAGATGGTCACAAACCTTATCTTCACTTGATGAATGGCACAATTTGACTGTGCCTTCACATTGCTCATACAGTTGTAGTAGCTTATATCATTATAGCATATGATTAATGGTCATCCTTTACAAAAACTGCAAGTTACAGAGAACAATTGTATTCATTGTATTGGTGCAAACATCCTAACATCAGGCATAGACAGGTTATATCTATGAATAGTTGTCTGATCTCATGTTGAGGAAATGAACTTGGGAACACTCAAAAGAAATAAGAAACTGAAAGATAGAAACATTGTTAAAGGGATAAGATAAAGTCAAACAAGCCTTGTGTGCACCTCATGGATCTGATAAGCTTTTAGTAGCTGAAAGTGAGTAGTTGAGAACAGAGCAACAGTTCAAGTGTTTTATTTATTCCTAGCTACAGAAGATCTTGAAGCACCTTTCTTGGACAGTAAAACATCATTACTTCACATTTTACTTGCCTTGACTAATAAAGCTGGAGTATCTGGTTTAGGCAGAGGCAAGTTTTCAGATGTATTCTGAGAGTTAAAAATAAGAACCCCAAATAAATGTTTGAAATTTCTTAATCTCATGGTTTTTCAGCAGAATCACTTAGGGAGAAAACTGATGGTCAGTGAAAGGCCTATCAGAACATGAGCATTCAACCTTGGTTTAGTCTAATGGTTAACATAATGGATGCACTTTTTCTCAATACCATTAATTAGGAGTTTCTGTCGATGTTATTTTTTTTAACAGCGACTACTGATCATAAAAAGACTTTAGTTTCATGTGAGAGGTAAAGTCCAGAATAATGTCTGAAATAATTCTGGTTCTCAAAAGCTCAGAATTATTGTAAGCTTTCTGAAGCTTGCTTTTGAATTTTGCACTTGGAATACTTGTACAGTTTAAGATAAAACAGGGAAAAGAGAAATCTTATGCAGAATAATTTTCTACTACCTACTCATAACTATTTCTTATTTGGTAAGTTACAGTTTCTTACCATCTAGAAGTCATTTATCATTTTCTTTTCTTCATTTTTTTTTCCAATAAAATGCCCTTTAGATTTCATGTGATTTTAATTGAAAATAGAATTATTCTTTTTAACAGGCATAAAATGTTTGCTAGAGCCACAGGAAAAAAAAAGTAGTCTTGAGGCTTTCTAACCTGAGTGGAATTGTAAAAATATATTTATAGAAATGAGAAGTCCTTTTGGAGTTTTCTCATCAAAGTTCATCTTTTATTTTAAAAACCACCTTGTTGATGGAAAATGTTATGATCTTGTTTCTTTTCTTTCTCCTTGCTGTACACAAGGAAAAAGTTGATCCAAACACCTGTTGTGAAGGGAACCTATGCCCACAATTATGCCAAAACGTGTCCCAGCATGTTTTGTTCACATTCCCCCTTCCCCTCCTTTCTGGAGTGGGTGCTCAGCCCAGAGCTGAGAATCACAAGGCTAGGCATCAAAGAGCCAGGGTAAACAACCCCACCTGCCTTCTCTGGAGTAAACCAGACCACATGTCTGCCTTATGGGATGCTTGTGAGATGCCCACGCTCCTTCCAAGTTTGATCATAATTCTAGCCACGTGCTTTGTCATAGGCTGAAAAGTTGACTGTTGGCCCAATTCAAGGCTTAAATAACATATAAGTATTCCCCAAATTGTAAACAAGTCACTCTTTAGTCTTTGCCTTTGCTATTGCTCCTGCTTTTAAGCTCCATCCATGTGCACACATACTGCCAGCCTCTGCAGTCCAGAGAGAAGCCAGCAACCCAGAAAGAGATTCTTTGTCTCAGTTTACCCAGAAACCCACAAGGAGTCCTTCACAAGCTGCTCTGCAACTACAGCCAGCTCTGCAATGTATTCCCAGTCCCATTTGTAGGAAAAGAAGTTGCCACCTCATCTTAAAGGAACTGAACACATACAGTAAGACCGTCCAGTCAGGGGAGGACTAGCCTGAACCCTTTGGCAAGTCCTAACATAGTCTGCTACAGCCACAAAGCAGCAGACCTGCAAGCCAAAGCCTTCTGTGTGCCTGCCCACAACGATGGACCCCACAGTCATGGGAGGGAAGCCACCGCTGACCCAGGGTGATTCAGAGCTGGCACCACCTGTGAGCATCCCATACAGTTTCACAAAGTACTGTCCTGTAACCTTAGAAACAGGAAAATCACAGCCAAAAAGAATCAGCCACTCACTCATTTCAAGCTAAGCGAGGGGAAAGCTGCACCACTCCATGCCATCCCTCCATGCTCTCTAGCAGATCCAGGAAGGAACTGATGCCCCACAGTGCCCTGCCAACCCTGAAGGGACTGCAGTCCCAAGGGAGCCGCCCAAGTCCATCCAGGGAAACCTTCTTGTTGGCACAAGTCTACACCCCACCCCCACCTCCGCAAACATGGGAGGAGAAAGCTGCCCCCTCCACTGCTTCTGTAGAGACTGCCCATGCTAGCCAGCACCAGATCTCTGCAAGCCTCTCAGCCTCGGCAGTGATCAGCCACAGCAGCTGCTGCCCCTGCTGGGACCTTTTCCCTGGAGGCACCATAGGTAACCAGCGTAGCAGTAGCTTAACAACCAGTTTAGCTACAAGAGAAACCATGTATCTTTTCAGTGTTCATGTGTTTAACACCAGATTTGGTTCTGTTTAAAATCCCTGCGCCTTAGCTTGCATGTAATCTATGATTTACAAGCAGCCTCCTGGCCATGCCCAGAGCCATAATTCACTATCATGAATAAAGCCTCTTGAAAGGTTCCTTAATTGTATGTGCCTGGCATTTTGCCTCCCTAGCTATTAGCAGCTGCCAAGCATCTTGTCCAGTCACTATCTGGTGGACAAGCAGCGGAATTGCAACCTCAGTTCTTAATTGAATATCTGGTTTCTATTTTTCTAATTGGGTTCCAATTGTTTAACTGTACCAATTTACAGGATATTTTTCATGACCATACACTAGAACCTGCATATAAATATTGATAAATTGTAATAATTTTAATATTAATAAAAATACTTTTCATTTTTCACTATTCATAAATTAATAACCCTCTCACCACAATACCAAGATCAGGAAGGGCTAATTTGTAAAGTCTAACACTTCAATTCATATGCTCCTGAAGAGTTTACAAATTCTTCACAAGATAGTTACCAGCCTGTACAAATCTTAAATACTTCTGGAATGTCATGGGAAGGGATGGTGATATCCTTATATCATTTGATCACTATAGGTAGAAATAGAGACTTGAAGGTTTAGTAGCTTGCTCAATATAACGAAAATTTGTGGAAGTCCTAGGATAAGTGTAGAATTTCCAAATATTTTTCATAGTCTGAAGATCACATGGCTTTCCATAATATGCATTTGGGAAAGAAAATAGGAAATAACAGGTTTTGAGTGATTGTACCTTAATTTCTTGTTCTGTTTTGATTAATAAAACATATGCATATTCCATGGTTTTGGGGTCTGTTTCTTTTTCTTTTTTTTTAGAAATTACATTTAAATTCATATCTTTAAATGGACGTTTAGCAACATAGGTGTTTGCTTGCTTTGATTTATTGCATGGATTGGGCATGAGTAATTCACAGAGGTTAATGTGTATGCTGCTGACATATTTTTCTTGAATGCCTTTTATCATTTGATTGCTACAGTCAGTTCTTCAGAATTTGTAGATGGAGTATCTGAGAAGTAGCTTCAACAAGACCAAGTGCAGGGTCCTGCATCTGGGTCGAGGCAATCCCAGGCACAAATACAGGCTGGGCAGTGACTGGCTGGAGAGCAGCCCTGAGGAGAGAGACTTGGGGGTGCTGGTGGACGAGAAGCTCGACATGAGCTCTCAATGTGCGCTTGCAGCCCGGAAAGCCAATCAGATCCTGGGCTGCATCAGGAGAAGTGTGACCAGCAGGTCAAGGGAGGTGCTTCTCCCCTCTACTCAGCTCTGGTGAGACCCCACCTGGAGTACTGCGTCCAGTTCTGGAGCCCCTATTACAGGAGAGATGTGGACGTGCTGGAGCGTGTCCAGAGAAGGGCCACGAGGATGATCAGAGGGCTGGAGCACCTCTCCCATGAGGACAGACTGAAGGAGTTGGGGCTGTTCAGTCTGGAGAAGAGAAGGCTCCGAGGTGACCTCATTGTGGCTTTCCAGTATCTGAAGGGGGCCTACAGGAAGGCTGGGGAGGGACTTCTCAGGATCTCAGGTAGTGATAGGACTAGGGGGAATGGAATGAAGCTGGAAATGGGGAGATTCAGGCTGGATGTGAGGAAGAAGTTCTTTACCATGAGAGTGGTGAAGCCCTGGAATGGGTTGTCCAGGGAGGTGGTTGAGGCCCAGTCCCTGGAGGTGTTTAAGACCAGGCTGGACGAGGCTCTGGCCAGCGTGATCTAGTGTAGGGTGTCCCTGCCCATGGCAGGGGTTGGAACTAGATGATCCTTGTGGTCCCTTCCAACCCTGACTGATTCTATGATTCTATGATTCTATGATTCTAAGTTTAGCTGTGGGTTAAAGACACTTGGCTAACTCTGTACAAGCTAGACTGGTAAAAAGATGAATATAACTAAGTTCAGCCAATCTGTCTGGCTCACCTGTTGGTATGGTTACTATCTTAGAGGAATCTGTGCTCCACAGTTCATTGTCACTGACTTTCTTTTATCCCTTGCATCCTCCTTGTCCTTTCCTTTTATGATTTATGTGTATTTAATGTGCTATTTTCCTGTTTTATACAGACATTTCTCCTCAATTTTGCTGTCTGTCTCCTTATTCAAGATAACAGATAATTGGCAATATGGAGGTGAAAACGCTCTTGTGTTTTTAAAGAGCATTACTTCTCCACATTCACCTAATCAGAGCTTCCTAGTCCCTGGGTGAATAAGAATTTGTCCATGGAATGGTTTTTACATTCATCTGTCAGATGTCCTGAGCAGTTGACTAAATATAAGAGTCTGTGTTTTATTTTGACTTGTTGCCTTGGAACAATTAAAAAAAAAAAAAAAAAAAAAAAGAGAGACAAAAAGGAAAAGAAAACAATTGCCTGGCATCTCTTCACTCTGTCCACTGCAACTTCCTATAGCTGGATGCCTTGCACCCTTGCCTCTGCATCACTTCTGAAAGTACTGCAGTGTAGTATTACATTATCCAGATATCACATATCCCCCTTTTTGCTTCTATATATTTACCTCTGGAGATGGCTCTGCCTTGTAATAGGCATCTCCACTACATATGTTTGGATAGTGTTGTCTTGAGTAAGAAACAAGTAAGAAACAGGTGCACAAATAATTTTTTTGTCTATACCCTTAGTTGCAGGAGGGAATACAAGAAGGAACAGGTCAGCAGCTGTAGTCAACAAGTGGCTTAGAGGTTGGTGCAGTCAGAAGAATTTTGGGTTTTTCGATCTTGAAAAACTTTCTACTGCACCAGGTCAGCTGGCAACAGATGGAGTACATCTGTCCCAGAGGAGGGGAAAGGTCACAGTACACGAGAACGGCCTGTCCCCCAAAGGTAAAAAGATTCTGGGAAGGGAATTAGCAGGTCTCATTGACAGGGCTTTAAACTAGCTTCGAAGGGGGAAGGGGCTGAAACCAGTCCCCCAGACAGGAGTCTGAGGGTGGTAAGCTGGAGTCAAGGGCAAAGCCAGCAGCCCAGCTGAAGTGCATGTATACTAACGCACGAAGCATGGGCAACAAACATGAGGAGCTGGAAGCCTTGTTGCAGCAGGAAAGATATGATGTAGTTGCCATCACAGAGACGTGGTGGGATGGCTCGTATGACTGGAGCGCTGCAATTGATGGTTACAGGCTCTTCAGGAGAGACAGGCAAGGAAGAAGGGGTGGAGGGGTGGCCCTGTACATCACGGAGGCACTTGATGCCATTGAGCTAGAGATCACGGATGATCAGGTTGAGTGTGTGTGGGTGAAAATTAGAGGAAAGACCAGCAGGGCAGACATCCTGGTTGGAGTCTGTTACAGACCACCCAACCAGGAGGAAGATGTTGATGAAGCATTCTATAGGAAGCTTAAGGCTGTCTCAAGATCGCCTGACCTTGTTCTCATGGGTGACTTCAACCTGCCTGATATCTGCTGGGATCACAACATAGCAGAGAGGAGGCAATCTAAGAGGTTCTTAGAGTGCATGGAGGACAGCTTCTTATCCCAGGTGCTGCACAAGCCTACCAGGGGTAAGGCTCTGCTTGACCTCCTCTTCACCAATAGGGAAGGGCTGGTGGGTGATGTGGTGGTTGGAGGGTGTTTAGGCACCAGTGACCACAGGATAATTGAGTTTTCGGTATTCAGTCAATCTAAGAGGGGTAATAAGAAGACCTCCACTCTGGACTTCCAGAGGGCAGACTTCAGGCTACTCAAGGAACTAACTCAGAAGGTTCCTCGGGATACAGCCCTTAAAAACAAAGGGGTTCAGGAGAGCTGGACCTACTTCAAGGCAGAACTCTTGAAGGCGCAGGAACAGGCTGTGCCAGTGTGCCGGAAGATGAGCCACCGGGGCAGACGGCCAGCCTGGTTGGGTAATGAACTTTTAATAGAACTAAGGGCAAAAAAGATGGTGTATCATCTTTGGAAGAAAGGGGAGGCAACCCATGGAATATTTAGGGATGTTGCTAGGTCTTGTAGGAAGAAAATTCGGGAGGCAAAAGCACATTTGGAGCTCAGACTGGCCTCTGCTGTGAAGGACAACAAAAAGTCCTTCCATAAATATAAAATATATTAATAACAAGAGGAAGGGCAAGGACAACCTCCACTCCTTGGTGGGCACAGATGGAAACGTTGTAACAAAGGATGAAGAAAAGGCAGAGGTACTTAACACCTTCTTTGCCACAATTTTTACTAGCAGGACAGAACGGCTTCCAGACAGCTGGCCTGCAGAGCTGGCAGAAGGAGCCAGGGAGCAGCATAGTTTTCCTCTGTTCCAGGATGGGACAGTTAGAGATCTTCTCAGCTGCTTGGATCCCCACACGTCCATGGGACCGGACGGGATCCATCCTAGGGTGCTGAGAGAGCTGGCAGATGAGCTGGCCAAGACTTTCCATCATTTTTCAACAGTTCTGGCTCACTGGAGAGGTCCCAGAAGACTGGAAGCTGACCAACGTGGTGCCCATCCACAAGAAGGGCCAGTTGGAAGAGCCAGGGAATTCTAGGCCTGTCAGCCTGACCTCAGTGCCAGGCAAGATTATGGAGCAGGTCATCTTGAGTGCAATCACACAGCACTTCCAGGATGGCCAAGGGGCCTGACCAACCTGATCTCCTTCTATGATCAGGTGACTGTCCTGGTGGATGTGGGGAGGCCTGTGGTTGTGGTCTACCTGCACTTCAGCAAGGCCTTTGACACTGTCCCCCACACCAAACTCCAGGCCAAGCTGGCAGCCCATGGCTTGGACAGGAGCACACTGCGTTGGGTTAGGAACTGGCTGGAGGGCCAAGCCCAGAGAGTGGTGGTGAATGGTGCCACATCCAGCTGGCAGCCTGTCACTAGTGGTGTGCCCCAAGGATCAGTGCTGGGCCCCATGCTCTTTAACATCTTTATTGATGATCTGGATGAGGACATTGAGTCCATCATCAGTAAATTTGCGGACGACACCAAGCTGGGGGCAGGAGTTGATCTGCTGGAGGTCAGAGAGGCTTTGCAGAGGGACCTCGACAGGCTGGACAGATGGGCAGAATCCAGCGGCATGAGATTTAACACATCCAAGTGCCGGGTTCTGCACATTGGCCACAGCAAGCCCATGCTGTGCTACAGGCTGGGGTCAGAGTGGCTGGAGAGTGGCCAGGCAGAGAGGGACCTGGGGGTGCTGGTTGATGGTAGGCTGAACATGAGCCTGCAGAGTGCCCAGGCAGCCAAGAGGGCCAATGGCATCCTGGCCTGCATCAGGAACAGTGTGGCCAGCAGGAGCAGGGAGGTCATTCTGCCCCTGTACACTGCACTGGTTAGGCCACACCTTGAGTCCTGTGTCCAGTTCTGGGCCCCTCAGTTAAGGAAGGATGTTGTCTTGCTGGAACGTGTCCAGAGAAGGGCAATGAAGTTGGTGATGGGTTTGGAACACAAGCCCTGTGAGGAGAGGCTGAGGGAGCTGGGGTTGCCTAGCCTGGAGAAGAGGAGACTGAGGGGTGACCTTATTGCTCTTTACAACTACCTGAAGGGAGGTTGTAGCCAGGCAGAGGTTGGTTTCTTCTCCAGGCAGCCAGCACCAGAACAAGAGGACACAGTCTCAAGCTCCTCCAGGGCAGGTTTTGACTGGACGTTAGGAAGAAGTTCTATACAGAGAGAGTGATTCCCCATTGGAATGGGCTGCCTGGGGAGGTGGTGGAGTCACCATCATTGGAGGTGTTCAGGGGGAGACTTGATGGGGTGCTTGGTGACATGATCTAGTTGTTTGATGGGTTGGACGCGATGATCTTGAAGGTCTCTTCCAACCTGTTTTATTATTGTATTATTGTAAACAAGTTCTAAAAGTACCTCAGTCAAGAGAGGAAATAAGCTTCTAGGAAAGAAAGTAAACCTAAGGCAAGAACACATGGAGTAAGGATATCTTGGACTCCATTCTAATGTTAGTTTTGAAAAAAAAAAAGTCACAGTTAAGCCTATGGTCTACTACTTACTTGTTGAAATGGATAATCACTTTCACCATTCTTTGCTGAGTATGAAATAAATTTGAATGGTGACAATCTTTAGTAAACTTCACAGCTACTATCCATGTTTGTAGTGATGAGTTTAGGAAAGAGTTAAACTGTCCATGTTTTTTTTTTGTCATGTGTGCCAAGAACAACAGCATACTGCAGAAACCAGTCTCATTACATACTGGTTCATTTCATCGGAAAAATGCATTTACTTTACATATGTACCAGAGTTTTATTCCTCCTTACGTGTTGGCACCATTAGATTGAAGCCTGCTTTAGCTTATACACCTCTCTGGACTCTATTGTTTAAGAGATTGAAAACAAATAGTACAAAAAAGAGCCACCCCAAGCAACAAGGCATCTTGGGGTGGTTTAGGGCTGCTAGGGACTTCTGTTAGTTAGCTACTTCTTTTGGTCAGGGTTTCAGTTTAAGGATGCTGCTAGGGATATGCTTGGGATTTCTACTTCTGTTAGCTGTTTCATCTGTTAAGGGCTTTTGGGACTACTTCTGTTAAGGACACCCTAAGACTCTGTAAAGTTAGGTATTCTACAATGCAGTAATAAAGGACTTCTGGGAAGACTTCTGAGATTCTCCACTCTCTGCATTTCTGGAATATCATTACTGTATGGCAGCAGGGTTTGTGCCTTAATTTATATGTTATTAAACGTTGCGGATTACTCCTACAGAAATATATACTTGCTTTCCTGCCCAACTAAGTTCATCAAAATGTAGTCAGGCACAAAACTGATTCATGAAGGGAGAAGAATGGCAGTTGTTCGGCTCAGAGATTCACAAATGCAAGCAATGCCACAGCAGAGCAGGACATAGAAAGAAGAAGCTGTCCTCTTTGTCTCAAAGAGCACAAGCTTGCCCTAGCAGTTTAATTTAGAGCATCCTTTATGGCTTGCAAGACCAAATGAAAGCTGTAACTAACAAGAACTTTTGCAGTTATAATTGATAGAATCATTAAATCACAGAATTGTTTGGATCAGAAGGGACCTCCAAAGGTCATCTAGTCCAACCCCTGCAGTGAGCAGGAACATCCTCACCAGATCTGGCTGCTCAGAGCCTATTTGAGCCTGATCTTGAGTATGTTCAGGGATGTCCTCAGTCTCTGAACTGCAAGGAAACTGCATCAGCACTGACTAGCTCCACGCTGTGCCTTGCTGTTTAGAAAAGTGGGATACAGGAGACAGGGAGACCAAGAGGGGTGTGGGGAGAGGAGACCAAGCACTACTCAGTGTCTCTCACAATGGTGCCTGAGAGGACAACATGCTGCTGGGAGCATTGCCAGAGAAGCCATGGGAGATTTAAGCTGGTCGAAACTGGAAGAGTCTCTCAGACTGCAAGCTGTGAGGTGTCAGTTTTCTTACTCATTGTAGCCCAGTGAGTGGGACGTGAAAGTGGAGGGTGTAAGAGGAAAGGGGCGTGGCCAGACATCTGGGAGTGCCTGGCCATTAGTGCAGGCAGGCTAACTGACACAGGGGGAGCAAATAGTGACTGAGTGTGGTCTGGAGGCTCCTTTTGACTCAGCTCAGTAGGTGGAATGAGCAGGGTGTGTGGGTAGAACATAAAGTGCTGCAGTTTTAATGAAGGCATGATGATGGCTACACAGAGGAGGAAGACTGTGCTATCTGCACCCACCAAAATGTATATTGGTATCCTGGACACAAGCTGTGAGAAATGCCACAGCCTTTCACTGGCAACAGTGGACAACACTGTAGTTGCATGCAGCGTGAGGAGGTTTTGATCTGCTCAGCTGGGTGGCACAGCTCCAGGATGTAGTGATGGAACTCAGGGCAGAGGTGAATAGATTGAGAAACATCAGGGAGATTGAGAGGGAAATTGATTACTTCCACAAAGTGATCTTAACAAAAACAGAACAAGATTTAACTCTTAGTGGAGCAGAATATTTTATATCCCCTCATCAGCAAGCCCCCCAGACTTCCTGTAGTTCCTCACATGTGCAGGGTCGATGGGAACAGGTCATTGCCCAATGAAACAAATTATACAAATGAAGCAAACATGCTCCTTTAAGAAGCACACCACCTAGAGTGACCCTGCAGAACAGGTATGAGGCTCTGCAAGTTGTGAGCAAGGACAAGGGCTTATGAAGGCCAAAAGTGCCATGATGGCCAGAAGTACCACCAAGGCCAGCTAGCCTCAGCCTCCTGGACATGCTGTCACACAAAAAGAAACTGTACAAGGAGTGGAAGAAATAACATCTGGAATGGGGGGCTGTCCGAGCAGCAGGAGACTTGGTTGGAAAAGCTAAAGCTCAGTTAGAATTGAATCTAGGCAGGGAGATCAAAGGGAACAGCAAAAATTTCTATAGGTATGTTAATGATAAAAAGAAGATGAGGGAAGGTGTGGGCCTCCTCAGAAAGAAAACAGGTGAACTGGTGACAAGTGACATGGAGAAGGCTGAGGTTCACAATGACTTCTTTACTTCAGTCTTCACTGGCAAGGGTTCCAGCTGCACTCCCAGAAGTATGGCAGATGATGGCAGGGACTGGAAGAAGGAAGATCAGGTGAAGATCAAGTGAAGATCAGGCTCCTGATCATCAGACAAAGCTGAAAGTGTTCAAGCCCATGGGATGCGATGGGATACACCCACGGTTGCTGAGGGAACTGGTGGAAGAGGTTGTTAAACTCTGCCCTCTATTATATTCCAAAAGTTGTGGCAGTCCGGGGAAGTCCCCACTGACTGGAAAAGGGGAAACATAACCCCCATTTTCAGAAAGAGAAAGAAGAATGGCCCAGAGAGCTACAGGCCAGTCAATCTCACCTCTGTGCCTGGTAAAATCAGGGAGCAGATCCTCCTAGAGGCACTGCTGATGCTGGAGAATAGTGAAGAGGTGGTTCATGGCTTCACTGAGGGCAGATTGTGCCTGACAAACCTGGTGGCTTTCTATGACAAGGTCACAACATCAATAGACAAAGGGAGATCAGCTGATGTAATTTCTCTGGACCTGAGCAAAGGTTTCAACACTGTCCCTCACAACATCCTGATCACCAAGCTGATAAAGTATGGGTTTCATGGTGGATAATGAACTCAGTGGATAATGAACTGGCTTGACAGTCACACCCAAAGAGTGGCTGCCAATGGGCCCATGTCCAGGTGGAGGCCAGTGACAAATAGAGTCCCTCAGGGATCAGTACTGGGACCCATCTTTTTTAGCATCTTTGCTGGCAACATGGACAGTGGCATTGAGTGCACACTCAGCAGGTTTGCTGATGACACCAAGCTGTGTGGTACAGCAGACATGCTGAGGGAAGAGATGCCATCGAGAGGGACCTCGACACGCTGGCAAGGTGGGCCCAAGACAAACTCATGAGGTTCAACAAGATCAAGCGCAAGGTCCTGCATCTGGGTTGGGGCAATCCCAGGCAGTGACCATGAAGCAGTTGAATTTAATCTCCTCAGGGCAATCAGGAGGACGTATTCTAAGCTTAGGACCCTAGACTTTAGGCGTGCAGACTTCGATCGCTGCAGGGATCTGCTAGCCAAAGTGTCGTGGGATGAAGCCCTGAAGGGAAGAGGGACCCAGGACAGCTGGTCAGTATTCAAGGACCACCTCCTCTGTGTCCAGGAGCTATGTATACCTACAAGGAGAAAAGCAGGAAAGAATGCTAGGAGGCCTGCCTGGATGAACAAGGAGCTACTGGACACACTATCACTTAAAAAGAAACTCTACAGGAAGTGGAGGGAAGGACAGATAGAACAGGGGGTATATAAGGAAGCTGCCCGAGCAGCAAGAGGCCTGGTTAGGAAAGCCAAAGCAGAGTTCAAATTGAATCTAGCCAGGGAGGTTAAAGGGAGCACTAAGAATTTCTAGAGGTATGTTAATGGCAAGAAGAAGACTAGGGAAGGTGTGGGCCCCCTCAGAAAGGAAAGTGGTGAATTAGTCACAAGTGATGTGGAAAAGGCTGAGGTACTCAATAAGTTCTTTACCTCAGTCTTCACTGCAAGGGCCTCCAGCCACACTCCTGGTGTCATGGAAGATGATGCCAGGGATGGGGATGAAGAACTGCCCATCGTAAGTGAAGATCAGGTTCATGATTAAATTCAACTGCTTCATGGTCACTGCAGCCAAGGCCGTCCGTATGTTGCCTCACCTTTCTTCCAAAGATGATACACCCTCTTTTTTGCCCTTAGTTCTATTAAAAGTTTATTACCCATCCAGGCTTGCCGTCTGCCCCGGCGGCTCATCTTCTGGCACATTGGCTCAGCCTGTTCCTGCGCCTTCAAGAGTTCTGCCTTGAAATAGGTCCAGCTCTCCTGAACCCCTTTATTTTTAAGGGCTGTATCCCGAGGAACCTTCTAAGTTAGTTCCTTGAGTAACCTGAAGTCTGCCCTCCGGAAGTCCAGAGTGGAGGTCTTCTTGCTGCCCCTCTTAGATTGATTGAGTACTGAAAATTCAATTATTTCATGGTCCCTGGCCCCTAAACACCCTCCGACCACCAGCCCTTCCCTATTGGTGAAGAGGAGGTCAAGCATAGCCTTACCTCTGGTAGGTTCACACAGCACCTGGGATAAGCTGTCCTCCATGCACTCTAAGAACCTCCTAGACTGCCTCCTCCCTGCTTGTGACCGGTTTAGGCTGTGCCTTTAAGAAATTGACACTTTCTGAACACTCTGGCTGAATGTTTTGGTATTTGAATGAAAACAAAGATATGCTAAACCAATTTCATTGGTAGAAAGCAGCTGTAAGTTCTAGCTTCGTCTATTCAGTCTGGGGGCAGTCAGTCTGCTTCCCCCTCTGTGAGCTGGACTGTTTTCTCTCTCTGAAGCAACAGCTTGCTACGCAGGAACGATCTTGCTAACCAGATAAGGAAAAAAAACTAACTCTTGCATTCGCTTTTGAGCTTAACAAATTTTCACCCTTTTAATTACCTTTCCTTTCTCTTTCTCTCTAACCCTTTTGGGAAAAAGGGGAGGTAGGGAGGGAGAAGGGAGGGACAGGCCAAAACCCCCCTGGCCGCAGGGGGGTTGGGGAAAGCTCTCCTGTATTACATACATTGCTGTATATTTCTGTATATATTGTAAATATTGTATGTTTTTGTACATATTCATTGCATTCCATTTTCTGCTTGTAAAATACAGCTTTCATCTGCTTCTCCGGCTGAGTTAGCTGTGGATTCTTTTGTGTGTGGGGTGGAACCTTCCTACTCCACCACACTGCTGTGTTGAGATCCCAGCAGATATCAAGCAGGTTGAAGCCGCCCATGAGAACGAGGTCAGGCGATCTTGTGACAGCCTTAAGCTGCCTATAGAATGCTTCATCGACATCTTCCTCCTGGTTGGGTGGTCTATAACAGACTCCAACCAGGATGTCTGCCCTGCTGGTCTTCCCTCTAATTTTCACCCACAAGCACTCAACCCGATCATCCCTGATGTCCATCTCAATGGCATCTAGTGCCTCCCTGATGTACAGGACCACTAGTTGCTCTCTACAACTACCTGAAGGGTTGCTGTAGCTAGGAGGGTGTTGGTCTCTTCTCCCAGGCAACCAGTACCAGAACAAGAGGACACAGTCTCAAACTGCACCAAGGGAAGTTTAGGTTCGAGGTGAGGAGAAAGTTGTTCACAGAGAGAGTTGTTAACCATTGGAACTGGCTGCCCAGGGAGATGGTGGAGTCACCATCCCTGGAGGTGTTCAAGAGGGGATTGGATGTGGTACTTGGTGCCATAGTTTAGTATAGAATTCTTCATCAAGATCATCCTCCTGGTTGGGTGGTCTATAACAGACTCCAACCAGGATGTCTGCCCTGCTGGTCTTCCCCCTGATTCTCACCCACACACACTCAACCCGATCATCATGAGGTCTGTGGTGACAGGTTGGACTTGATGATCTTTGAGGTCTTTTCCAACCTTGTTGATTCTATGATTCTGTGATTTCATACCCATAAATCCTTCATCCTATAAATTCATCTGCAAAGTCACGCTGTTTCTCTTTTCACAGAATCACACCTCTTTTCATACCAAGTGTTTCATAAATTTCTCTTTGTGGATCTACATACATTTCGTGTGTATACCCAGTTAAACTGCAAAAGGGCTTCATGTGATTATAAGATGACTGTCCAATAACTATAAGCCTCACATTTGCCTCATGTAAAAATGCCTTGGAAACTTTTGCCAGATCTTCTAGACACTGTTCACAGGTGTAACATAAAAAATTCCACTCGAACATCATGATCGCTTTGAGCTCCGTGTACAGGGCCTTAAAGGGAATGCTCCTCCTGTTCACGTCCAGCACCAGGTAGCAAGTGGCCTCCTGCAGCTCCCCTGGCTCTGGTGGCAGCTCAAGGCCCAGAGCTCTCCTGACCTACTACATGACAAAGGGTGCCAGTGGCCAGGCCATGTCCCACTCCAGCTTTGCTGCCGCAGCCTGGCCTGCCTTGCCAGGGCAGGGAGTAGGCAAGAGGAGACTCCCATGGGAGATGCTCCCTATTGGGTAATAGTTGGGGAGTATCTCAAGGCCTCTTAGGCCTGTCTAGGCATAATGCCAAGAGGAGAAGGCAGGGAGGGGGGCAATCTCAGACCTAGCCAGCCCAAGACTATCCTAGCAGTGGGGGGAAGAAAGAGCCTTGGGGGTTTTGGGTATACCCTCAGGTGGGGAGAAAGGAAGTATTGGAGGCCTTTGGGTATACTATAAGGGACTCTGTACCCTTCAGATATCTTTGCCCCTATGCTTTGTAGTAGTGTAAAACACTATTTGCTTTTCTGTTTAAACTTTCCATCACTTCACAATCCATTTGTGTGTGTCATTCTTTTGCCCCTTTCAGGGGCAAGAGAGGATCTGCCTGGCCTCAAACAGGGATGCTAATATGTTTAAACAAGCTCATGATTGTCGCCCATTGGCACAGTGTGGGGACCTATTTCACCCTTTTCCAGAGGAAATGTTTCAAGGATTCTAGGGAAGATTGCAGGAGGACTGACCAGCACAAGAAATCCTCCTATTTCTATAATTTTGCAGAGACTGACACTACTAAAGATCAAAGTGCAAAGCAAGTTTGCCAAAGTAAGTAAACAAACAGAAAACGACACAACCCTGGGATATGCTTTCTTTGATTTTCAAAATAACATTCATACATGTTTTTAAATGTCGCTCCAAGTTTGAAACAGACAAATATTGAATTCAGCAGGCTTCTTTTCTCTTGAGAACAAGAGACAGACTTCTCTAAGCTGGTTCCTTATGCAGGAGTAAGATTAAGACAGAAGTATAAAATAAAACTATTGAGCTATTTTAATACTTTTTCTGTCATGCATTCAGGACCCTCTAACATTGTCACCAGGTACGGTTTCATTTAATTCCCTAGCCTTCAGGGTAATGTTAGAATATTGAAGAGATTAGACCACTCTCTTTCCTGTTCAGTGCATTTGTGTTTCAGTAAATTGGTACTAACCTTCAATCTCATGGTCAGAGCTCTCCAGAGTTCTTCCACTCATATGACAGGGCAGTCAGCTTGATGAATGGCACACATTCCCTCCAGCACAGCAAAGAAAGCTTTCCTCCCTGTCTTTACAATTGTCTTTACTACACTGGCAGAAAGGAACAAACCACTAGGTTTTCATTTCAATAAGAAATTTCACTATTCTGTTCACATTGCCTGTGTTAATTAGAAGATACTTGTTTTTCTCCTATGATTAATTATTTCATGAGCACTAGCGAACATAGGATATTGACCTGTGAATTGGAGGAAAGAGAAAATCCTAAGCTTGGACAATTACTTCTGGTGCAGCACTCACTGACCTCAAGGAACAAAAAAATCACAAATCAGAACTCCAGATAACCTTAAAAACCTCATATTCACTACAGGGAGATCAACTTAAACCTTAGGAGCTATTGCTGCTGAAATCAGGAGATTGTGCACACTGTTGCAAGATGCCTTTACTCAATCATCTTGTTGAATTACAGCTAGTAATTATTACAGGCATTAATATAAGCACTGCATTAAAATGCGTTTAGCAAAACATTTAAGCAACTGCTTGTCTGTTGGCTCATTCTGCTTCAAGAGATCTGTAGAACTTGTTCCCTTGGTCTGGCATTGGGAATCCTTTAATGCTGAGGAAGGATGATCTTGGTCTTTTTCAATGTGTGCAAAAATATAAAGAGAAGATCGAGGGTAATGAAAAGCTATAAAAAGTCAGATTTGCAAACTCTTATTTTCTTAGAAACCTGACCTTGAACAGCCAGGTATGTACATGTTTGTGTGCACACCCGTATATTTCAAATTTTCTCATGCAGAGAGCTGGTCTAAAAAGACATCATATAAAATTTATAATAGACAATTGGCTAGAGTATTTAAAGAAACAAGTCTTGAAACACAACTGACAGTGAATAAACATGTGGAGGATTAATTTCAGTGAGATAAGAAACAGGGGTTAGTTCCACTAAATGATACATTGATTAATTACAGTTCGTACTTGCACAAAATCAGTGTGTGTCTTAACTGAGATTTTATATGCGGTCCCCTATAAAAATCTGCAACAACTTTACCCGAAACAACACACAGCTTTGAACAATACCGTTAAGCCAGTGAGATACACACTAAATTCAGTCCCTGGGAAAAAGACTGAAGAGAGTTGGAAAGACTTCAATTAAGGGGTTAATATAGACCAGTTGGAAAGACTTCAATTAAGGGGTTAATATAGACCTTTCTTCTCAAATCCAGTACATTGCAGATTTTGAAACATATCATGTGTTACATAACAAAGTCAGATTTTCTGCTATGGTCTATTTTAAGTCCACAGAAGAACAAACCTGCCATTTCACTTCCAACTGTGAGTTAATTGTTTTTCCCTACCTTGTCTCATTGTCTCTCTGACATTGCATAGGGCTGGGAGAACAGCGAGTGATACAGACCATACATTGATTAATAGTTGCTGGTAAATCCAACAGAGTGAATAAAGGACAATGGGAGTGATTTTATCACTAAAATTTCTCACCTTCGTGTATTTGCCAGAGCCTTGGGGCTAGATGTTCAACGCAGTGTGTGCAGTCAGTTGCCTATAGCCACTTTTCAGCAATACATGTTGGTTTTCAAATTGCTGGAGTAGATAGCAGGTGCAAAACAACTACCATGAAAGAATCAAACTGAGATGGGGAAATACTAGGCCTCAGATAGAATCATGATTTGTTTTTCTGAAAATGATGCTGCCTGTCCCAGGTTTACCAGGAAACCGATGGTTTGACCCTAGCCAGTAGCCAATCACCCATACAGCTGCAGAATGGGGCGAAAATAGAAGGAAGGTAAAGAGTCTTATGAATCAAGATAAAGACAATTTAATAGATGAAGCAAAATCTGTACATGCAAGCAAAGCAAATAAGGAACTTATTTACTACTTGACATGGATAGAGAGTTGTCCAGGCACTCCTTGGAAAGTCCTCCACACACAGAAGAGATAACTGGGAAGACAAGCACCTGAATCTCAGGTTTACCCTTTTCTTCCTTCTTTACTTGGACTTTAGTTGCTAAGCATGATATTGTATGGCATAGGATATCCCTTTGGTAAGTTTGGGTTACCTGTACTGACTGTGTCCCCTCTGTTTCTTGCCCAGTGCAAGTCTACTCATTGTGGGGACAGAAGGTAACACATAGAAGACCTTGAGGCTAAGCAAACACTTCCAAGCAGTAACCTAAGTGCTGATGTATCAACACTGCCTTAGCCCAAAAAAACCAAAGCACAACACATTATGGGTTGCTATGAAGAAAATTAGCTCCATCCTATCCAGACACAGCATGAGTAGTGAGACAGCTGGAACTCACCAATGAATCACTTTCAGTCAAGTCAGCCTTTGTCCCTGGGGAATACATTTTCACAGGTGTTAGGAGCCAACATTGGCATGGACAAAGTAAGTCCATGACCAGTCAGCTGATATATATGTTTCATTTTCATTATTATTTATAAAATTAAATGTCTTTTGAAGCCTGCACTGATGATTTGAACATTATCTTTGGATCTCCAAATAACTGGTGCCACACTGCCTCAGAAGTATGGATCAGGAAAAACACTTTTTGTGTGAGGTGGTGACATCCTTGGACATGTATTTTTACTCTGATTAAGACCTAGGATTGAATTTATCACAGACTTTATAATCAGGTTCAACAAACAATAACTGCGATGCTACTGAAGGAAAAATAGTAGACTATCTGTACTACTGTTACTTAAACTTCACATGCAATTTGTTTGGCATTACAAAGAGGTTTGAAGATACTATTTGAGTATGTATTTGTCTGCAAAACATGCTTGATTTTGATATTTTTCTATACTTGCCACTGGGAATAGAAACAGCAGTTCATTCATCTTGTGATGTTCGGGAGTAAAGAAGATATTTCATAGAATTATTTTGGTTGGAAAAGACCTGTAAGACTTATATGTGACTAAGGAAATTCTGCTTGTCTACTTTGATGTCTAAAGGCGACTATTAGTCATTGCTGCCAATACTGAGCTCTGCAAATGGTGCACGATTTGGAATTGTGAGTTTGAAAGAACTCTAAAACCGGCATAAAGGACATGTACACTGTCTCAAAATCTGGAAAAGGATCCCTAAGTTTCCTGTATTCAGTCCTGTAACACAGGATAATAATAATACAAGTATAATACTGAACAATTATTTGTTTTTTGGTCACAGATGTGTTATCAGTGTCTTCAAATTCACTGTTTTCCTTGTAAATTTTTTTTTTAAACTTTGTGCTCTTTTTTTTTTTTGTCACTGCTTCTACCAGTCATGACATATACCCTGTTCAACATTCAGACAACAAACAAGCAGAAGGTCTTTTCAAGATAAGTCATCAAACATTTATTACCAGTGCAGCCAGCTGATGAGAATGGGCACCTGCTCACTGCTGATCCTGAAAAATACTGGACTACCTCCTGAAAAAAAAAATTGATTGATGGAGTAAAACATACAGCATAGCCTAGCATGAACTAGCATGGCCTATTTAACTTCACTAGTGTCAGGGCACTTCCAGCAGAAGGTAATTTTATATGCAGAACAGCTGCAGCAGTTTTATACTACCTGTGTGATAATTCATGAGCTCAGTAATAAAGAACTCATTAAACCTGTTTCCTTCTTTTACTTTACACACAGACACCCCAGAAGTTTAAGCCATACATTATGATTCCAAGTATTTTAAGGGGTAGTCTTAAATTTGTCTAGTATTCTTTTATATCTGAAATAATTCTTTTTCCCCCTTCACTACATTTTTATCATGACTTGGAAACAATGTGTTACCCTAATTATGTGTTATTTGTTAGGCAGCAACAAAATAATCTGTTCGAAGACAAATCTCTGTTGTTATTCATAGAACTACTTTAGATGTCAAAGATATGGTAAACCAAGCAATCTTTCATTGTACTTATTACACACTCTGTACTAATGAACAATAACAGCCTTTGCTGAAAAAATGGCTTCTATTCTGAGTTGTGGTAAATGCTATACAGGCCATATTTGTCAAAAACATGTCAAAGCTGTGGACAGCATCTATTTCTTTTGCTTGCACTTGAGGAAATCAGGTAGCTGGTGAACAACAATGATTTTGAGAGCTTAAAAAGTTAAATGTAAAATAATTAGTGTCTTTAAAAATCCAACATGCATAATATACTAGTGGCAGCCTGACCCCTGAGAAATACACAGTGGTAAAGATGCTGGCAATTTAGTTTTACAACCCCTAGCTTTGGAAGAGCTTGTGCATTCTCTTTGCTCTTGATATGAGACACTTCTGTGTTTAGCAAGCATTAAATCTGCACCACAGTGGGACAAAAATTTCTCATTAACTTCTCTCATCACTTGGAATTAATAGATACTGTAAAGAAAAATGAGTAAATTTAAATATGAAGTCATGGAAAGAACACAATATTTAAAAAATAAAATAATGAAAGGGCTTTTAACTTGACTGCTTGAAGTATTCTGGGTACAGTTTTAAGTGGTTTGCTTTTATTTTAAGTAGAAATTGGAATACCTTTTTCCTCATATACACATAGTGATGTGAAATCAGTCTTTCTCCTCCTAGTCATTACCGCGATTGCAAGATGGAGACACAGCTTGATGCAAGCAAAGTGTCTACTTTATTGTACAAAGTCTTTTCTTTATATAAGCTAACATAATCAAAAGCAACTCGGGATTGGTAATTTGATGTGTCTCTGTGACAGTTACAGATTCATGATTGGCTGCCAAGAAAATGCCAGGGAACACACATCCTTTGGCAAAGCTCAGACAGGTGTTAGACAAAAGACAAACGATCACACATCTCTTGTCTAAGTTCAGAGAGAAGACAAAAGACTCTATTGCAATGTTTACCAGCTCTAATTCTCAGGTCGTTGTGTGGCTTCCCTGAGTCACAATGGTCGTTGGTAATTAGCGGAATACTTTTTCCTCTCTACACAGCTGCACTTTGGTCCCAAGGTTTGCGGCCTACAAAAGCTAAAACATTTCCTTCTATCAGCTGAGCATTGCTTGAGGTTCTATTCCCTAAATTCATTCCGTCAAGTCATTATTTATGCTCCAGAGAAGCTAACAGACAAGATCCAGCTACTAGAGAATCTGATCTCCAACAGTCTTGGTAAAAGTATTACACTTCTTGGGCATTGGATCAGAGCTCTGTTTATTAAGTCCTTTCAGGTGGGACAGGTAAGACATTGCAGTAAAATATGCATACAGATGCTTATTATTACCAACCTTTCTGAGTCCCAGACAAGAGGAGAAATGTGTAAGGAGCTTGACAGAAAACAGATATTTCAAAGTAATTCTTCAATCCTAATTACCTGTATGCATTCTTAAATGAAGAATGCTGTAAATGTTCATTAGCAAAAGAAAAATCCAACTGACATTTTCAGATGTCTTCCATAAAAATTAGACTCATCAAAACTAGCATTGTGTGTAATTTTTAACAGTTGGGTGAGAAGAACTACAAACTGCTTTCTAACATTCTAAATAGAGTGCCTCAGTCTGTAAATGTAGTCCAATAAATCCAGTCACCAGGGCCCCCACTTGACTGCCATGACTTCTCAAATATCTTGAATTGTGACTTGGCAGCTACATCAGCCAATTCCCTTGGGACTCTGCAACACGTCTCATCGAGTCTTATAGATTTGTGTATTTGCAGGTTCCTTAGATGGTCTCGAACCTGATCTTTGTCCCTCAGTCCCTGCCTTGACATCTACCCACTCAATAGGTGTGGGGTATCATATTGTTACCAGCACTTTCTTGACTTCTGTTTCTGGCTGACAAACCTGTAAAAGCCCTTCTTTTTTTTTTTTTTTTTTTTTCTTTTGGGTGTCTCTTGCCAAGTTCCTTGTAGCCTTATTGACTTATTTTAGTTTGACCAACAGATCTTATCTCAGCTATGCCAAGATTATACCTTCCTTGCCTGGTTTCTTACACCTGGGCATCAAGAGCTCTCACACTTAGGGAAAGCATCTTCAAAATTCTGCCAGCTCTGTTCTGCTCCCTTATACTTCAAGATAGTTTCCCAGAAGGGCCTATAAGCTAACTCCTTGAAGAGCTGTGAGTTTGCATTCCTAAAATTCATGGTCCTGATCCATATCTCTTAGAGCTATGAACTCTACCAGTCTATGATCACTGTAGCCCAGGCTGCTTCCAGTCCTGACATCTCCAACTCACTTGTGTTGGTGACCAACACACCTAGTATTTCATGACCTCTGTTAGAGTTTTCTATTACCTGGCTTAAGAAGGTAATATAATCTGTTATCCTCCATGAACTCCAAGAGTCTCTTTAACTGCTTACAGCTCACCTGCACACTCTACATGATTTACTGCCAGTGATATAGCTCTGTTTCTGTGTAAGAGAACTATATAAAAATTGCAGCATGCAGATTACAAATGAGTAAATTCTGTCTAACCCAGATTATTATATGCTAAGATCAGAAAGATGGATTTTACAATTTTGCAGTTAAATTTGGGCTGACATGCTTTCAGCTTTTTGGTAGCGGGAAATACCTCACTGATGAAGACCATGCTGCCTGAAGTCCTGATATAAAGTGCAATTATTCCATGCAACAACCACATTAACATGATATAATGGTCATCTCTAAGTAACTTGTAGTCTTCTATATAATAGTTTGTGTCACCCTAGTTTACCTTTACAGAGGAACTAATAGTGAATTTGTCTAAAATCTCTTGCTATCTCAGTCCATGAGTACTGCAGAGGCTGTGAGCCTTTTATTGTCATGCCTTGAAGGGAATTCCTGTTTTGTGATTCCCAATTTGTAAACAAGGTACTTGGTCCAATGTTACACAGAATCACAGCATGTTAAGGGTTGGAAAGGACCTCAAAAGATCATCTAGTTCAACTGCCCTGCAGAGCAGGATCACCTATACCAGATCACACTGGAATGTGTCCAGACGGGTCTTGAATATCTCCAGAGAAGGAGAGTCCACAACCCTCATGGGCAGCCTGTTCCAGTGTCCTGTAACCCTCACAGTGAAATAATTTTTCCACCTGTGCCTATGGAACTTCCTATGCCTCAGCTTCCACCTGTTGCCCCTTGTCCTGTCATTGGGCATTGCTGAGAAGAGCCTGGTTCCATCCTCTTGGCACTCATCCTTCACTTCAGGTTGCAAGTGTTGTAGCCACCATAGAAACTGCTGCAATATTTTCTTTATATGTGAGTCCAATGTATCATCATTAGAGGAGACCCCAAAAGCAGAGTGGTGGCTCATTCACCTTTCACCTTGTAGAAGAAGAGTGCTCTAGAGAGTAAGAGCAAGAGCATTTGAAGGACACAAAGGAATTCTACACTGTGATAAATGACATTGAAGATAGGGCCCACAGTATTTAACACCATGGATGCTTAATGCTTGTGAACACAAAGAGTTATCACTAGATAAAATACATAATGAATAAAACCCCTGCAGTCTCTAAACATAACCACATTTGGTTACTAAAAATGCACACAGAGGCACATGCATTGTGTAAATCCGTACAAACATTTTTAAGGGTGTTAAACAATCAGAAAAGGTCTGCTTATGAGATAAGAAATATAGTAACTGCATCATTATTAACTTTTTTCTTGCTGCCTGACATATGATACAACTGCATCATCACGTATCTAGTAATTCCCCTTTGAAGTAACAAACAAATAACACTGACAAATGTTTCCATAATGAGTTTCAATGAGGATGAGATTCTGAGTGGGATTCTATTATCTTAGAGATGGAGTAAATTGAGAATAAATCACATAAGTAACTGCATATTTAACTCTTACATCACCAAGACAGAAGTCTGACTTGAATATTGTGTCCAATGTTTAAAATAAAACACTTTAAATGAGAAATTCCATCAAAACTTGCCCAAGAGACATATAAAACCTTGTAGATAAGATGCTAAACATCTTAGAAGCTGCTTTAGAAGTAGTAAAAGTATAAACTATCACCTGGTCAGTCCTAGATATCAGTACAGGCTGGGGGGATTATGAAATTCAGAGCAGACCTGCAGGAAAGGACTTGGGGGTGATGATGAATGAGAAGCTGCATGTAAGAGAGTGTGGACTTGAAGTCCAGGGGCAAATCACATCCTGGACTGCATCACAAGAAGCATGGCCAGCAGATTGAGAGGGATGATTCTGCCACTTTACTCTGCTCTGGTAAGGCCTCACCTGGACTACTGCATCCTGCTCTGGAACCCTCAATAAATCAAGGATGTGGACCTGATGGTGTGGGTCCAGAGAAGGGACACAGAAAATTATTAGGGGGCTGTAACACCTCTACATTGAGGACAGTATGAGGGAATGGTGTTTTTCAGCCTGGAGAAGAAAGGGCTCCAGGAAGACCTAAAAGTGGCCTTCCAGTACCTGAAGGGGGCCTACAGGAAGGCTGGAGATAGGAAAAGAAGTAGTGGTTTGAAATTAGAAAAGAGTAGATTTAGCTTGGATGTTAGGAATAAGTTCAATACTATGAGGGTGGTGGAATGCTGGAAGAGGTTGCCCAGGGAGGCAGTTGAGGCCACATAGAATCATAGGATTGTTAGGGTTGGAAGGGACACAAAGAATCACATAGTTCCAAAGTATCTGCCTGTGGTGGGTTAACACCCTTTTCTGAAAACAAAAAACCAAAGCAGGGTGGAGGGCTTGCAGGTACTTTTCACTCCCTGCAGAGCATTTTCCCCTGGGAAACTGAGTCTGTTCCACTCCCCCTCCCTGCCCAGCTAGGGTATAAAAAGCAGGACATCATAGCTGTTGGCACTTCTTCTCTGGCTCCTGCCTCTGCTGGATGAGAGCTACTGCAGCTGCCCTTCTGCTCCTCTGCCACGTGGTCGGACCTGACCCTTCTCCCTGCTACCTCCACGCTTCCTCAGAGAAAGGCTGGTTTTGTATTATTCTCTTGTTTTTGTCCCCCTCCCATCCATCCTTGTTCCTTGCCCTTGTGAACCTTTTCCTGTTATTGTTATTGTTTAAAGATAACTCTTTAACTCTCTACTTCCAAGCTGACTCCAAATTATTGTTTGGTGAATTTGCTCCTCCCTTTTCTCCTCTCTCTGTTGGGAGGGAGGAGGGGGAGTGGGGGAGAGATTCTCAGCCTTGCCCCCAACCTGAGCTCTTAACTCCCAGTTAAGGCTCAAACCACCACACTACCATGAGCAGATAAGGTTGCTCAAAGTCCCATCCCATCCAGCCTGGCCTTAAAAACATCCAGGGATGGGACTTCCACCATCTCCCTGGGCAACCCGTTCCTGTGTCTCACCACTCTCATGGTGAAGAACTTCTTCTTAACATCTGATCTGCATGTACCCATTTCTGGTTTTGCTCAATTCCCCCTAGTCCTATCACTACCAGTCACCCTAAAAAGTCCCTCTCAGGCTTTCCTGTAGACCCCCTTAAGATACTGGAAGGCCACAATAAGGTCTCCTCAGAGCCTTCTCTTCTCCAAAATGAACAAACCCAACTCATTCAGCCTGTCCTCATAGGACAGGTGTTCCAGCCCTGTCATCATCCTAGTGGCCCTTCTCTGGACATGTTCCAGCATGTCAATATATGGTGGGTTAATGCTTATTCTGAAAACAAAACCAAAACAGGGTGGAGGGCTTGCAGGTACTTTTCCCTCCCTGGAGGGTGTTTTCCCCTGGGAAACTGAGTCTGTTCCACTCCCCCTCCCTGCCCAGATAGGGTATAAAAAACAGGACATTGCAGCTATTAGCTCTCCTTTTGGCTCCTGCCTCTCCTGGATGAGAGCTACTGTGGCTGCTTTCCTGCTCCTCTGCCAGGTGGTTGGGCCTGATCCTTCTCCCTGCTGCCTCCACACCTCTTCAGAGAGAGACTGGTTTTGTATTCTTTTTCTTTGTCCCCCTCCCATCTATCCTTGTTCCTTGCCCTTGTGAACCTTACCTGTTATTGTTATACATATATATATATATATATTTTGTTTAAACAAAACTCTTTACCTCCCTACTTCCAAGCCAACTCCAAATTATTGTTCGGTGGATTTGCTCCTTCCTTTTTTTCCCCTCTCTGTTGGGAGGGAGGAGGCGGGAATGGGGGAGAGATTCTCAGCCTTGCCCCAATCTGAGCTCTTAAATCCCAGTTAAAGGTTAAACCACCACACCATATCTTTCTTGTAATAGGGTGACCAGAACTGGACACAGTACTCCAGGTGGGATCTCACCAGAGTGGTGTAGAGGTGGAGAATCACCTACCTCAACCTGATGGCTACACTTCTCTTGATGCAGCCCAGGATGTGATTTGATTTCTGGGCTGCAAGTGCTCATGCTGAGCTTCTCATCCAGCAGCACCCCCAAGTCCTTTTCTTCAGGGTTGCTTTCACTGCCCAGCCTATATAGAATCATAGAATCATAGAATCAGTCAGGGTTGGAAGACACCACAAGGATCATCTAGTTCCAAACCCCCTGCCATGGGCAGGGACACCCTACACTAGATCACGCTGGCCAGAGCCTCGTCCAGCCTGGACTTAAACACGGCCAGGGACGGGGCCTCAACCACCTCCCTGCATAACCCATTCCAGGGCTTCACCACTCTCATGGTGAAGAACTTCCTTCTCACATCTAGCCTGAATCTCCCCACCTCCAGCTTCATTCCATTCCCCCTAGTCCTATCACTACCTGAGATCCTGAGAAGTCCCTCCCCAGCCTTCCTGTAGGCCCCCTTCAGATACTGGAAGGCCACAATGAGGTCACCTCGGAGCCTTCTCTTCTCCAGACTGAATAGCCCCAACTCCTTCAGTCTGTCCTCATAGGAGAGGTGCTCCAGCCCTCTGATCATCCCCGTGGCCCTTCTCTGGACATGCTCCAGCATGTCCACATCCCTCCTGTAATAGGGGCTCCAGAACTGGACGCAGTACTCCAGGTGGGATCTCACCAGAGGTGAGTAGAGGGGGAGAAGCACCTCCCTTGACCTGCTGGTCACACTTCTCCTGATGCAGCCCAGGATCTGATTGGCTTTCCAGGCAGCAAGTGCACATTGAGAGCTCATGTTGAGCTTCTCGTCCACCAGCACCCCCAAGTCTCTCTCCTCAGGGCTGCTCTCCAGCCAGTCACTGCCCAGCCTCTATTTGTGCCTGGGATTGCCTCGACCCAGATGCAGGACCCTGCACTTGGTCTTGTTGAAGCTCATGAGGTTGGCTTGTGCCCACCTCTCCAGCCTGTCAAGGTCCCTCTGGATGGCATCCCTTCCCTCCAGCGTGTCCACTGCACCACACAACTTGGTGTCATCAGCAAACTTGCTGAGGGTGCACTCGATGCCACTGTCCATGTCACCCACCTCCTCACTATTCTTCTGAGTCAGTAGTGCCTCCAGGAGGATCTGCTCCATGATCTTTCCAGGCACAGAGGTGAGACTGACTGGCCTGTAGTTCCCTGGTTCCTCCTTCTTGCCCTTTTTGAAAATGGGAGTAATATTTCCCCTTTTCCAGTCTGTGGGGACTTCCCCATCTGCCATGACTTTTGGAATATAATAGAGAGGGGCTTGGCAACCTCATCTGCCAGTTCTCTCAGCACCCGTGGGTGTATCCCGTCGGGTCCCATGGACTTGAACACTTTCAGGTTCTTCAGGTGATCACGAACCTGATCTTCACTTACGATGGGCAGTTCTTCATCCCCGTCCCTGGCATCGTCTGCCATGACACCAGGAGTGTGGCTGGAGGCCCTTGCAGTGAAGACTGAGGTAAAGAACTTATTGAGTACCTCAGCCTTTTCCACATCACTTGTGACTAATTCACCACTTTCCTTTCTGAGGGGGCCCACACCTTCCCTAGTCTTCTTCTTGCCATTAACATACCTCTAGAAATTCTTAGTGCTCCCTTTAACCTCCCTGGCTAGATTCAATTTGAACTCTGCTTTGGCTTTCCTAACCAGGCCTCTTGCTGCTCGGGCAGCTTCCTTATATACCCCCTGTTCTATCTGTCCTTCCCTCCACTTCCTGTAGAGTTTCTTTTTAAGTGATAGTGTGTCCAGTAGCTCCTTGTTCATCCAGGCAGGCCTCCTAGCATTCTTTCCTGCTTTTCTCCTTGTAGGTATACATAGCTCCTGGACACAGAGGAGGTGGTCCTTGAATACTGACCAGCTGTCCTGGGTCCCTCTTCCCTCCAGGGCTTCATCCCACGACACTTTGGCTAGCAGATCCCTGCAGCGATCGAAGTCTGCACGCCTAAAGTCTAGGGTCCTAAGCTTAGAATATGTCCTCCTGATTGCCCTGAGGAGATTAAATTCAACTGCTTCATGGTCACTGCAGCCAAGGCCGTCTCTGAGCCTCACATTGGTTACCAGCCCTTCCCTGTTGGTGAGAACAAGGTCCAGCGTAGCATCATTTCTTGTTGGTTCCTCTACCATTTGGAGGAGGAAGTTGTCTTCTATGCAGTCCAGGAACATCCTGGATTGCTGATGCCTTGCTGTGTTGTCCCTCCAGCACATGTCGGGGTGATTGAAATCCCCCATGAAGACTAGAGCTTGTGACCTGGAAGCTGCTTCTATTTGCCTGTGGAGGGCCTCATCTGCTTGGTTCTGCTGGTCAGGTGGCCTGTAGGAGACCCCCACAGTAATATCTCCTTCCCCTGTCTTGCCTTTAATTCTAACCCATAAAGTCTCAACCAACTCATCATGCCTCCCTAGGTGGAGTTCTGCTGATTCCATCTGGTTGTTGACATAGAGGGCAACACCTCCTCCTCTTCTTCCCTGCCTATCCTTCCTAAAAAGCTTATACCCATCTATCCCTACATTCCAGTCATGGGAATCGTCCCACCAAGTTTCAATGATTCCTACTATGTCATGGCGTCCCAGCAGCACAACGGCCCTTAACTCATCTTGTTTGTTGCCCAAGCTGCGTGCATTTGCACAGAAGCACTTCAGCTGGGCTGGCCCTGTCGTCCTCTTGTGCCAAGATACACCCATGGGTGCTGAGAGAACTGGCAGATGAGGTTGTTAAACCCCTCTCTATTATATTCCAAAAGTCATGGCAGATGGGGGAAGTCCCCACAGACTGGAAAAGGGGAAATATTACTCCCATTTTCAAAAAGGGCAAGAAGGAGGAACCAGGGAACTACAGGCCAGTCAGTCTCACCTCTGTACCCGGAAAGATCATGGAGCAGATCTTCCTGGAGGCACTACTGACTCAGAAGAATAGTGAAGAGGTGATTTGGATCAGTCAGCATGGCTTTGCCAAGGGCAAATCCTGCCTGACAAACCTGGTGGCCTTCTATGAGCAGGTGACAGCATTAATCACAGTATCACAGTATCAGAGTATCACCAACGTTGGAAGAGACCTCGAAGATCATTGAATCCAACCTGTAACCACAAACCTCATGACTAGACCATGGCACGAAGTGCCACATCCAGTCCCCTGTTGAACGCCTCCAGGGACGGCGACTCAACCACCTCCCCAGGCAGCCCATTTCAATGACAAAACACTTTCTCGGTGAAGAACTTTCTCCACACCTTGAGCCTAAACTTCCCCTGGCACAGCCTGAGACTGTGTCCCCTTGTTCTGGTGCTGGTTTCTATGGAGAAGAGTCCAACCCCTTCCTGGCCACCATCTGGCCATCTGGGACCTCACTGCTCAGCCAGGACTGGAGGAAAATAATAGATGAGGGGTGAGCAACTGATGTCATTTACCTGGACTTGAGCAAAGCCTTCGACACTGTCCCACACCACATCCTGGTCTCCAAGCTGGTGACACATGGGTTTGATGGATGGACCACTAGATGGATAAAGAACTGGCTTGATGGCCGCACCCAAAGAGTGGCTCTCAACGGGTCCATGTCCCAGTGGAGGCCAGTGACAAGCGGAGTCCCTCAGGGATCAGTCCTGGGACCTGTCTTGTTCAACATCTTTGTGGGTGACATGGACAGTGGCATCGAGTGCACCCTCAGCAAGTTTGCAGATGACACCAAGCTGTGTGGTGCAGCAGACACGCTGGAGGGAAGGGATGCCATGCAGAGGGACCTTGACAGGCTGGAGAGGTGGGCACAAGTCAACCTCATGAGCTTCAACAAGACCAAGTGCAGGGTCCTGCATCTGGGTCGAGGCAATCCCAGGCACAAATAGAGGCTGGGCAGTGACTGGCTGGAGAGCAGCCCTGAGGAGAGAGACTTGGGGGTGCTGGTGGACGAGAAGCTCAACATGAGCTATCAGTGTGCACTTGCTGCCTGGAAAGCCAATCAGATCCTGGGCTGCATCAGGAGAAGTATGGCCAGCAGGTCAAGGGAGGTGATTCTTCGCCTCTACTCACCTCTGGTGAGACCTCACCTGGAGTACTGTGTCCAGTTCTGGAGCCCCTATTACAGCAGGGATGTGGACATGCTGGAAGGTGTCCAGAGAAGGGCCACGGGGATGATCAGAGGGCTGGAGCACCTCTCCTATGAGGACAGACTGAAGGAGTTGGGGCTATTCAGTCTGGAGAAGAGAAGGCTCCGAGGTGACCTCATTGTGGCCTTCCAGTATCTGAAGGGGGCCTACAAGAAGGCTGGGGAGGGACTTCTCAGGACATCAGGTAGTGATAGGACTTGGGGGAATGGAGTGAAGCTGGAGGTGGGGAGATTCAGGCTAGATGTGAGAAGGAAGTTCTTCCCCATGAGAGTGGTGAAGCCCTGGAATGGGTTATGCAGGGAGGTGGTTGGGGCCCCATCCCTGGAGATGTTTAAGTCCCGGCTGGATGAGGCTCTGGCCAGCCTGATCTAGTGTGGGGTGTCCCTGCCCATGGCAGGGGGTTTGGAACTAGATGATCCTTGTGGTGTCTTCCAACCCTGACTGATTCTATGATTCTATGATTCTATGAATATTTAGGGATGTTGCTAGGACATGTAGGAAGAGAATTAGGGAGGCAAAAGCCCATTTAGAGCTTAGACTGGCCTCTGCTGTGAAGGACAACAAAAAGTCCTTCTATAAATACATTAATAACAAGAAGTAGGGCAAGGACAACCGCCACTCCTTGGTTGACACACAGGGGAACGTAGTGAAAAAGGATGAGGAAAAGGCAGAGGTACTTAACACCTTCTTTGCCTCAATTTTTACTAGCAGGGCAGAATGTCTTCCAGAGAGCTGGCCTGCAGAGCTAGCAGAAGGAGTCAAGGAGCTGCATAGTTTCCCGCTGCTCCAGGAGGTGATTAGAGATCTTCTCAGCCACTTGGACCCCCACAAGTCCATGGGACCGGACGGGATCCATCCTAGGGTGCTGAGAGAGCTGGCAGATGAGCTGGCCAAGCCACTCTCCATCATTTTTCAGCAGTCCTGGCTCACTGGAGAGGTCCCAGAAGACTGGAAGCTGGCCAATGTGGTGCCCATCCACAAGAAGGGCCAGTTGGAAGAGCCAGGGAATTATAGGCCTGTCAGCCTGACCTCAGTGCCAGGCAAGATTCTGAAACAGGTCATCTTGAGTGCGATCACACAGCACTTACAGGATGGCCAAGTGATCAGGCCTAGCCAGCATGGATTTAGGAGGGGCAGGTCCTGCCTGACCAACCTGATCTCCTTCTATGATCAGGTGACCTGCCTGGTGGATGTGGTCTACCTGCACTTCAGCAAGGCCTTTGACACAGTCCCCCACAGCAAAATCCCGGCCATGCTATTACCCCATGGCTTGGACAGGATCACACTGCATTGGGTTAGGAACTGTCTGGAGGGCCGAGACCAGAGAGTGGTGGTGAATGGTGCCATTTCCAGCTGCTGGCCAGTCACTAGTGGTGTGCCCCAAGGATCAGTGCTGGGCCCCATGCTCTTCAACATCTTTACTGATGATCTGGATGAGGGCATTGAGTCCATCATCAGTAAATTTTATGGATGACACCAAGCTGGGGGCAGGAGTTGATCTGCTGGAGGTTAGAGATGCTTTGCAGAGGGGCCTCAACAGGCTGGACAGATGGGCAGAATCCAACGGCATGAGATTGAACACATCCAAGTGCCGGGTTCTGTGGATTGGGCACAACAACCCCATGCAGTGCTACAGGCTGGGGTCAGAGTGGCTGGAGAGAGGCTAGGCAGAGAGGGACCTGGGGGTACTGGTTGATTTTAGGCTGAATACACATTTAATACCTATTCAAAATATGTAGCACCTTCCTTTAAAAGACTGACCACAGGAGTAGCTGCATTCCAAGCACCACTGGCAATATATAAATAAAAATACAACATGGCTATATATAACTGGGAATAAACTGAAGGCACCCTGTACCTTCCTCCTGGAGGAACTAAGGGAAAAAAAGAGGCTGTATCACCTTTGGAAGGAGAGGAAGGCTTCTCGAGGTATGTTTAAGGAAGTTGTTAGATTATGTAGGAAAAAAATTAGAGAGGCAAAGGCCCAGTTGGAACTGAGGATGGCCACCTCTGTGAAGGACAATAAAAAGCATTTTTACAAATATGTTAATGCTAAAAAGAAGGGCTAGAAGAACCTGCACTCCTTACTGCACCTGGAGGGGAACACAGTGACTAAAGATGAGGAAAACGCTGAGGTCCTGAACACCTTCATTGCCTCAATTTTCAACAGCAAGGCAGGAGGAGTTCAGGACGAGTGGCCTCCTGAGCTGGGTGATGGGGTCAGGGAGCAGTGTAATGCCCTGGATATCCATGAGGAATTAGTTCAGGACCTGGTGAGCCACTTGGACACTCACAAGTCCATGGGGCCGGATGGGATCCATCCTAGGGTCCTGAGAGATCTAGCAGATGTCCAAGCCACTCTCCATCATTTTCCTACAGTCCTGGCTGACTGGTGAGGTCCCAGATGACTGGAAACTGGCCAATGTGGTCCCCATCCACAAGAAGGGATGGATGGAGGAACTCAGAAACTATAGGCCAGTCAGCCTGACCTCAGTGCCAGGGAAAATGATGGGGCAGATTATCCTGGCGGCAGTAACTGCGCACCTGCAAAATGGCCAAGGGCTCAGGTCCAGCCAAGATGGATTCAGGAAGGGCAGGTCCTGCCTCTCCAACCTGATCTCCTTCTATGATCAGGTGACTCGCCTGGTGGATGTGGGGAGGCCTGTGGATGTGGTCTACCTGGACTTCAGCAAGGCCTTTGACACCGTTCCCCACAGCAAACTCCTGGTTAAGCTGTCAGCTCATGGCTTGGACCGCAACACTCTGCACTGGGTTAGGAACTGTCTGGAGGGCCGAGCCCAGAGAGTGGTGGTTAATGGTGCCATCTCCAGCCGGAGGCCACTCACCGGTGGCGTCCCCCAGGGATCAGTGCTGGGCCCAATCCTCTTCAATGACTTCATTGACGATCTGGATGAGGGGATTGAGACAGTCATCAGCAAATTTGCAGATGACACCAAGTTGGGAGCAGATGTTGGTCAGTTAGAGGGTTGAAGGGCTCAGCAGAGGGACCTCGATCAGCTGGACAGATGGGCGGAGTCCAACAGGATGACATTCAACAAGTCCAAGTGCCGGGGCTGCACTTCGGCCACAACAGCCCCATGCAGAGCTACAGGCTGGGGTTGGAGTGGCTGGAGAGCTGCCAAACAGAGAGGGACCTGGGGGTGCTGATCGACAGCCGCCTGAACGTGAGCCAGCAGTGTGCCCAGGTGGCCAAGAAGGCCAAGGGCATCCTGGCCTGCATTAGGAATGGTGTGGCCAGCAGGAGCAGGGAGGTCATTGTGCCCCTGTACTCTGCTTTGGTTAGGCCGCACCTTGAGTACTGTGTCCAGTTCTGGGCCCCTCAGTTTAAGAAGGACTTTGAGACACTTGAACGTGTCCAAAGAAGGGCAACAAGGCTGGTGAGAGGCCTTGAGCACAAGCCCCATGAGGAGAGGCTGAGGGAGCTGGGGTTATTTAGCCTGGAGAAGAGGAGGCTCAGGGGTGACCTCATTGGTCTCTACAACTACCTGAAAGGTGGTTGTATCCAGGAAGGGGTTGGCCTCTTCTCCCTAGCAACCAGCACCAGAACAAGGGGACACAGTCTCAAGCTGCACCAGGGGAAGTTTAGGCTCAAGGTGAGGAGAAAGTTCTTCACTGAGAGAGTCATTCGCCATTGGAGTGGGCTGCCCGGGGAGGTGGTGGAGTCACCATCCCTGGAGGTGTTCAAGAGGGGATTGGATGTGGCACTTGGTGCCATGGTCTAGTCATGGGGTCTGTGGTGACAGGTTGGACTCGATGATCTTCAAGGTCTCTTCCAACCTTAGTGATACCGTGATACTGTGATACTGTGACTGCTAAAGGCAATAATTTCCCACTTCCTAGTTGGCTGGAGGAGTAAGGAGTCATGCAGTACGAGGACACACACAATCCATTTGCAATCCCAGAGTTAAAGGTCTGTGTAGTTTGCTTCTGTAATATTTCCAAGGATTTATAACTTTACTGAATAAAAATTTGTTCCAGGTTAGTGTTTTGTACACCAAGTGTTTATCCAGTTATGAATTATAGCTTTTACTTTTTTTTTTTAGAGAGGGGAAAAAGTAATATTTAAAAAGCTTCACTTAAAAGATATAGTTCCAGTTCTGTGTTGGTTTACATTTATGGTCTCTTGTAAACATACCCAGTTTAGACTTCAGGATACTGCTTTAGAATGTGAGATGAGAGAATACATGAGCCAAAGTGATTTCAGAGTTTGAAAATAAGGCCAAAAAGCAGTAGTATTGAAATCATACTGTTCAAGTTTTATAAGGCCTGAAGCATTTGTGTGTCCACAAATATACAAAAGAATGACATGTCTCAAACACCTAATTGCTTTTTCATTACTTGGAAGGTGCTTTTATTCGTCCTGTGATATATTATCAAAGGAAAAACATCATGACACTGCAAGATAAGTATCATCTTTGTCCCAAGAGAACTGCTAAGAGGGTGGGCCATGGATCAATACAGTATTTGAGCATGTTTTTTCTTAGGGAGTCCCACTGGAGCTAGGGCAGGTGCTAACAAATGATGCAAGTCATTGCTGTCATTGCAAGGGCTTCTGCATTCAGTTGGGAAGGTCAATAGGAAAGCTATTGCCTCCTCAGTCCTACAGCCCCTTCTCACATTTTCTTCAATTACCTATGAGAACTTCTAAAAAGTTCTCCCCATTCCCAGTCCTTCCCACTTTAATCTGGACAAGCACATGTTCCTAGCTGTGTTTACTGCCTCCTTGGCTGTCTTAGCATCTACTCAGCAGAGTTGCATGAAAATGAGTTTAAATGCTGCAAGTTTAAAACAGCTTTCCTTGAAGCCAGCTTCTCAGGAGACTGTGTGAGTTAAGAACCTATCAGGCAGATAAAGTACCTTTTGTCTCATTGCTTCCCACAGTTTTAGCTTATCTCTTTCAGCAAAGGGCCTTTATAAAAAAGACTTACACACATGGAAGTGGTGATCCTAAGGTCTGGGAGCATGTGGGATATCTTTTTCAACCTTCTTCCTACTTTACCCTGATGCTTTGTAAAGAGAAATTCACACTGAAGTGCTAGGCCAAATTTTCTTGTGGCTTTGATGGAAGAACTAGGGCAAGGACGTTCATGTTTCGAATCCTGGAAAGGGAGATATTCTGTTCCTCACCCTGATCTCTCATGATCTTTGTGCAGGTGAGGTCATTTATAGACCTCTGGAGTCTTAAGTCTTTGAACATCTCATCTTTCTTGTTCCTCTTTTCATCCATTATTGTTAGCCTGTATCTTTTCTTCATCTTGATCTCTGCTGGCTTTTCTTATTTGGATTTTAACTCCTCCCCAGCGTGGCACCATTCATTAGCACCATTTTATACAGTCTGGTCCAGTCTGTTATGGTTTGTTTGAAGCTGGAAATTCAGTCTAGTTCCTAGTTGCAAAACAAGAAAAAGGACTTTCTGGACATCTTTGAGTAAAAAGTAAACAAAGTAGGGGATTAGAAACAAAACAATAATATAGATAGGTCTATATCATTCCATTGGCTCGCTCAGTAGGATAAAGTCTGCTGCAAAAACTATTCTTTTGTCCTTTTCACTTCTCTTTGCAGCTTACATGGCTTGCTCCTTTATCTCTTTTCTGACCTCCTGCTGGCTCAATATTGTGTCTGTGAATGAACGGGAAGGGGGAGAAGGTTGCCAATGGTCCCACTGGTCTGTCCAGGGGGATGATTCTGTACAAGGGAATTCTTCTATTTGTGTTTTTCTGAATTGTAAATATAGGTAAATATGTTTTGTACATATTTGTTGTATTTTATACTCCTAGATTTTAGCTTACTTTTTGTAAATATAACTTTCTTTCTATTTTCTGAGTTCAGATTTTTTTGGTTGGTTTGTTTGTTTGGTGGGGTTTTTTTTGATAATTTACTCTGAGGGTAAATTCCTATTTACTCCTATTAGGAGTAATTTCAACAGTCTCATGTACTTCTGTATGAAGCTGTGGGCAGAACTTTAGAAAATACTTAAACCTTTCCCTGACCTTTGAAATAATTATTTAGTTTATGTTTGTTCTTATTTTCTTTGTCCTCTTTTCTCCATCCTCTGAATGATTAATTTTTAAATTAGTTTTATTCTGACAAATTATGAGATAGAATATTTTCCAAGGGAAAAACATATGCTTTTCACTGAATCACACTCTTGTGAGAATACTAGTTTGTCAAATGTTGACCCTCTATGCAGTAAGTCAGTCTTCCCTCATTTTAAAATATGTCCCAAATTTTGAATACTACTGCTCCTAGTTTTAATTCAAGAGGAAATGGATGACAGCAATCCACTAAATTAACTTGAAATAAAATTAGGTCTCTCTGTAGAAGGACTTTTCATCTTGCTCTTGATGTCTATCACACTTTCCTATTTTAAACTTTCATTCAATATCAGCCCCAAAGAAATGGTCCTTCCATTTGTACTGCTGTAAATTGTAAAGCTCTGCAGTGCTGTATTATGACAATGAAGCTAAAAACTGTTTTTTCTTACACCGGCTAAATTATTTCCATTTTATGAGGAGACTTCTGCTTTGTGAAAGCTTGTTAAATTCCTTGTCTATGCATTTCTTCTGTCCTTTAAAGGGAAGTGGCCTTGTGGCACTGTCTTTGCTTTCCCCATCACAGGGATTTTCTTGTTGCCTTTTTTGTATTAATCAGTACTCACTTTGTAAGCTCTAATCCTGAAAAGCTTCTGAAAATTGCAGAATCTTTTTTAGAATCTATTTTTTTTGAGCACAAACGTTAAAAGAGTCCGTTTTAATGTGAGCACAGTTCCTGATATCCTCAGTTGCTGTGCCCTTTTAGGTAAAAAATATCATGACATTTGATCTACTGTCATAGAGGCATCTATGCAGTCTAATTCAGGATGAGTGAGAGAGATGATAAAAAGCTTCTTTTATTAGGAAGGACTAGAATTAAATTGCTTCCTACAGAAAATGAAATCATGATAAATGAAGTAATTAGTTGCTCAGATTTTATGTTTTGGAGTGTTGAATATTTGGGTACTGCTTATAAGAAGTGAGAGAGAGAAAGTTCTCCAAGGGTCTAATCCTGCAGGGGCTGAGCACTCTGTCACCTACTGGTTTTTTTTTGCTTTCTTGGGGCATCTACAGTTATGATGTCTGGAGGGTGTACTTTTTGTTATTGTAGACTAACATTTGAAAGAAGGGTATATTAACAAGCTGTTTGGATAACACAGAACTGCTAATCTGTTAAAGAATGCAATCTAGTTACTTGTGGTAGATCTTTAGTAGGAAAGAGGATTTAGATGTTTTGGCCTTGGTGTGTACATGCACACAGACAGGTTAGGGTAAGGTTGTGTTAAGGTGGATAAGGTGACAACAAGTAGCAGTGCACTATACAAAAACTGCTTGACTCATTTAACGGATCCTTTCTGTGCAGTCTAATGTTTGCAGATTTAACATACCATGAGTCTGACTAATTAGTCAGAGCAGAGTGCTGGGTTGTGGCCAGCGAGGGGCTTCCAGTGCCTCATCTTCACATTTCACTGCACTGTTCCTGAAAAGCAGAACCCACAGGTCATGCATCTAGCTGGAGGTCACAGGAACATGATCACTCCCCTGGCACAGCACTGAGTTTTTACCCCACCATGCTTCAGCTTTTGTGTGCCACCACTTTCTAGTCCCATAGGCTCCAGGGACCTGGGGCTGTTTCATCTGGCATAGGATTAAGACTCCACCATGGGAAGAAAGATAGGTTCATAGAATGGGACAGGCTGTGTCATCACTGGGTCTAATAGTTTGCTGCTGGTGGTGGCTTTTTTCTCTCCTTGTCCGGATTAGACTCAACCTCTGAAGGAACCAGTGGGCAGTAGTTTTTTAAACAATGCTCTCATGTTTCAGGTAATTTTTTTTTTAATCCTTTCATAACACTGTCAAAAGTAGTCTTCACAAAGAGTAGTACTTTCACAGATGAGTTTGAACATTTCTGCTGTGATATGTTTCTTTTGTAAAGGCATAATGGTAAGAAGAGGTGCACTGGACCTGAAAGACAATTAGTCACTAAATTAGTAACCATGTCATGGTTTGTAAAATAAAGTCTTTTCTATGTTCAAATCAACATACAAGTACACAATTTCACAAAATAAAAGCCAGTAGCTTTTGTAGGAACAGAAAGAGAGAAAAAGAGAGAAAAGGACTCTTATGCACTAAGGAACTATCCCTGTTACTTACTCTGAGGCTTGATAACTTAAAAAAAAATGTGACAGCTAAAACCCACTGGCACATGCTGCAAAGAAGGATGTGATAAAATAATGCTACTCATCTTCAAGGCTGTCAGTTCAGCAATCAGTACTTCTATTCATCTCTGCGGCCTGCTAACTCAGTGCTACCAGGCGATAGATAAACCCTAATCCAAGTGACAGCGTTCAAATCAGAACTGATTTGATTGTTCACATATGATACCACAGGACATCAGAAGCCTAAAGAGTTTATAAAAATGCCTGGATGTCTCTTATAGGAATACTTCCCCTCAGAATCTCTGGCAGTATAGGATACACCAGTTCTTGAACCTGCAGTAATTTGTCTGTCATGAAAACGCTTTGGTGACACAGTCAGCTCTTATCATAATCTAACTCTAGTTGGAGCAAGCAATGCTTAAAAATAAAATGTGGTTCACACCTTATAAAACCCACCTGTTCTGCTTTCAAGTTTCCCTTACAGGAAGTGAGATCATTCTCTTTTTCTGCAGACACAAGGCTTGCTCTTGAAGAGATCCAACATGAACATATTTGTTTCCAGGCACAAAGTACATGGGAGAGTGATTTTATGGTACATACACTCATACCTCAAAAGTTCTCCTTACTTCTCAGAATATGACAGAGGACTTTTCAACAACAGTCAGAACAGTGCTGCTATTGGGATTTTGCAGGTGTTCAGTAGGAGCATTAGATTCAGATTTTGAGAACTGACTCTGAACAAGGCTCTGGTGATACTTCTATGTTGTGTAGATTTCAAATTTTAGTATGGCTTTCTTTTCTCCTCCTCCCAAAGTTTCAGAGTAATGCTTTGGAGAAAAATTGTTCACGTAGTTCCAGAAGAGGATGGTGATTGAGTAATTGAAAGCCGGATGTGACCTGTAGCTGTTCAAGATCACAGATGAAAACCTAACAACTTTTTGATTAAATTGTCAAAATGTCTGCATACAGAGTGAAATTATGGGACTTCAAGAGGTAATATCTTTTCCTCTTGAGTCCAGGTCATTTCACAAAACAAACAGGAAAGTTATTTTTGTGGCCTTAAGTTAAGTAAATAAGCCTGTGTCTAGTTTCCATCTTATGAGAAATTATTTAGTCTTGTGCTTTGGATACTCAGCTGAGCTAGGACACAGAAATGAAGGAACTCTCTGCAGTCAGACTGCACAAAAGTTATGTATATACACAGAAATATATTTGTAATTATTTATTTATCTACTTATTTATTAGCAGGACATGGGTGAGAGAGAATAGAATAGAAATAATAGAACAGAAAAGAAAAAAGAGTAGAATAGAATAGAATAGAATAGAATAGAATAGAATAGAATAGAAGAATAGAATAGAATAGAATAGAATAGAATAGAATAAACCAGGTTGAAAGAGACCTTTGAGAACATCGAGTGCAAACTATCATCCAACACTATCTAATCAACTAAACCATGGCACCAAGCACTCCCATCAAGTCTTTTCCCAAATATCTCCAGTGACGGTGACTCCTTCACCTCACTTGGCAGCCGATTCCAATGGCAAATCACACTTTCTGTGAACAACAACTTCCTAACATTCAGCCTAAACCTCCTCTGGTACAGCTTGAGACTGCATCCTCTTGTTCTGCGGCTAATTGCCTGGGAGAAGAGACCAACCCCCACCTGGCTACAACCTCCCATCAGGTAGTTGTAGAGAGCAATAAGGTCACCCCTGAGCCTCCTCCTCTTCTCCAGGCTAAAAAAAAACCATCTCCCTCAGCCTCTCCTCATAGGGCTTCTGCTCCAAACCCCTCACCATTTTCGTTGCCCTTCTCTGGACACATTCCAGCAACTCAACATCTTTCCTAAAGTGAGGGGCCCAGAACTGGACACAGGACTCAAGGTGTGGCCTAACTAGTGTTGAGTACAGGAGCACTTCCCTGCTCCTGGTGGCCATATTATTCCTGATACAGGCCAGGAGGCCATTTGCCTTCTTGGCCACATGGGCACAACGATGGCTCATGTTCAGTACCCCCACGTCCCTTTCTCCCTGGCCACTCTCCAGCCACTTTGACCCCAGCCTGTACCACTGCATGGGGTTCTTGTGACAAAAGTGTAGCACCCAGCACTTGGACGTGTTAAACGCCACCATGTTGGACTCTGTCCATCTGTCCAGCCTGTCAAGGTTCCTCTGCAGAGCCTCTCTACCCTCAAACAGATCAACATCAGCCCCCAGCTTGGTGTCATCTGCAAACTTACTGATGATGAACTCAATACCCTCATCCAGATTATCAACAGAGATGTTAAAGAGCATGGGGCTCAGCACTGATTCCTGGGGGACATGTCTACTGACTGGCTGCCAGCTGGATGTGGCACCATTCACCACCACTCTCTGGGTTCAGCCCTTCAGCCAGTTCCTAACCCAGCACAGAGTGCTGCTGTCCAAGTCATGGGCTGACAGCTTGGCCAGGAGTTTGCTGTGGGGGACTGTGTCAAAGGCCTTGCTGAAGTCCAGGCAGACTACATCCACAGCCTTCCCAACCACCACTAGGTGGGTCATCTAATCGTAGAAAGAGATCAGGTTGATCAGGCAGGACCTGCTCTTCCTAAATCCATGTTGGCTGGGCCTGATCCCTTGGTCATCCTGTAAGTGTTGTGTGATTGCACTCAAGATGACTCCATAATCTTGCCTGGCACTGAGGCCAGGCTGACAGGTCAGTAATTCCCTGGCTCATCCAACAGGCCCTTCCTGGGGAAGGGTATCATGTTGGCCAGCTTCCAGTCTTCTGGGACCTCTCCAGTGAGCCAGGACTGTTGAAAAATGATGGAGAGAGCGCCGGCTAGCTCATGTGTCAGCTTCTCAGCACCCTAGGATGGATCCTATCTGGTCCCATGGAATTGTTGGGATCCAAGCAGGGCTATCAAAAATTACTTCAAGGCCCTGGGAGATCTGGTTGAGGGGTCTATACCTTTAGTTGCAGGAGGGAATACCAGAAGGAACAGGTCAGCAGCTATAATCAACAAGTGGCTTAGAGGCTGGTGCAGTCAAAAGAATTTGGGGGTTTTCTATCTTGGAGAACTTTCTACTGTACCAGGTCAGCTGCCAACAGATGGTGTATATCTGTCCCAGAGGAGGGGAAAGATCACAGTGTATGAGAATGGCCTGTCCCTCAAAGGTAAAAAGATTCTGGGAAGGGAATAGGCAGGTCTCATTGACAGGCCTTTAAACTAAATTTGAAGGGGGAAGGGGCTGAAACCAGTCCCCCCAGACAGGAGTCTGAGGGTGGTAAGCTGGAGTCAGGGGTGAAACCAGCAGCCCAGCTGAAATGCATGTACACTAATGCATGAAGTATGGGCAACAAACATGAGGAGCTGGAAGCCTTGTTGCAGCAGGAAAGTTATGATATAGTTGCCATCACAGAAACCTGGTGGGACGACTCACATGACTGGAGTGCTGCAATTGATGACTACAGGCAAGGGAGAAGGGGTGGAGGGGTGGCCCTGTACATCAGGGAGGCACTTGATGCCATTGAGATGGAGATCAGAGACGATCGGGTTGGGTGCTTGTGGGTGAAATTTAGAGGGAAGATCAGCAGGGCAGACATCCTGGTTAGAGTCTGTTATAGACCACCCAACCAGGAGGAAGATGTTGATGAAGCATTCTATAGGCAGCTTAAGGCTGTCTCAAGATCACCTGATCTTGTTCTCATGGGCGACTTCAACCTGCTTGATATCTGCTGGGATCACACCACAGCAGAGAGGAGGCAGTCTAGGAGGTTCTTAGAGTGCATGGAGGACAGCTTCTTATCCCAGGTGCTGCGCGAGCCTACCAGGGGTAAGGCTATGCTTGACCTCCTCTTCACCAATAGGGAAGGGCTGGTGAGTGATGTGGTGGTCGGAGGGTGTTTAGGGGTCAGGGACCATGAAATAATTGAATTTTCAGTACTCAATCAATCTAAGAGGGGTAGCAAGAAGACCTCCACTCTAGACTTCCAGAGAGCAGACTTCAGGTTACTCAAGGAAATAACTCAGAAGGTTCCTTGGGATACAGCCCTTAAAAATAAAGGGGTCCAGGAGAGCTGGACCTACTCCAAGGAAAAGCTCTTGAAGGTGCACGAACAGGCTGAGCCAATGTGCCGGAAGATGAGCCGCCGGGGCAGATGGCCAGCCTGGATGGTCAATGATCTTCTAAAAGAACTAAGGGCAAAAAAGAGGGTGTATCATCTTTGGAAGAAAGGTGAGGCAACCCATAGAAAGATTAAGGATGTTACCAGGTCTTGTAGGAAGAAAATTAAGGAGAGAAAAGCACATCTGGAGCTCGGACTAGCCTCTGCTGTGAAGTACAACAAAAATCCTTCTATAAATATATTTATAGCAAGAAGAAGGGCAAGGACAACCTCCACTCCTTGGTTGACATGGAGGGGAATGTTGTAACAAAAGATGAGGAAAAGGCAGAGGTACTTAACACCTTCTTTGCCACAATTTTTATTAGCAGGACAGAACATCTTCCAGACAGCTGGCCTGCAGAGCTGGCAGAAGGAGCCAGAGACCAGCATAGCAACCCTGTGTTCCAAGAGGAAGCAATTAGAGATTGCCTCAGCTGCTTGGATCCCAACAAGTCCATGGGACCAGACAGGATCCATCCTAGGGTGCTGAGAGAGCTGGCAGATGAGCTGTCCAAGCCACTCTCCATCATTTTTCAGCAGTCCTGGCTCACTGGAGAGGTCCCAGAAGACTGGAAGATGGCCAAAGTGGTGTCCATCCACAAGAAGGGCCGGTTGGAAGAGCCAGGGAATTATAGACCTGTCAGCCTGACCTCAGTGCCAGGCAAGATTATGGAACAGGTCATCTTGAGTACAATCACACAGCACTTCCAGGATGGCCAAGGGATCAGGCCCAGCCAACATGGATTTTTGGAAGGGCAGGTCCTGCCTCACCAACCTGATCTCCTTCTATGATCAGGTGACCCGCCTGGTGGATGTGGGGAGGCCTGTTGATGTAGTCTACCTGGACCTCAGCAAGGCCTTTGACACCGTCACCTACAGCAAACTCCTGGCCAAGCCATTAGCCCATGGCTTGGATGGGAGCACACTGTGTTGGGTTAGGAACTGGCTGGAGGGCCGAGCCCAGAGAGTGGTGGTGAATGGTGCCATTTCCAGCTGGCGGCCAGTCACTAGTGGTGTGGCCCAAGGATCAGTGCTGGGCCCCATGCTCTTTAACATCTTTATTGATGATCTGGATGAGGGCATCGAGTGCATCATCAGTAGATTTGTGGATGACACCAAGCTGGGGGCAGGAGTTGATCTGCTGGAGGGTAGAGAGGCTTTGCAGAGGGACCTTGACAGGCCACACCTTGAGTCCTTTGTCCAGTTCTGGGCCCCTCAGTTTAGGAAGGATGTTGACTTGCTGAAACGTGACCAGAGAAGGGCAATAAAGTTGGTAAGGGGTTTGGAACACAAGCCCTATGAGGAGAGGCTGGCGTTGCTTAGCCTGGAGAAGAGGAGACTGAGGGGCGACCTTATTGCTCTCTACAACTACCTGAAGGGAGGTTGTAGACAGGCAGAGTTGGTTTCTTCTCCCAGGCAGCCAGTACAAGAACAAGAGGGCACAGTCTCAAGCTGCACCAGGGGAGGTTTTAGCTGAAGGTTAGGAAGAAGTTCTACACAGCGAGAGTGATTGCCCATTGGAATGGGCTGCCCGAGGAGGTGGTGGAGTCACCATCACTGGAGGTGTTCAGGAGGAGACTTGATGGGGTGCTTGGTTGCCTGGTTTATTTGATTAGGTGGTGTTGGCTGATAGGTTGGACGCGATGATCTTGAAGGTCTCTTCCAACCTCGGTTTATTCTATTCAAACAGCTAAGGAGGTCTCTAACTACTTCCTCCTGGAACACAGGGGTGCTATGCTGGTCCCTGGTTCCTTCTGCCAGCTCTGCAGGCCAGCTGTCTGGAAGACATTCTGTCCTGCTAGTAAAAATTGTGGCAAAGAAGGTGTTAAGTACCTCTGTCTTTTCCTCATTCTTTGTTACAATGTTCCCCTCCGTGTCAACCAAGGAGTGGAGGTTGTCCTTGCCCTTCTTTTTGCTATTAATGTATTTATAGAAGGACTTTTTATTGTCCTTCACAGCAGAGGCCAGTGTAAGGTCTAAATGGGCTTTTGCCTCCCTAATTTTCTTCCTACATGACCTATCCACATCCTTAAGCATTCCATGGGTTGCCTCTCCTTTCTTCCAAAGATGATACACCCTTTTTTCCCTTTAATTCACCTCGAAGTTCATTGCCCGTCCAGGCTGGCCTTCTACCTTGGCGGCTCATCTTCTGGCACATTGGCACAGCCTGTTCCTGTGCCTTCAAGAATTCTTTCTTGAAGTAGGTTCAGCCTTCCTGGACCCCTTTGTTTTTAAGGGCTATTTCCCAAGGTACCTCCGGAGTTATTTACTTGAGTAACCTGAAGAAGTGCTTTTTCCTGATGCAATGGCATCCTGGCCTGCATCAGGAATAGTGTGGCCAGCAGGAGCAGGGAGGTCATTTTGCCTCTGTACATCGCACTAGCTAGGCCACAGCTTGAGTACTGTGTCCAGTTCTTGGCCCCTCAGTTTAGGAAGGATGTTGACTTGCTGGAACATGTCCAGAGAAGGGCAACAAAGTTGGTGAGGGTTTTGGAACACAAGCTCTATGAGGAGATACTGAGGGAGCTGGTGTTGCTTAGCCTGGAGATGGCTCAGGGGAGACCTTATTGCTCTCTACAACTACCTGAAGGGCAGTTGTAGACAAGCAGAGGTTGGTCTCTTCTCCCAGGCCACCAGCACCAGAAGAAGAGGACACAGTCTCAAGATGCACCAGGGCAGGTTTAGGCTGGAGGTTAGGAAGAAGTTCTACACAGAGAGAGTGATTGCCCATTGGAATGGGCTGCCCAAGGAGGTGGTGGAGTCACCAGCATTGGAGGTGTTCGGGAGGAGACTTGATAGGGTGCTTGGTTGCATGATTTAGTTAATTAGGTGGTGTTGGATAATAGGTTGGACGGGATGATCTTGAAGGTGTCTTCCAACCTGGTCTATTCTATTCTATTCTATTCTATTCTATTCTATTCTATTCTATTCTATTCTATTCTATTCTATTCTATTCTATCCTATTCTATCCTATTCTATCCTATTCCTGTATGTTGGAGGCCTGTATGCTGTATTCCTGTATGCTAGGAGGCCTGCCTGGATGAACAAGGAGCTGCTGGACACACTATCACGTAAAAAGAAACTCTACAGGAAGTGGAAGGAAGGACAGATAGAACAGGGGGTATATAAGGAAGCTGCCCGAGCAGCAAGAGGCCTGGTTAGGAAAGCCAGAGCAGAGTTTGAACTGAATCTAGCCAGGGGGGTTAAAGGGAACACTAAGAATTTCTATAGGTATATTAATGGCAAGAAGAAGACTAGGGAAGGTGTGGGCCCCCTCAGAAAGGAAAGTGGTGAATTGGTCACAAGTGATGTGGAAAAGGCTGAGGTACTCAATAAGTTCTTTACCTCAGTCTTCACTGCAAGGGCCTCCAGCCACACTCCTGGTGTCATGGCAGACGATGCCAGGGACGGGGAGGAAGAACTGCCCATCATAAGTGAAGCTCAGGTTCGTGATCACCTGAAGAACCTGAAAGTGTTCAAGTCCATGGGACCCGACGGGATACACCCACGGGTGCTGAGAGAACTGGCAGATGAGGTTGCCAAGCCCCTCTCTATTATATTCCAGAAGTCATGGCAGACTGGGGAAGTCCCCACAGACTGGAAAAGGGGAAACATTATTCCCATTTTCAAAAGGGCAAGAAGGAGGAACCGGGGAACTACAGGCCAGTCAGTCTCACCTCTGTGCCCGGAAAGATCATGGAGCAGATCCTCCTGGAGGCACTAATGACTCAGAAGAATAGTGAAGAGGTGATTGGGAATAGTCAGCATGGCTTTGCCAAGGGCAAATCCTGCCTGACAAACCTGGTGGCCTTCTATGAGCAGGTGACAGCATTAATAGATGAGGGGCGAGCAACTGATGTCGTTTACCTGGACTTGAGCAAAGCCTTCGACACTGTCCCACACCACCTCCTGGTCTCCAAGCTGGCGACACATGGGTTTGATGGATGGACCACTACATGGATAAAGAACTGGCTTGATGGCCGCACCCAAAGAGTGGCTGTCAACGGGTCCATGTCCCAGTGGAGGCCAGTGACAAGCGGAGTCCCTCAGGGATCAGTCCTGGGACCTGTCTTGTTCAACATCTTTGTGGGTGCCATGGACAGTGGCATCGAGTGCACCCTCAGCAAGTTTGCAGATGACACCAAGCTGTGTGGTGCAGTGGACACGCTGGAGGGAAGGGATGCCATCCAGAGGGACCTGGACAGGCTGGAGAGGTGGGCACAAGCCAACCTCATGAGCTTCAACAAGACCAAGTGCAGGGTCCTGCATCTGGGTCGAGGCAATCCCAGGCACAAATAGAGGCTGGGCAGTGACTGGCTGGAGAGCAGCCCTGAGGAGAGAGACTTGGGGGTGCTGGTGGACGAGAAGCTCAACATGAGCTCTCAATGTGCGCTTGCAGCCCGGAAAGCCAATCAGATCCTGGGCTGCATCAGGAGAAGTGTGACCAGCAGGTCAAGGGAGGTGCTTCTCCCCCTCTACTCAGCTCTGGTGAGACCCCACCTGGAGTACTGCGTCCAGTTCTGGAGCCCATATTACAGGAGAGATGTGGACGTGCTGGAGCGTGTCCAGAGAAGGGCCACGAGGATGATCAGAGGTCTGGAGCACCTCTCCTATGAGGACAGACTGAAGGAGTTGGGGCTGTTCAGTCTGGAGAAGAGAAGGCTCCAAGGTGACCTCATTGTGGCTTTCCAGTATCTGAAGGGGGCCTACAGGAAGGCTGGGGAGGGACTTCTCAGGATCTCAGGTAGTGATAGGACTAGGGGGAATGGAATGAAGCTGGAAATGGGGAGATTCAGGCTGGATGTGAGGAGGAAGTTCTTTACCATGAGAGTGGTGAAGCCCTGGAATGGGTTGTCCAGGGAGGTGGTTGAGGCCCAGTCCCTGGAGGTGTTTAAGACCAGGCTGGACGAGGCTCTGACCAGCGTGATCTAGTGTAGGGTGTCCCTGCCCATGGCAGGGGTTGGAACTGGATGATCCTTGTGGTCCCTTCCAACCCTGACTGATTCTATGATTCTATGATTCTATGTTTTGTGACTAAAACAGATTGCTGATCTCCTAGCTCCTCTCTCTATAATATAATTTCTATTTCTTCTCTTGATGTTGATTAAGATATGTAACTTTTTTTCCTAAGCATGGATTTATGTGTGTATTGAATAATTCTTTTCTAATGTGATCCTTAAGTGAATCCTAATTTAAATTTTTGCCAGCCACAGCATGGTTATTTTCCTGGTGTTCTGCCTCTTTTCTCTCTGGTTTTGCTGCTGTTATGTTGTGGACATGGAGCAGATGTTAATATGGAAACACAGTGGTGTACTATTCAACTGTGGTAGTTTTAGGCTATGCATGTAAATTTTTTCACAGATCTTGCACAGAAAAGTAGTACAATTGAAATAAATCTCCATTGGGTGTGAAAAGGAAAATTAATATAATTCTAAACAATACTATTGGAAAGATATCTACCATAAGACTGGTGTGAGGGACCAAATCTTGTCTCTCTTGATGTGACTCAACAAAGATAAAATCACATATGCTGCTTGCCCAGGCAATAGCTGGTGTGTATTGGGCAGAGGCCACTGGATAACAACTCTCTGGAAGGTGCTTAAATAAAGATTGCTCACCAGACTGCAGCTGCCCTGGAAACAATGGGCAGAGGCCGCGGCTAGTGATACTCTCTGGAATATGCATATTTGCCACCTGGACTCATACCTAAAAACTGTATAAAAGATTTGAGCAAATACTGGCTCTGTGGAATGAAAACACAGGAGAAGGAAAACACAAGAGAAGGAAAAGACCGGGGCAATGCTGCTCTGAAGAAAAATGGAGATAGTAACAGGGGAGAAAAATGACAGAGACATCACCATGGAGCCTGGACGAAGCAGATCAAGAGGAACCCTCTCTCTGTGTCCTAAGTTCCATCTGCTGTAACTCATGGAGCTGAAGAGGCTGCTCAGAGGACAGCACAGCCAACAATGATTACCTCTTCTCCATGCCAAAGCTGCAGCAGCTTTCATCCATAGACTCAAACTGTCCTGGGGGTAAGGGATGTGGTAATATAATTCCTTTCCTCTTCTCTCTCCCTCTTCTCTTTCTCACTCTCTATTTTCTCTCTCTCCCCTTCTGATCTATCCACTTTATTTGTGTAATATATAGCCCCTCTGTGATACTTTGGCCTCATTTGTGCCTCTAATTTCATGACACAGGAATATTCAAAAGAACTGAGTCTCTTTCCTTCTCTGGACCAAGACAACCGGTTGTACCAAAATAATTCTTTCTCCTCATCTATTCTCACCTCTTTGCTTGGGAGAGATATTAATTTGCTTCTACTTGACCTTGCTGCATTGTTTTGGTTAGGTCTAAGAGCAGCTTTCTTTGCTCCTTTCTCCTCTTTGTCCAGGGGGGTCTGGGTAGGCAGAGAAGGAGAAGCTGGTAGCTTCTCCTGGTCTCTGACCAGGGGGACTCTTGTGCTGTTTGTTAATTGTAAATATCTGTCAATCTTGTGTATACTGTTTATTTTGTACATATTCATTGTATTTGATTGTAGATTGCATTTTTGCCTGTAAATACAGCTTTCATTTGATTCCAGCTGAGATGGTCTGGTTAAATTAATGCTGGGGGAAATTTCAGCCCACCACATCAACTCTAGTTAATGTTCTAAAATGTGACAGAGTGACATTGCAAAATGCAAAAAGTGCCATGCGGCATTTACAAAAACACACAGGCAGCCTTAGTATGTACTTCTCTGTGGCTTCAGGTGTATTTCCCACTTGTTAAATTTCCGGAGAAATTATGTCTGATTTAGGCACTTAAAAGTCTTATAAATCTTATCTTTTGATGTTGTTTCAGGTGGAGCTTTTCGGTGCTGTAGGCCTTTGTTACAGCTTTGTTATAACATGTAGAATTAAGCCATGGATCAAAATGTGAATTTATATTGTGCTCAAAAATGCACATCTCACTTGGCAAGTTTACCTATGCTGGTGTCATACTACTCATGATATTCAAGTTGCATTGGTGACATCTGGTCTCCATCAAGGCAGAGCAGCTTGTCCCATTGCAGCAGTACCCAATGACTGGTTTCATTGTATGGGTACTCTTGACAGGCTGTACTATCGCACCTAAGTGTATAATGCCTGTTGTGGGAAGTGGTTATTTTATTATCACTGAAGGGATCAGAAACTGCTGTCACAGGCATGTTTTTCTGATTTTAAAATCTGTTATAATTTAAAAAAAAAAACAAACCCCTGTGGCTATTCAGCAGCAGCTGTTTTGATAAAAACACTGATTTTGCAGTATTATTTCAAGTTTAAAAACATTACATTACACTTTGTATAGTTTTTCTTCTGTGTTTTATTTGATAGTAAGAAAACATATAACCTTGCTGTAACAAATTCAGTTACAAACAACCACTACATGACAAGTTCTATCAGAAAACCAAACAAGGGAAGAGCATGTATGCCTGCTACCAGCTGTCACAGTATTGAATAATGAATGTTTGATGAACCCGACCTGCAAATACACACATCCCTGTGAAAGTTGGCTTTAAGTAGTGTTTGGGCTGACAAAATGAACAAAAAGAGGCCTTTGTGGATAATATTTATGAATATATATTTTAAAAACTTTACTTCTTTAGGTCTCTCTTGCTAGAACCACACCAGCAAAATCTGAAGTATAACTGCATTTTTGCTAAATAAGATGTGATGAAAAATTCAGCCATGGTCTGTTTGGCAGATAGCAATGCTGAAGCTGATGGAACTGCATCCTTTTACAGCACAGATTAACCTGGGCCATGCTGTTCATCCTATGAAAATCTCTTTTATTTAAAAAAAAAAATTAAATTAAACTTGTAGGTAGATACAATCTGGTCAAGCTCTGAAGATACCATTTTTTTATTTTAGTAACTTTGGCTATTTGCTGCAAGAAATCAATGTTACAAAAAGCAAGAAAATGCAATTAGAATTGCCCAACTTCAGCAAGTACTTTGTGCACCTAAAGGGTAGTAACCCTTAGGCTAAGCA